>OX345645.1:27500-309873 GCA_947044365.1 Petrosia ficiformis | reverse complement strand
TGGTACTAGTTTGTTAGGTTAATATAGCTCCTGAAACACTGGAATACTATATATGATCATGTGAATTTGAAATAGTATGCCATATTTCTGATAGCACAATGAAGTTCATCTGCTAATGTAAACAGCAAATATCAGGAGCTCTTTGGTTTTTTCATGGGCTCCTGTTATTCATATATACATACATAGGATGTTGTAATTGATTCATATACTTGTATAATGATACATTGTAGAGTATTATGTCATGGGAATTATGAAATGACAGCTGATATCCCATGATGTCTTGAGGAATGTAAACCACTCTTTGAAATATCATTAATGCTGAGTTGTATACTACACTAGTATGAGTTGTGTATAATTATATTAATTATGAGCAGTTGCACTAGCTTCTGTTATCATAATCAAAAGGTCAATGCTTTTTAGATTATAATATTATATATATTCAAACAGCAATAGATTAAAAATAATCATTAAAAAAGAAACATCACAATCATAGCTATTAGTTAGTTACTAGCTGTACGATAATTAAAATTGGGTCTCTGGTCTCTCCTTGATCCACTTGGCTATGTTAGGAAGAGATTCCACATTCTTCTTGACCTTGTTCAAACCTGGATATTTGTCAATCGCAAGAGCATTCTCATACTTAGGTATTACAGATGTAATCACAGTGTAGAACAAGAAGTCTACCCATGTCACTTTGTTACCATATAGCCAACCCTCAGGAGAAACCTTCTTCTCTAGGATATCATTGAATTTTTTAATTCCCTCATCACGAAACTTCTCCTGCAACTCAGCTTTCTTTGTTTCATCTTTCTCAAATATTGTCTTCACTAGTTCTGTAAAATACTCACTAATCCAATCAGCAATGGCTGATATCTCTGCATTTTCAAATGCATTGCTACCGGCCAAACCAAATTCTTCACCTAAATAACGAGCAATGACTATTGAGCCCCCCAATTGTTTACCATCAATTTCTAGAACTGGAAGGACACCAAAAGGAGTGTTTGATTTAAGCTCTGGCCAATCTTTGAATTCAATACGTTTGTCTTCGTAGGGGACTCCACTTTGAGCAAATATAAATCTTGTTGGCTCAGCTCGTGCCCTAGCATTGAAATAGGTTAGCTTGTAAGTAGGCATTATTATTCTATAGATCCAAGACCTTTGTACTGTAGAGGTCACAAATGTCTACTTATATAGCAATAATAAATATATTCATGATTAACTTGTTTTGCTGAGTGTATCAACTAGCCATGCCTATCCCAATATTATACTCATATATACACACCTACATACTTACATAGATACATACACAGACCAGATATGGGACAAGCACTCAAGTGCTTATGCTTGAAAGGTTTCAAGTACATTTTTAAGAGTGCATGGAGGCATTTATCATGCACAAGCAATTTTGCATTGTGTAATAACATATAGCAACTTATAAGCACAAAGACTGCAAGTCCTTTGTACACTGCTATGACTGCACACTTCTCCTCTAGAGAAGCTCTTAAGTATATAGCAGGAAGTGTTTAGGCTCAAAAGTGCTCACTTGCATATGTGCTCCTTTTTGCAAACTAATGTTCATACGATGTAACAATAGATATATTAAAAGGATTGTTTATCTCAAGTGCTTAGCACTTTTGTTTTATAGAAGCATTGAACAAAAAAAAAACTGATCAGCAATGACTGCTATCTCTGCATTTTCAAATGCGTTGTTACCAGCTAAACCAAATTCTTCACCTAAATAACGAGCAATGACTATAGTCCCTTGATTGTTTATCAATGAAGTTCAAGAACTGGCAAGGCCCCTAAAGGAGTGTTTGGTTTAAGCCCAATCTGCTTTTTCAATACAGTCGTCTTCATAAGGGACTCCACTTTGAAGAAATACAAATCTTATTGTCACAGCTCATCCCCTCATATTGAAATAGGTCACCTGGAAGGCATTTCTATACCGGATCAAAGTCTCAAGTGTCTATATAAACTAGCTGACTATGTCTCCTAATTATTGTTTTTTAGCTATTAATTTTGTCCTTTTATAGTATAATAGTTGTATATGCATACATATACATACTTACATAGATACATAACGTACACATACACATGATGAAGTTTGACTATGGTGTATATTATGACCAAATAGACCATTGTGGGATTCACAAATGTCTACAAGTGTATGCAAATAGATTTTGTCTGCATAGTGAGGCTAGGGGGAATGAGTTAGGGGGTGTGGTTATAGTTCACAGTCCCTTATGTTCAATCATATATAAAACAGTGTGCATTTTTGAGTTTATCATAATTATTATTATATAAATGTTTGCATCAATATTATTCAACACTCAATACACACATAACAGTCAGTTACTAGCTGTATATGAGAATTAATATTGTGTCTCTGGTCTCTCCTTGATCCACTTTGCTATTTTAGGAAGAGATTCCACATTTTTCTTGACTTTGTCCAATCCTGGATATTTGTCAAGAGCATTTTTGTACCCCGGTAGTATATTAGCAATCACAGTGTAGAAAAAGAAGTCTACCCATGTCACCTTGTTACCATATAGCCAACCCTCAGGAGAAACCTTCTTCTCTAGGATATCATTGAATTTTTTAATTCCCTCATCGCGAAACTTCTCCTGCAACTCAGCTTTCTTTGTTTCATCTTTCTCAAATATTGTCTTCACTAGTTCTGTAAAATACTCACTAATCCAATCAGCAATGGCTGCTATCTCTGCATTTTCAAATGCATTGCTACCGGCCAAACCAAATTCTTCACCTAAATAACGAGCAATGACTATTGAGCCCCCCAATTGTTTACCATCAATTTCTAGAACTGGAAGGACACCAAAAGGAGTGTTTGATTTAAGCTCTGGCCAATCTTTGAATTCAATACGTTTGTCTTCGTAGGGAACTCCACTTTGAGCAAATATAAATCTTGTTGGCTCAGCTCGTGCCCTCATTTTGAAATAGGTTAGCTTGTAGGTAGGCATTATTATACTGTCAATACCAAATTTTTACTACAAAGTGGACTACAAGTCCACTTTGTAGTAAAAATTTTGCAGAGTGTATAAACTCAGTAGCCATGCCTTCTAATTTATGATGTTGTTGGCTATATATTAATATATACGTACTTATATACATACGTACATACATACATACATACATACATACATAGGTATGTACACACTACACAGAAATATATTAATACATAATTATATAATTATATATAAAATATTATATATATATATATATATATATATATATATATATATATATATATATATATATATAGCATGATGATAGCATCATCCCTTTGATGTGGTGAGGTCTATATATTGTATATAGACCTAAGAGGAGGTCTATATTTTAATATAGACCTGTCTGACCACTATGCGGCATCATACAGTATATTGTATATAGTATGCATATAGGACCCTTGTTTTGTGTCCTGGGATGTAATATAGCCCTCTCTGGCTCGGGCTATATCACATCCTCGGACACAAAATTCAGGTCCTATATGTTGTATATAGGACCTATTAGCATACTATATAATATACATATATATATAAAGTTATTTTATACACGATATGACTTATTCTGTGGCTAAATTGAGCAATGTGGGATTCACAAGGACAACTAAAAATGTCCAGAGCTGCTTACAGCTGCTGCTTCTGCTGCATTGAGTAATTTTTGAAATAGTAAATGCTGGAATTACTGGTTTGATGGTTATGGGGGGTGATATAGCCCCAGCCCCCTTATTTTATAGTGTGAGTATATTGATTCAAAACACAGAAAAACAATTATAATAATCACATGTCTACATAACAGTCAGTTACTAGCTGTATATAAAAATTAATGTTGTGTCTCTGGTCTCTCCTTGATCCACTTGGCTATGTTAGGAAGAGATTCTACATTCTTCTTGACCTTGTTCAAACCTGGATATTTGTCAAGAGCATTCTTGTTTTCAGTTGGCAACTTAGTAATCATAGTGTAGAAAAACAAGTCTACCCATGTCACTTTGTTACCATATAGCCAACCCTCAGGAGAAACCTTCTTCTCTAGAATGTCAAAGTATTTTGAAATCACCTCTTTGCCAAACTTATCCAGTAACTCAGCTTTCTTTGTTTCATCTTTCTCAAATATTGTTTTTGCCCATTCACCAAAATACTCATCAATCCAATCAGCAATGGCTGCTATCTCTGCATTTTCAAATGCATTGCTACCGGCTAAACCAAATTCTTCACCTAAATAACGAGCAATGACTATTGTACCTCCCAATCGTTTACCATCAATTTCTAGAACTGGAAGGACACCAAAAGGTGTGTTTGGTTTAAGCTCTGGCCAATCTTTGAATTCAATACGTTTGTCTTCATAAGAGACTCCACTTTGAGCAAGTACTAATCTTATTGGCTCAGCTCGTCCCCTAGCATTGAAATAGATCAGCTTGTAGGTAGGCATTATTATAATGACTGTAGTTACAAATATGCAGTTCAGACTATACAGTATATATACCAGTAATTTTGCAGAGTGTATACACTAGCAGGCCATGCCCTTCTTAATTATGATGTCACTATGTTTAGTTTATAGTTATGTGTACATACATTGCATGCACTTACATAGATAGATACATAAATAAATACATACATAAATATATACAAGTACACATGATGGAATTTGACTGGTTTATTCTATAGCTAAATAGATCATTGTGGGATCCACAAATGTATTCACGTAGAGCATGAGAGGATGGGGAGAGGGGGGGGGGGGGGGGGAGTGAGGTAGGGGTGTGGTTATACCTCCTAGCCTCAATTATATACAAAATAGTTCTATATAATTCAAAACTCAGAAAAACATTATCACACAGGGGCAGCACATAGGAGTCAGTTACTAGTGGTATATATATGAGAATTAATATTGTGTCTCTGGTCTCTCCTTGAGCCACTTTGCTATGTTAGGAAGAGATTCCACATTCTTCTTGACTTTGTCCAAACCTGGATATTTGTCAAGAGCATTCTTGTATTGAGGTACTACAGTGTAGAAAAACAAGTCTACCCATGTCACTTTGTTACCATATAGCCAACCCTCAGGAGAAACCTTCTTCTCTAGAATGTCAAAGTACTTTGGAATCACCTCTTTGACAAACTTATCCAGTAACTCAGCTTTCTTTGCTTCATCTTCCGGAAATACCACCTTCACTAGTTCTGTAAAATACTCACTAATCCAATCAGCAATGGCTGCTATCTCTGCATTTTCAAATGCATTGCTACCGGCTAAACCAAATTCTTCACCTAAATAACGAGCAATGACTATTGAGCCCCCCAATTGTTTACCATCAATTTCTAGAACTGGAAGGACACCAAAAGGAGTGTTTGATTTAAGCTCTGGCCAATCTTTGGCACCATATTCGATACGTTTATCTTCATAAGGGACTCCACTTTGAGCAAATATAAATCTTGTTACCTCACCTCGTCCCTTAGCATTGAAATAGATCAGCTTGTAGGTAGGCATTATTATACTAAGGATCCAAAGATGACTGTAGAGTTCACAAGGGCTATTATAAACCACATCACTTAGTGACTAATTAAATTAAGTAGTAAACATGTCGTACAAAAAATTAATTTAAATTATTATAATTATAATTATAAATGTATTACATTTTCATTCAAAAGTTAGCTTTTGGTCTGTTTTTCAACCACACAGCAATATTTGGGTCTTTTTCTACATTCATTTTCACTTTAGAAACATGAGGATAAGGAACTAATATATCACTGGTCTTATCTTCCAGCCATTGGATGATCTGATGAGCATAAAGATCAGCCCATGTCAGCTTGCCACCCCAAAGGAAGCCATTATTATTAAGAGCCAGCTCGTTTAGTTTTCCAAGGTATTGAGGGATGTTTTTTTCTAGTTCCATATTTCTACTTTCCTTTTTGTAATAATAAGCATCCCCAATAATCCTAGCCATATAATCCAGATAATCTACAACACCAGCAATCTCTGCATTCTCCCATTCGTTGGTTCCTGCTAGACCAAATTTCTCAGCTAAATATCGAGCAATAACTACACTTCCTTCGAGTTCTCTTCCATTCATTTCCAAGATGGGTAGAAAGTTGAATTTTAATTTCGGTTTGAGATCTTTCCACTGATCAAAAGTGACACGAACATCTTCATAATCAACACCAGCTTTAGCGAACACAAGCCTAATTAATTCACCTCTTCCCCAAGAATCGAAATAGAACATCTTGTAAGAATCAGCCATATTAAACAATCTACAGCTCACATGATATCATTAATTTAATTTCTCTTCACTTGTTTACACAACACATATAAAGGGATTCATAGGGAGGGGAAAGGATGGGTCATGTGAAGCACAATGCTCCTGGGAGCCCTCGATGATAAACTTGAGCTCTCTGCAGTTGCTTCGGGGGCCCCAGAAAGCTTGTAGCTGAAATATTTGGTTTGAAATATAGTAAGGAAATTCCCCACAATGAGTCCTGACGTAATTATACATACATACATGTAGGATTGTTCCTGTTGGTGATGCAAGTGTAGTTGTGGCAGTTTCATCTGAGCATCGTCAGGACTCGTTATCAGCTGTATCATATACTATTAATAGTATTAAATCTACAGCTACCATTTGGAAAAAGGTTTGTCAACCTTACTGATACAATATGTTAGTCTCATTCCCAAACTCCATCAATTATGGGAGTTTGAGAATGAGATAAGTCACACTAAAACTAATTTGACTCTCTCTTGAATATTTCAGGAAGTATATGAAGATGGCGGCGAACAATGGAAAGAAAACAACGAGTGCAGTTGGAAATGATTACTTATAGTCCAAAGACCATACTTACATCTCTTCTAATAATACAGCATAAAAATAAATGCACTTGTTCTAAAAAATTCTATAATTCTATAATTCTATAATTCTATTGTAAACTTGTTTTCATTTGGTTAATCCAGGAATTAAGCAGCTTTAGAGATTGCAATTTATTAGTTTTCACTTGCAATAACTGGTTACCATGGTGATGAATCTCGTCCAATGAAACTTGTACTGGAAAATTAAACATTGTATATTAACGATTCAATTAGTAATTCAGTAGTAGTCCTTCTGTTAGTCCACTAATCCTTCCATTAGTCCACTAGTCATCGTTAGTCCACTAATCCTTCCATTAAACCACTAGTCATCTGTTAGTCCACTAATCCTTCCATTAGTCCACTAGTCATCTGTTGGTACACTAATCCTTCCATTAGTCCACTAGTCATCTGTTGGTACACTAATCCTTCCATTAGTCCACTAGTCATCTGTTGGTACACTAATCCTTCCATTAGTCCACTAGTCATCTGTTAGTCCACTAATCCTTCCATTAGTCCACTAGTCATCTGTTAGTCCACTAATCCTTCCATTAGTCCACTAGTCATCTGTTAGTCCACTAATCCTTCCATTAGTCCACTAGTCATCTGTTAGTCCACTAATCCTTCCATTAGTCCACTAGTCATCTGTTAGTATACTAATCCTTCCATTAGTCCACTAGTCATCTGTTAGTACACTAATCCTTCCATTAGTCCACTAGTCATCTGTTAGTCCACTAATCCTTCCATTAGTCCACTAGTCATCTGTTAGTACACTAATCCTTCCATTAGTCCACTAGTCATCTG
Source organism: Petrosia ficiformis (assembly GCA_947044365.1). NCBI lineage: Eukaryota > Metazoa > Porifera > Demospongiae > Haplosclerida > Petrosiidae > Petrosia > Petrosia ficiformis. Next base: position 302,226 of record OX345645.1, on the reverse strand, counting down.
TTAGTCCACTAATCCTTCCATTAGTTCTTCCATTATTATAATTGGCTACAATGTAGTGTCATCAATTTTATTTATATTCGTGATTACAGTAATGGCCGACTTCCAAGTAGCAAAAAAATAATGATAAAGTTGATGACATAAACAAGTGATTGTAACCATTAATCCTCACTCACGTAGGCAGAGCAGAGGGTTACTGTAATCATATTCATAATCATAGTTGTAATCATGTGAATTACATATACATGTACTTGTAACATAATTATGAATACTACCACTTCTCAAACTAACCTTTAAATGAGAGCAGTTTGAGGTATGTCAATGCAATATCTCTCCTCTTTCCTAGTACAATCAACAGGTAAGGTAATAAAGACCACACCCATACATTATCAGGATACATATGAACTAGTTTTTGAAGCGTACATAATGACTCGTCAGGTGACTGTCTCATGATAACCTCTATGATGTCTTGTGTCGTGGGTTCCTGGATTTTTAATGAACAGACATGTATTAACAATATAATATCCATTTATAGTTACCATGGTGATATCATCATAAACTGGTAACTTATTGAGAATTAGTTTCACTGTATCACAACACTGAGAGGCCTGAAAAAAAAAAGTGAGTATACTGAGTTATACTGAGTTATACTAGCTTACCTCTTCTTTTTGTGATAAATACTTTATAATGGATTTAAGAGCTTTATGACAAGATGGATGAAGATGTTTGACACTAACAACATCCCATTCTGTAGAGAAATTACAAATACAGCATATATATATATATATATATATGTAATGTATATATATTATATATATGTATATATATATATATATACGTACATATATGTATATAATTATATATATATATGTATATATATATTGTACATATATACATGTATGTTAGTATATTAATTATAAAATGAACTTGATGCAAGCTGTCGAAATGGACCAAAAGTCAATTTAAATTCCACTGACCAATGATTTTAGCTACTTCATTCAAAGTAGCTTGTGAAAGTGTGATGTCACCAGAATACCCAGCAAATGCAGCCAATGAGATTAACCCATATAACAATGGAGGTGGAGTCTGAAAACTACGTTATATAAACAATTATAATTACTTAGCTATCTAAATGTACCCATCCAATCATCTTCTACAATCTATCCATCCATCCATCAGCCATTCATCCATCCATCAATCCACCCATATCTACCCACCGTTCAAACCTCTCCGTCTACCAATCTATCTAGTCATCTACAACTCCATCTAGTCATCTACCATCCATCTAGTCATCTACCAATCCATATAGTCATCTACCCATCCATCTAGTCATCTACCCATCCATCTAGTCATCTACCAATCCATCTAGTCATCTACTCATCCATTCCTTACACTTTAAATAGTTGAGATTTACATTCCTCTGTGTCCTTGTCAGCAAGAGATGTCAAAGCAGATGCTAATAGTAAGTGTGGCTTTTTATCGGGATCACATGATGTGAGCATTTCTTTGTAAGCTATGTATACGAAAATAGTTAGTCACATGACTATCACCTGATAACCACATACTAGTCACCTGAGTTAGCTTCTTGGAATTTTCCAGCTCTAAAGAGCGCTAGTGCATGTTGTAATGAAATATTTGTGGTATTAAGTGTTTGGTAGAGATCTAATGACTTTGAATGCTTTCCAGTGGAACTGGAAATGTAATCATAATTAAAATAAACAAACAAGTGTTTCTGGTTTTATACCTGAGGAGTCGAGCATAATTTGTCATCACCTGGATAAGATAAGGTGATGATGAACTTCCCTCCTCTGCCAAAAGTAACATAGATTGTTCCAATGCTCTCTCAGCTGGTCCAAGCAATCTTTCTTGTTCATAAAGCAGGCCTAACAGATTTAGACCACATGCATCTTGTGGATTACGCAATACATATCTCACAGCCTCATCCCGGGACTGAACCAAACCCTGATGAGCACTGGGATTTAAAGTCAATCCTGATGGTGACAAGAGGAGCTCCCCTTCTTCAGAAGAGGAAAGGGTTTGGCAAACCCAATAAGAATATCCCAGAGCAGATTCAGGCTAAGTATGTATAATTCAAAATGAAATCTGTCATGTGATATGCATGTGATACTCACATGATATTTCAGTTCTGAAGATATATGGAACAAATTCTTAGTCTCATCCTCTTTGCCAATAGTTTCAGCAACGAGAGCGTCTCCCACCCAACCTTGCACATGACCAGGATCACATGACTGAGCTCTTTCAAATGTAGAATGTGCTAGCTATGATAAACAAACAGACACATAATAACCACACCTCCTATTAAATAGCATACCATTATATTCCCATTAATGAAATAGAGACTGCCCAGATTTACCCATGCTATAGCATTCTGTAAATAATGATGTCATAATGATGATGTCATAGTGATGATGTCATACTTACGTTGGGCTCTACATGAAGAGATTTAATAAATGCATGCTGAGCTAATGACCATTGGGCAACTAGTGAGTGACTAGCAATGACTCCTAATGCATTCCAATGCTGATGGTTGCTAGGAGACAAGGATACTGCATTCTTCATAATCTTAAAATAAATACAAAGACTAATAGTATGTATATATGTACATACATATGTACATATATATATATATATAATTATATATATATATATATATATGTATACATAATATCCACATTACTTGTAATGCTGTGTTGAGTTTTTCTTTTGAATCTTGTTCAGAAATATTCTGTAACAGCTGTAAATCACATGAATATCACATGACATGTTACATTATTACAATATATATAACCTGTCCTTGGTAATAGTACGCTAACGACATATTATGTAATAGAAAAGAAGAATGACCATCACTCAAAGATAATGCATGACTATATAATCTGTGTGTGTGTGTGTGTGTGTGTGTGTGTGTGTGTGTATGTGTATGTGTGTGTGTGTGTGTGTGTGTGTGTATGTGTGCAAGAGATAGATAGATAGATAGATAAATAGATAGAAAGGAGAAATTAAATTAATATTCAATATATAATAATTATTATAATATACCTTGCCGCTAATTGCAATAATTCTTGCTTAGTCACTAAGATTACATCGCCATGGTTACCTAAGAGTGGAGCAGGGACCTTTGGTCTTGGAAAGGTAGAACGAGTAATAATGAAGAAACTATTAAATGTACCTACCTAGCTATATTAGGCGCTACATCATGTAAACATAAACAACAATCTCCAATTAATTTCCACAGACACTTGAAACCAGGTTTAGTTTGTGCAGCACTAGGTTAGTAAACAGGAAGAGAGAAGAGAGAAAAGAGATAAGTAGGATGAGAGATAAAGAGAATTAGGATGAGGGAGAGAGAGAGAATTAGGAGGAAAATGGAGGAGCGAGGAAGGAGAAAGTTTGTGGTAAGAGGATGACAGGATTAACAGAAGAACAGAGACATTCATGAACACACATTGTAAGGTCCATTAATGCAGCTGATATGAGATCCACAGCTTTTCCATCAAAACATTTCTCAAGTGATTCTAAAGCTAATCCATAATAACCCTCTGCTCTTCCTAATGGAGAGGATAGAGAGATCAATGGATGGTTAGATGAATAGATAGATGAATGGTTAGATGGACCTTTGAGAGCAGGAACATAAGTGGAGTCAATCTTTAGAACTGCAGTGTATCCCTCAATAGCATCAGGTAATTGACCAATCAACTGTTTGATAGAAGCTATCCTAGAAAGAGTACATATAGATAGATAGATAGATAGATAGATAGATTGATAGATAGCCTCACTGATATTGACAGTACAGAGACTGTGGATTTAGCTATAATGATGATATAAAGAGTAACATGTTATTTTATGTTTGTACATACATACTTCTATTGCTTTAGTGAATGCCTTTAGAGCAGAAATGTGGCTTCCCCGTGTTAAATATGCCTCACCAATACACTCCCAAACATGTCTACATTAAGAATAGTATAAAGAATGGGTGTGATTGATGTATGTGGCTTACACATCAGCTGAGTCTTGATGAAGAACTTTGAGCAAACTGAAAAAGAATGAGTAATTAATTAATTATAATTAATATAGTTTCATACCATTTAATGGCATCTTCATATTGACCACATCGTCGATGATGAAGTCCCACCCTCAGCCACGCCTCTTTTGCTCTGTGGATTAATGCATGTGTTGAGTGAACTGTCTTTGTATGAGAATCACATCACTTATATACAATGACACGTATTCAGTATTGATAGATAATAAATAAACGCTGTATTGAGAATAACAAACATCTTTTATATATTATATATTATACTAGAGTGCAGTATATCAACATGTTGAACTGTCTTAACACATCACTTATATACAGTGTGATATTTAGTATTGATAAAACAAATAACACTGTATTAATTAAATAGTAGAGAATAACAAACTTCTTTTATCTATTGTACATACTAGTAGATCAACAATTGTTAATTAAATAATGATTGTGTATTGTCCATTATATAGTGTTATACATTATATATGGGTCCATATCAACAATGGTACATTGAACTTACTAATAAACATTAATTAAATAACACAAATCTCTGTTCATAGTATGTATAGTGAATAATAATTAAACACATAGTAAGAGGATATCAACAATGAAATAATACTTACTGAGACGGCATTGCATGTTTTATTAATTCTTGATATGTCTTAAAGGCAGCATCCTAAATGAGAGAGTAACGAATGAAGATATCTGTATGTAGCTATAGTAATAAGTAATTACATCATCTCCTAGTGCAGTGTGCATCTCTCCTAAAGATAATCCAGCTTCTATGAATCCAGGATAAATAGAAAATGACTTCTGATAACACTTTACAGCTCGCCTAAACAAACATTTATCAGTTAGTGTCCGAGTATATCATATAATGTATAATAACACGTGATCACTATTAATACCTTCATCCTACTCACATCTTGTCTCGTGTACCTGTTCATCTATTCTCCCATACTTAGTCCACCCTTGTCCCTGTTACATCATTGTTATCCCTTCTCTTACACTTGTCCCACCCTTGCTCATCTCTTCCACACTCCTTTCATCTTTGCTCCACCCCTTTCATCATTCCCTCATCCCTAGTCTCATCTCTTCATCTTCATCCTCACTTAAAATCTTGAGTAACATATCGCTGATAATTCCCTAACTGAAGAAATATCCGAGGATCAAATGAATCTAATTGAGCAGCCTAAAAGGACATATACATGGATAGATAGATAGATAGATAGATAGATAGGTAGATAGGTAGATAGATAGATAGATAGATAGACAGAAGTATATATATATATACATGTATATATATATATGATGATATGTACCTTGATAAGGAGATGGTAAGCTCGTTTATGATCTCCATTTGGAGAATTTAGTAAACAAGATCCCAGCAGATAATGATAGAAAGAGGAATTTGATTCTTCTTTTAAACAGGACTCAAAACTATTGAGGGTAAAGATAGAGAGAGCGGAGGGGTGATGCAGTACAGAGATAGAGAGAGCAAAGGGGGGATGCAGTACAAAGACAGAGAGAGCGAAGGGGGGATCCAGTACAGAGATAGAGAGAGCAGAGGTGGAATGCAGTACAGATATATAATAAAGTAGAATCACAGATGAGAATACCTACTTACTGACTATTAGCCATTTCATAATCTTTATTAGTCATACTGATTTGTCCCTATGAAATTAGTGAACTCATGATATTATAATTATTAATTATCACTGTAATACCTTTAAACTGTTAATTATATGTGATGGGGAGTTAAGAGATGATAGCACCTGAAAGAACAGGATCAAATGATTACCAAGGCAAGATATATATATGTATGTACACCTTCTCTGCCTCTTCAATCATGTCATTTGCAAGAAGGGCTCTAATATAGAGGTTAGTCACATGATAGTCATGTGATCTCTCAGTATACAACTAAACGAAATTACTATTTTATTTGAGAAATGTTATAATAATTATTACAGACCTGTCTACTCTTCTCAACTGCTAGTTCATTTTTATTAGTTAATAATAAACACTCCGCATACCATAGACTAGGTATATGAATTTATGTCATGTGACTAAACATGTCATGTGACTTACTTGAAAAATATGTTCAATATGTCTTTGATATAATATGGCGCATTAGACAATCTTTTTAAACCTAATAAAAATTAAATATCATAATAAAATGTAGCTATATGTTATTTATATGTACATGTACATAGGACATTACATGTACATAGACATTATACACATACATATACATGTACATGTACATAGGACATTATACATTACATATACATGTACATAGACAATTAGACATTATACAATACATGTACACAGGACAATACATGTACATCAAATTACATAATAAACAGATTTATTACATTACCATCCTCAGCAACGTTGATGGTCTTATGATAGTCATGTGACATCAGATGACTAACACATGAAATAGCCCAATACTCACAAATATCAGGAGATATTGATGTAGCTAAAAACAGGTAGAAAGTAGTGGTCACATGATAATCATGTGATATTATTTGATTCTACATGGTGGACGACTAAACCACATGATAATAAACACAAACCTTCATCAGCAAGTTTACATCCATCTTTAATCTGTTTTGTATTCATCATTACAGTTGCTAGGCAACAAAGAGATAATCCCGTACTTTTATTTTCACCAAATTGAGAGAATAACAGTGTTTGTTTATCAGTTAATACAGGTAGTCTACCAGATAGAGATATATCTATAAGATAATGTACAATATGTAACCGTATGTATTATAATATTCATGTATACATGTGTATACATGTGAGATTATGTGTATATATATAGTTTATATACATACGCAAGTTCAGCATGTCCATACTCCATACAGTACTGTATGTGTATAATATGTGTATACATGTACATGTACATGTTGTATATGACATACACTAACTTCATATGTACATACTTCTAAGGTAAGGTATACATTATATTAAACTCTGTATGTACATACTGTACTGCAAGTATTAACTATAGATATATTGTATTCATATATACATGTATATAAATATGCTCAATACTATACTATCATATATATTATTACCTTTTATCATATTCCATAGCTCCATTAAACACAGTGTCTCTAGTGCTATCACCACACCCTCCTCATTTAATATATTTTCACACTCTTCTTGGAGGATTACTTTTAGAATAGTGACCTCTTCAACTGGTAAGGACTAATAACAGATAATTAATTAACTAGTGTATTTGATTATTAATAGACCACACCTTCATCCATCTTAGTAATCCTTTCATAAATGTTTTTTTAAGTTTCTTTCTAGTCTCTTCAGACACACCTCTTTCATCATTTAATAATGTACGATATGATACCTCTATCTGTTTCCATGTATTATCAGGAAACTCTGCCTCACTCAATAAAAACATTATACACTTCAGCTGAACATCATGTGAGATATCCGAACCTAGCAGTCTCTGGTAGATTATACTAGCCTTCAGAATAAAAGTACATTAAATAATGGAAAGTTGCTATATATTATGTGTGTATTTATGAATGTATGTAGGTACGTATGTACATGAGAATGTATATTATACATGTACATGTATATATTGTGTATATGTCTATAGCAAGTATTTACTGATGGAATAACAAAGAGAACATACTTTTTCAATATTTCCAGTGTCTTTGTACAGCTGCGTTAGTTTAATCATTAAAACTATCTGCTTGTTATTATCACTAAAATAATGGTGCTGTGATTATAACACACACACACACACACACACACACACTGCAACATATACACAAAGTGATCTAAGCAATATCATGTATTTACGTTTGTATATCCAACATATGAGAATGAACATGTATGGCGTCCATTTTATCTTCTCTATTACCGGGTGGATGTTTATCATAGAGATCAGCTAACCCCTTCAGAGAGAGGGGAAAAGGTTGAGGATTGAGTGAATTATGAAAAGAATTAAAACTCAATACCTTCCATGCTAACTGTTCTTGTGAGTTAGTCTCAATGGCTTTTCTATAATGACATTTAGCATCTTCTGTTCTGTCCATTAGTAACAGAGCCTTACCAGCAATCACATGACCTATATAATTACCTTCATCCAACCAAAATACAGCCTACAAATTGACAGAAGACATTTAATTGATGCATTATATATAATGAATATAACTTACCTCACATTGTTTCACAGCTTCCTCGTATTTCTGGTTATCAAGAGCTGTTCTGGCTGATTTCAAGAGAGCCTTTACCTCTTTGGCAGCCATGACACGTGGGTAATTAATTAATAATTCATACATGTAATAATTAATTATCATTAATTATTATTCCATTCTAATAATGTACATTGTAGTGACATAACAAAACTGTTCTCATCAGTTGATACATTCAGACACAGTGTCCAGTTACTATTAGTATCAGTAATATGATATAATCTTTCACAAATCCTTTTACCCATTCTCAGCATCTGCAAATAATAAGAGTACATTAGAGAAGTGGTGTGTCAAATGATGATACATACATACATTGAATACTATATGTAAAGTAATACGTAAATTATTTCAGTATACTTCTTCTGTGATGTCAACAATAACATATGGAAACACATCATATTATCCCTGTCACATTAATTAATTTACCCAGTATTTCAATGGCTGTATGCATTGTTCAACACACATACTCCTTACTCTTGATTATACTATATAGTTGTATAGTATATAATATACAAATCATACATTAACACACCCCTTATTTCCTCCCACATACACATTTGACAGTTATATTAATAATTGACCTGTTTTTCATTTCCAATAACAAGTGATATTTGATCAGGAGTAACATCAATATCCCTAAATAGCTAATTAAATAAATGATAAATAGATAGATAGATAGATGGATAGATAGATAGATAGATAGATAAATACTATTAAATCCTGAATGAGTGAGTGTACTACCTGTAGACATAATTTCATTCAATTCTCCAATAAATTTTATTTGAAATAAACCAGACATTTCGATAGCTATTCAGCATCTTCATCAGTGGTGTAATAAAACAAATGTAACTCAACTACTTATACAGTAAAATGTGAAACACTATAATGGTAGTAGTTGGTAATAACTTACTATCATAGGTAATAATAAACAATATTGTATATAATAATATATTATACAATAGTAAATGATAGCACCACAGGTATTAATAATAAACAATATTGTATTTAATATATTATACAATAATAAATGATGGCACCGCATGTGATAATAATAAACGACAAAAACAACCTTTACAATATACAATAACTAATATAATAATAATTATAAAATCAATTATAATTATAATTAGTGTGATGTGTACCATTATATACAATGTTGGGTATTATTACTTGTGATAGTACTTATTACTATTACTACATGTATATAAGTAATTACATTTATTATACCACTGATGAAGATAGCTGAATATCTGGTTTATTTCAAATAAAATTGATCAGAGAATTTAATGAAATTATGTCTACAGATATATATACCTGAGCGACACCATAGTGATATGATGTAACATCAATTTCACTTCCTGTCTCATCTGACAAATGTATTAATAATGGCCTGTAATTATACATGTAATCATGACATCAATATGAGATCATCTATTACCTGAAGTAATGAACACTCCCAAGTGATGCTGGAATATAGAAACAACAATAACAATAACACAAAAAATGGATAATAAACAAACGAATTGTGTAAACAAAAAAATGACTACCTCCTGGATATTTCTCCATACATACTCTACATATACAATATACTTTATTTTCATCCTACATGTTAAGTTTGAAAATAGTCTCGAAGATCTGATTATCAATAGATAATAATACTTACCATTACAAGAGGTTTAGTACACGAACTACAACCTATATAAACTGCTTGTGATAACAGGGATATCTGCGAATGTGTGAGGTATGTGTGTGGATGTGTACAATATGTGTGGATGATGTGCGTGATATGTGTGCTGTGATTTACCATCTGTATTGGGTCAGCTATGAACTTTAGTATATCAATGTCCTGTCTATCATCAGCTAATATAAACCTAAATACATGTATGTACATTACAAGTATATGTACATATGCATACATACATACATACACATAATTATGTACATATATTTAACCTCATCACAGTAGGTGTGGCTCTAATGGAATAACAGCCCCTCCCTTTCATTTCTAAGAGTTCTTCTATATTGACATTCTGAATACAATGACTCCACCCATCTCCATTGAACTGCTAATTACATAAAATATAGGCTTATAGTCACATGTGATACATGTGACTGGTCAGGTACCTGTGATATTTTGGTTGCTAAGAGACTGTTTGGTTTTAAACAATGAAAAGTTGTACGTGTTGTGGTTTGAAGACAAGGGCAACCTTTAAAATAGAATGATGGATAGATAGATAGATAGTAGATAGATAGATAGATAGATAGATAGATAGATAGATAGATAGATGGATAGATAGATTTATGAAGAGACGAATAGACAGACACCTGCTTGAGTTCCTTCAGGCAATACCAGTACATTCATTACTTCCCAAACTTGTCCGATACTTTCTTTCAATTGTTTTAACCACAAATCTTTATTTTTCCCTACTCTAGAAATATAAATAATAGGATATTACATTCAATAAATTATAATTATGTCTTCACTAACAGGAATAGAAGTATAATAATGGATGGGTCATCAGTCATTGATACAGCTGTGTGTGTAAGGATGTAAATGTTATCCATAAATATAATTATTTTACATACTTTTCTCAGCCACTAATGACAATATTCTTCCACGAAAATGTGTAAATGATTCAGCAGGTAAGTTAGAAGAATTGTGGAACTTAATAGCACCTGAAAACAAAATGGGATATTAATTAAATGTTCAGACAGACAGACAGACGGGTAGAAAAACTGACGTTGAGATTTTGGGATTGAAGGTATTTCACTAAACAAATAAAAGTGTTCTTTTCTTGCCCATTTCATGAATTCAGATATAGAATGTTCCGGAATATAATTTAATACTAAAATGTAGTTATAAATAACTATTAAGTACATTAAGTATAACTAGTATCTACTTACTTGTACCCACTTCATGTACATACCCACTTCATGTACATATACATAGTTACATACCCACTTCATGTACATATACATACACGTGTACATATACATACCCATGTACATATATATTATATATAGCATTCTCAATGATATACAATTATGTATTATAATTATGTACATGTACAACATGTACTTATTTATAACAAGTTCATGTACATATACATACTTATTCATGTACATGTACATGTACATACCCACTTCATGTACATGTACTTGCCCACTTCACTCGCGTACATGTATGTGCCCACTTCATATACAGGTACACAGGAGCATGTACATATAAAGTACATGTATACTACATACCTTTGTCTGGTAATTTTTTAGGTACTTGATGAAGATTCAAAACTCTTGAGTTTGACACTGTGTGACCTACAACTTCACCCCGCCATTGTTTTAGTCTGATTGCTGAGTATACAAGTGTATATATGACAATATATACATTATTTATAATACCTGAAAACAGGACAACATCACCAGCTGATATTCTCTCAGACCATGTTGCTGAATCACGCCATAATGTCAGTTTGAATTGAAGTAGCGTAGGATCTGATAATATTAGTGATGCCATGGAAACAACTTGACCATTCTAAATACACAGTGCATATAAATCCAATCCTCATCCATTCTTAATTCATTACCATTATTCCATTTTTCAACACAACCTCAACACAGGGATTAACTGAATAATAAGATAAGAATCACAGTACTGTATACTTCATATAAATACGTACATAGGTTATATAATGGTATGTAATGTACATGTACATATAGTGAGTATGTATATGTACATGGAGTGGGTATGTACACGAAGTGGGTATGTACATGTACATATAGTGGATATGTATATGTACATGTAGTGGGTATGTATATGTACATATAGTGGGTATGTACATGTACAAATAGTGGGTATGTATATGTACATGTAGTAGGTATGTATATGTACATGTAGTGGGTATGTATATGTACATGTAGTAGGCGTGTATATGTACATATAATGGGTATGCATATGTACATGAAGTGGGTATGTACATGTACATGTACATGTAGTGGGTATGTATATGTACATGTAGTTGTATATGTACATATAGTAGGTATGTATATGTACATATATTGTGTATACCTTGAGTAACAATGACTAGAAACGACACAGTCTTGCCTATCATCTCATTACACACACTCAAACAACAACACTCAGAAGGACAGCTATAAGCACTTAATTGTCTAACATGTTTCTCTATGGTAATACAATTAGTTTCTAATCCATTGTGTATTTCTATATCTGGTATGATATCTCTTGTAACATTTGGTTTGGTTATGTGGCTATTGGAGTCAAATAACACAGGAGATAATTCATTGATCTCTTTTGTATTAGATATAGAACATAGCTGTTTGCTTTGAGTAGTGTCACTATTATCTAATGATTGTTTGTCCTTCCATCCAAATACAGATGCCAAGTATTGAGGAAGAGAAGAACTGATTTGTGAGTCTTCTTCGTCATCTTTCTCCATGAAATATTTTCTATCTACTTTTCTTTCATGTTTAGACTGTCTCTCCCACACTACAGCAGCTTCTCCAATACTAATTTTTCTCTTCTTAGCAGCCATGGAAAGGATCAGGACACCACATGGGTGGGTGTGGCTAATTAATTAAAATTTTGCTGGGTGTGGTTTGTTATTAGGTGTGGTAGAAGATAAAGGAGATGTCTGCTGCAGTTCCTCCAAGTTGGAGATGGTGGCACTGGGTAAATGGACGAAGATTAAGAACCTGGTAAGACTCATTTCTAAACCAGATAATGTCATATTTATCATCAATATATTAATTATTAATATAGGGGTGTAACAGGAGCTGCATGGTTAGGAGGAGCTTTGATTGTTCTAGTTCATATGACAGATTGGCAATTTGTCTTACGTCGTGTTCCTTATATCCGAGGGAAATTCCCTCCACTTGAAATCAAAGAAGATAATGGAGGAGAGGAGGAAGATGGAGAGACAAATGGAGATGAATAATGCAACATTCACCAACAACTAGTACTTACAATTCATGCAACCATTAATAGAAACTAGTTAATAATGTATATACATATAATTATATATATATTATTATACATAGTTATTATTATTTATTATTATATCTGTAATGATATTCATAGCTGTCAAGATTAAAATGGCAGATTATCCATATTTGAAAGAAACTCTTTTTATCAGTGAAGCTGGTAGGTATATTCATTTAATATATATTAACTATATATATATATAATAGGTCTGAAACTGAAGCTTACTGATGAAGCCATAGCAACAGCTCTCAAAATGTATCATGAATTTCAATGTGCACTGGAACAAGAAGACAAGTATGATAATTATGTGAGACTCACTCTCATGCAAGGAGAATAGGCATGAGGATATAAGACTATCATGCATTGGTTTTATATTCGTAATATTAGATGATTTCTATGGCATGTTTAAATCTTGCTAGTAAAGTGCAAGAGGTACCATCAAGACTTAGTGATATTGTGAATACGTGTTACAGGTACAGTCACATGACATTTTATATAAATCATGTGACCATTGATGATCTCTTAGGTGTTTACATCCAGAGAAGCCCCCACTAGAAGTAAACGAGTTATATTGGAGGCTGAAAGAGAGTGTGGCAAAATATGAACTAGTTTTGTTGAGAATGTTAAAATTCCAATATAATTACGACTTACCTCATAAAGTGAGTCATGATGTAATAATACATCACAGTTAAATCACTGATGAAATGTGACATCATATGATATATATATAAGAGTTTATCCCATAGGTGGAAGACATGAACTAGTGAATCCAGGAGGTAGGAACCAATTTTGCCAAACCATAGAGTCTTATGTAGTTGGGTTCAAATCCAACAAGTAAAATTCGTTCAGATTCTAACCCAAACTACGTAAGACCCTATGATTCAGTGAATTTGGTCCCCCGGACCCTACATCAATCACATGACTTCCTTGATCTTCTAGTCCATGTTTCCACCTATCCTTTATCCCCACCAGTATATAATATGATTATAATTATTACAGTATTTATTACATCACCTGTTGTCACTCTCTCACTGGGTCAATGAAAAGGATTTTAAGAATAGTAACCTCACAACCTTTTCCTGGACTTTTTTACAAGATAGTTTCCATACTAACTTGAACATAATCTATCCACCCAATGTCATGGCAACGACTATGTTATATCTTTCTGTACATTGTTGTAAACTTCATATTAATTCTGAAGGAGCTCATAGACAATGGTGGCAGGTAAGGTTGTGGATAATATTGAGATGCTGTATAAATAATCTGTTATTTTGTTAAAAGGTATTTTCTCCTGGAATAGAAGAGAAAGAGTTACAAAACATATCAACAAAACTATTATCATTTTATGAAACTACATTTAGGAAAACACCATTTAACGAAGAAACATAATTATAATGTACTATCATACAATGTCATTAACTAACTTCATATTTCATCAATTATAATTATTATGATGTTCAGCTAATCAGAAATTGCCTGTTTATGCAGATTTTAAACTTCATTGTAATATTATAATAATCGCATGAATATACTGTACACATTGATAACAATAGTGATATCATGTGATGATCACATGACTGATGCAATGATGATTAATACAATTTTAATTATGCATAATAAATAAGATTAGTCTTTTTCTTTGCTTGTACTTCTAAAATTCCTGAAAAGTAAATGAAAAGGATGATCACATGACACAGGATAAGAATCACATGACTAACCTTCCATATAGTCTTCATGACATAATTCACTTGCTCCTCGTCTAAGTGCTATCATACCCTAAACATAAATAGATAGATAGATAGATAGATAGATAGATAGATAGATAGATAGATAGATAGATAGATAGATAGATAGATAGGTAGATAGATAGATAGATAGATAGATAGATAGATAGATAGGTAGATAGATAGGTAGATAGATATGATTTGTGGTTCAATCACTTACAGCTTCCACACAAACAGCTTTACACTGGGCTCCATTAAAGTCTTCAGTACAGCGTGATAACTCCTCAAAATTAACATCCTGGTCAACATTCATTTTACGAGAATGTATTTTCATAATATGTGCTCTAGCTTCTTCATTTGGTAGAGGAAATTCAATCTTTCTGTCTAGTCGACCTGAAAATATAATACAATAGTTATATATATCTCTATCAACAATTCAGCTTTTCGATGCATCCATCAAAAAATACATGTACATCCATCTAGCCATCCAACCATGCATGCATCCATGTATTCATTCATCCATCCATCCATTCATCCATCCATCCATCCATCCATCTATCTATTCATTATTCTATCTATCTATCTATTCATGTCACCTGATCTCAAGAGAGCAGGATCAAGTGTATCTACTCTATTAGTAGCTGCTATAA
Source organism: Petrosia ficiformis (assembly GCA_947044365.1). Lineage (NCBI taxonomy): Eukaryota > Metazoa > Porifera > Demospongiae > Haplosclerida > Petrosiidae > Petrosia > Petrosia ficiformis. The sequence continues at coordinate 286,582 of OX345645.1, read as the reverse complement.
CCTGATGATGTAATAATGATATAATAAGTATGTATATAACTTTCCTGTACCTTCACTTCACTAGTAGAACTAAACCCGTCTAACTGGTTTAATAGTTCTAACATAGTACGTTGTACCTCTCTGTCTCCTTCTTTCTCACTAGCAAATCGCTAGAATAAAGATGAGTAATGGATAATAACTCATCGTCATGGCAATTGTAATTTAATTCCTCAGACCTTGGTTCCTATGGCATCCAACTCATCAATGAATATAATTGCAGGGGATTTCTCTTTAGCTAGTGCAAATGCATCTTGTACCATTTTAGCCCCATCACCAATAAACATCTAAAAACAATAATTACAATAATTAATTATTAATTATTTTATTAGAACTAAGCAAATACCTGAACTAGTTGAGGTCCAGCTAACTTGAGGAATGTAGCCTGGGTAGTTACAAAACATGTGTGATGTGTGTGAAGTGTGTGGTGTGTGTGATATGTGCCTTACCTTTGTCTGAGCAGCACAAGCTCTAGCTAATAATGTCTTACCAGTACCTGGAGGACCATAGAGAAGAACACCTATAAGAGATGAGTAAAAATACAAGAGATGGATAGATAGATACATAAACAAAAATAGATACTTAAATAGTGAGAATTCAGTATGAGTATACCTTTTGGTGGTTGTATTCCAATATTTTCAAACTTGTCACGATGAGTCATTGGAAGGACTATTGCTTCTACCAACTACAAAACATAATATCAAAAGGTCAAAGGTCATATATTAGTAAACAAACTTCTTCAATCTGCTTATCCAGTCCCCCTACATCATTATAAGTCTCAGTTGGTTTCTCATCAACCTCCATAGCTTTGACACGCGAGTCATATCTACCAGTAATAAGAGATGAATCATGTGACTAATATAATGTACTACTTACTCGGGAGGTAGAGTGTCTAGTATAAGATATGAATCTTTGTTAACTCCCTACATATTATATATATATATATATATCAGAGGGTGTGGTTAATAGTACATGACTCTACTCACCACTAGGTCACCTGGTTTTAATTTTTCTGGATTCACTAATCCAATTACGGGAAGAAAATAAGTCTGAATCAAATTAATAAATAAATGAAGAGGGTTATACTCATTTAATCTATACCTGTCTAGTTGATGTCTTTATTACTGCCGACTTTCCTTTCCTTTGAAGATCGAGATCCATATGACCTCCATCTTCCTCTTCCTAGTTAATAATAGTGATTGGTAGTTATTAATAGTTATTAACAATTAATATGCTTACCTGATCTTGAGGATCAATATCCAACAACTATAAAATGATAGATAGATAGATAGATAGATAGATAGATGCAGGAAGAGATAGATGGACAGGCAAATGAATAGTAGATATATATATATATATATACCTCAACAACATTTGAGACAAGATAAGGTAATACTTTGAACACTTTAATTTTCTCAGAGTTTTCCTAAAAACATAATTTATAATTATGTTAATATAATTATAATTATACATTTATATACTTAATATTATATATAAGTTAAGTTTTTAGATATCATGTGATCTAATATGATTTTGCCGCTGGTTGGCATTAGAAAAGATGACAGTCAGTTGTGATTAATATATATATATATACATGTAATTAGCCTCCTGGCCATGATTATACCTTGATCTTCTCTTTCATTGTCTGTTGCTCATGACTGATACGAGCACTTTCACTTTTCATTATCTAATATAATAATATGATGACAGGACATCACTCGGGGAATACCAACCTTAATATCATTATCCAGTAATCTTGTCCTACTGATAATTTCATCAGTACTCATACGAAGAACTTCCTCTCCAAGAGTAGTCTAGTAAATAAAAATATTATAAGAATGAGAGAGGTAACAGTATTAAATAGATTACCTCTGCATCTTCCCAAATACTTTTATCTTCTAATGTCTCCATTTTTCCAGTTAGTAAAAATTAAGAATTTCGCTGGGCCCCGCGGGAAAAGAAATTTTCCCCGCGGGCGCAGCGAAACATACGCGGGGAAATAATCAGCTGGTTGCAGTCAATGTAGTGCTAGACTGCTAGTGTAAAACAGGACTGTGCTATTATTCTATACAATATATCAGTGTGTGTGTGTGTGTGTATAATAATGTATTGTATACACATACATCTAGTCTATATAATTATTATTTTAAATGCATAATCTCAGTTTCTTTTTCAGTTACATGAATATTGCAATTATGAATGATTTTGGAACAGAAAAAACTGATTCTCATACCAGTACATTATCAACACCAAATTGTTGCTGCAACTCTTTATCGCACAATCCTTCTTTATCTTTATGGGGTAAGAAATTGCAAAGAAATGCTTTACAGAGCTATGAATCAAAGAGGCAAACAAACTTGAAACATCACAAAGTTTTAAATGTTGAAGACAACAATATATTACACAATACAAGTTCAAAACAAACTACTTATTTATCACAACACTACACTGATCCAAGACATTCTGCAGTAAACCCAAATATACCATTCCGATTCACACATCAGACCTCTCCAAGCAGAACAATGAAAGAATATCGTAGAACATATACATACCCTAACATGCATAGACGTACTGTATCAGCTCTTACTGACAGACAATCCAGACAATATTCCAGCTCCACATCTACAAGTTTGCCACATATTACAGCTACACTCAGACCTAAGATGATTGTTCTTGGTGAATATTGCGGAGAAAAGAATCTCAAAGGAAGAAGGCATGTTGCAGGAAGAGAAGATGGAAGTGAGCTACCACCAAAGCCTCAAAGATTAATTAATCATAGCTTCTCTAAAAAAGTAGTAAACAAGCAATCTAGACCTGCAATAGAGTACGCACTATCATTGAAAATGCGTTGGGTCAGTCAACCTATTCCTTCTTTAATTGTACAGCCAAGTAAGTCTATTGATTTTGGCAAACAGAAGGACCAAAGTGTTCATAACACAACTAGCAAAACTGACTGTGAGTTACATAATAAAACACTAAAGAAAGACTCAAAGAAAAGAAAGGAAGATGGATTTGAGACACATCAGCTTTTAGCACAAGGAAGAGGAGTGTGCACGTTAGAACCTCCAGTTGGCACAAAGTTTCAGGTTCAGATACCAAATTCAGAAGTAGTGCGAAGTTTTACATACAATTATATGAACCATTGTCAAAAGAGAGTTCAACAGGCCAGGCAAGATTCTACTAAACTGAGCAGTAAAACAGGATCAGTTCTAACTATAGCTAGTCCATGGAGTAAAGAACGCACATTATAATTATTTAAAAAATGTAATTATTAGCATACAAATAGAATTATACAGCATTTAGCTGATAAATAAAATAATATAGTTCATATATTAGAAAAATTATTTACTTTTCTTGTGTGATGAAAAATGTTTGTGACTTCCATTGTCTATCCACATTTCTAAACCTTGCTGTACTATCAATGAAGAATCTTTCTCTGGTAACTAGATAAACATTATAATAATAGACACTTTATCAATAGTATCTCATCCGGTTACCTGTTCCAATAGTTTGCTTACATTCTTATAATTACTGGTCATCAACAGTTGTCTCTTGTAGTAGAGTACAATAGATAGAGATACAAATATAACTACAACCCATGAACCAGCTATCACACGATCCCATAAACTATTATATGAAGAAGTATGTAGAGAGAGCTGTACAAATCTCTACTTTTATACTCACATTTCAAGCTCTGCTAATGGAAGATCACTTGCAAAACAACTTCCATACCATCTATAAATACATACATACATATATACCACACATGTACATAAATACATTAGTTTATATATGTATGTACACTCTACACACATAAATATTACCTGTTAAAAGGTATGCTAGAGAATGCTTGTAAAGATTCCAAGTGATGATACACAAGAGGATCAAGATTATATAAAAAATGATAAAACTCTTTAATCTGTGTATAGTACAATAGATCTACATTAAAGTACTAGTATACCATATCCTATAGCCAGGTGAATATTAACTTACCATATTCTCCAGATGAAATATTGAACTCCAGAGAGAAGCAAATCCACTAAAAACATAATATACATCCATTTCATCTTTATACCATTCTAAAAATGGCTGTGCCATAGCACATAAATCCACTCTATCACTATAACGTATTATATTCAATATGTTATGTTGTATACAATACATTGTTACAATATCTTCTGCTTTCAGTGAGTGATTTGGTGATGAAGTTTTCAAAGAGATATGACATATTGTTTGACTGGACTCAATAACTCGTAAAGCACTTTTTAAATCATGAAATTCCTCACGTCTTTGTGATATAATAAATTTATAAGTTTCTTTATCCTTGTGAACTGGTTCATATTCTAATTAGCACGTATAATTAATTAATTAATTAACGTATTATTTTGTATTGCTAACTTGATAATAGTTTCCACACTAGAGGTCGATAAAATAATGGTAGTGAATGTTTTAAACAGAAATCTTGGAGTTTCAAAATATCTATAGAAAATGAATTTATACTATTATCATCATTGTGATAGTACATAATTCTATATTTACACAATTACCAATCGGTTCTTCCTTTAATAAAGCATCTAATTGATTAATGACTTTCTCTTCTTCTCTAAACCCAAGACTTCCATAATAAGCACTCCTGAAATTCTTACCAGAATCCACCTCAGCAGACATTATCCCTGCAAAAAAGACATGGAGTATCACGCCCCCCTTTTTCCTGTAATGGTGGGCATTAATAAGAAGCAAACATGTGCCGAGACTGTTTGAAAGAAGTATCTCCAGACAGAGTAAATGATAGTGTATGAATGTATTCTTACAAGTGTATGTGGTTTTTTAAAAGGGTAATGTGTGTTTAGAAAAAGGATCTTATATTCTCAATTACTCTGGTTGTACAAAATGCAATAAACTTGGATTAACAGATGAGAAAGACAGAGTTGAGGAAGAATCAGATGATGGAGAAGAGACTGTGATATATACACGTATGATACCTATAATACTATTATATATTTATATTCATTTGGGTATAACTATGTACATAATGAGATTTGCTGCACTGTATATAATTATATTTATTATAGGCAGACAGCATTTAAAAACCGATACTCGTAATTTATAGCTTAAAGTGCCAGTTCATGGGCGTGGTGAAGTGAATATCATTAACAACTGAGCCCATAATCACAATAAAAGGGCTGCATGGGAAATAAAAAGATGGTTGATTATGGGGAGGAAGAGACATGTATACTACATCAACTTTAAATCCTAATGACATAAGACCTTATGGTTCGTTGACCACGCCCACCAACGGCACTTTAAAGTATAAAGTACCAGTACTGGCACTCTAAACACTGCCTATTGGTTATCATGTATACATAGTACATATGTTAACACTACGTTGAATAGATTATTGATCCTCATTACAGACACTTGTAAAGAGTGTGGACATGTAATAGCTGAACATTCATATAGCTTTAGTGTTGATGAAGAATATCAAGTAATTAATACTCATTATAATTATAATTATGTACACACATACATTATACATAGGAATATATGATGACATGTGATTTATGTGGTATTGGAGAAGCTACAGTCAAAATTTTACCGTGACTGAACTATACGAGAAATGTAATATTTTTAATATACTATGTAGTATGTACATACACAATCACACATACATATTATACACTTTTATTGTACATAATTAATTAAGTTTATACATATTGTCCTAGTAATTTTAATGAATAGATAGTAATTCTACCATAAAAGTCTGTACTATTCTCAAATATTATCTTGTATACTTTATAAGGTATTGTTGATGCCACATGAAAGTTCTGAGAATATGTTAAGGTCAATTGTTATTACTTTTCTTTAAAGCATTAACATATTCTCATTGAGCACATGAGCTCATGGGGTGATATAATGATATATATATTCAATATATTACATCATTGCTTTATTATAATAATAGTAAAGTTGTTAATCGTCTATGGAGGATACTTGTAATGTACTGGAATCTTCAGGAAAGAATCTAATTAGTTCATCTATTTCTCCACCTTGTAAAATGCATTCTTTACCTACAAACCCACCTTGAAAATGAATACTTATTTCACAAACTCGAACAGGCTGGGTGAACTCTATTAACACATACTGAGGAGATCCCTTTGAATGAATAAGAAATTAATTACTTTTAATTGTTGTATAGGTATATATATATATATATATATATATATATATATATATATATAGATTTTACTTGATCTGAGTTCCAACAAGTTTCGTTATTTTCATCAAACATATGTTTCTTTCCAAATTGACGTGTGTCACGATTCAATATAGAACTCACTCTACAATGACAACAGAATATTAATAATATTATTATTAATATTATCAATGATATTTCAATTACTTTGCAGTAAATTTTCCAATAACCAAAAGAGATTCCATTATAATTAATTATTTTTGTGCTAATTAAGCTTTAATTAATATTCATTAGCTTACCGTATTATTTCCCAATAAAATTTCAGAATATTTATTCAGTTAATTAGGGAGATTAAGACCGCATATATAATTATATTATAGTACAAGGGCAAGAATGAAAGTTTGTTTGTAAAGGCCCCATCATAGTTGCTCAATACATCACAAGATCCTGTTTGATGTGTTTTGTAATGGTAAGTGTGGAAATACCGTTGGAAGTGATCTGGAATACCAATGTTTTAGTGTATATATACATGAGTCATTGTCATTATGTGTAGGTATATATACATAGTGCACACACAACACATATTATATGTCAACATATTTTACTTGTGTTTGTGTGTTACTTTGATCATGTCTCAGGTATGTGTGTTTTTATTACATCACTCCATTCCAGAAATAATCCCTCGTATATTATATTATTATTATGATCACAATCCACCATGTGTACACCACATGTATCCAATCACCATGTGTCCAATAACACATATCCAATGATCACAATCCACCATGTGTACACCACATGTATCCAATCACCATGTGTCCAATAACACATATCCAATGATCACAATCCACCATGTGTACACCACATGTATCCAATCACCATGTGTCCAATAACACATATCCAATGATCACAATCCACCATGTGTACAGCACATGTATCCAATCACCATGTGTCCAATAACACATGTATCCAATGATCACAATCCACCATGAGTACACCACATGTATCCAATCACCATGTGTCCAATAACACATGTATCCAATGATCACAATTCACCATGTGTACAATGACCTCAATTATACCATGTGTACACCCCATGTATCCAATCACCATAATCCACCATGTATCCAATAATCCATGTGTACACCCCATGTATCCAATCACCATAATCCACCATGTATCCAATAACCCATGTGTACACCCCATGTATCCAATCACCATAATCCACCATGTATCCGATAACCCATGTGTACACCCCATGTATCCAATCACCATCATCCACCATGTATCCAATAACCCATGTGTACACCCCATGTATCCAATAACCCATGTGTACACCCCATGTATTCAATCACCATCATCCACCATGTATCCAATAATCCATGTGTACACCCCATGTATCCAATCACCATCATCCACCATGTATCCAATAACCCATGTGTACACCCCATGTATCCAATCACCATAATCCACCATGTATCCAATAATCCATGTGTACACCCCATGTATCCAATCACCATTATCCACCATGTAACCAATAATCCATGTGTACACCCATGTATCCAATCACCATAATCCACCATGTATCCAATAACCCATGTGTACACCCCATGTATCCAATAACCCATGTGTACACCCCATGTATCCAATCACCATAATCCACCATATATCCAATAACCCATGTGTACACCCCATGTATCCAATAACCCATGTGTACACCCTATGTATCCAATCACCATAATCCACCATGTATCCAATAACCCATGTGTACACTTCATGTATCCAATCACCATAATCCACCATGTATCCAATAACCCATGTGTACACCCCATGTATCCGATCACCATAATCCACCATGTATCCAATAACCCATGTGTACACCCCATGTATCCAATCACCATCATCCACCATGTATCCAATAACCCATGTGTACACCCCATGTATCCAATAACCCATGTGTACACCCCATGTATTCAATCACCATCATCCACCATGTATCCAATAATCCATGTGTACACCCCATGTATCCAATCACCATCATCCACCATGTATCCAATAACCCATGTGTACACCCCATGTATCCAATCACCATAATCCACCATGTATCCAATAATCCATGTGTACACCCCATGTATCCAATCACCATTATCCACCATGTAACCAATAATCCATGTGTACACCCATGTATCCAATCACCATAATCCACCATGTATCCAATAACCCATGTGTACACCCCATGTATCCAATAACCCATGTGTACACCCCATGTATCCAATCACCATAATCCACCATATATCCAATAACCCATGTGTACACCCCATGTATCCAATAACCCATGTGTACACCCTATGTATCCAATCACCATAATCCACCATGTATCCAATAACCCATGTGTACACCCCATGTATCCGATCACCATAATCCACCATGTATCCAATAACCCATGTGTACACCCCATGTATCCAATCACCATCATCCACCATGTATCCAATAACCCATGTGTACACCCCATGTATCCAATAACCCATGTGTACACCCCATGTATTCAATCACCATCATCCACCATGTATCCAATAATCCATGTGTACACCCCATGTATCCAATCACCATCATCCACCATGTATCCAATAACCCATGTGTACACCCCATGTATCCAATCACCATAATCCACCATGTATCCAATAATCCATGTGTACACCCCATGTATCCAATCACCATTATCCACCATGTAACCAATAATCCATGTGTACACCCATGTATCCAATCACCATAATCCACCATGTATCCAATAACCCATGTGTACACCCCATGTATCCAATAACCCATGTGTACACCCCATGTATCCAATCACCATAATCCACCATATATCCAATAACCCATGTGTACACCCCATGTATCCAATAACCCATGTGTACACCCTATGTATCCAATCACCATAATCCACCATGTATCCAATAACCCATGTGTACACTCCATGTATCCAATCACCATAATCCACCATGTATCCAATAACCCATGTGTACACCCCATGTATCCAATCACCATAATCCACCATGTATCCAATAACCCATGTGTACACCCCATGTATCCGATCACCATAATCCACCATGTATCCAATAACCCATATATCAAATGACCACGACATCTAATGACTTTAATCCACCTTATGTCAAAGTGTATCCATATGTGCCCATGTGTCTTCCATTGACTAATGTGTAAACCCCATGTGTCCAACCATGTATTCAATGATGTGTACATCCCATGTATTCAATGAACACAAGTCCACTCCATTTACACTTGTATAATCTCCAATTATCATGAACCATTGTGTCCCAACAACCATGTATTACTCCCATTGTGTCCGAATGTCTATATACCATGTACCCAATGACCATGTATTCAGTGACCATTGTCCCATGTATCCAGTTACCATGTACCCAATGATCCATGTACCCAATGACCCATGTATTTAGTGACAATTGTCCCATGTATCCAATTACCCATGTATCAAAATGACCCATGTATTGATTGTATTCATTGACCATTGTCCCATTTACCCAATGATTCATGTATACAGTGACCATGTATCCAATGACCATGTATCCAATGATCCATGTATATATCCAGTTACCATGTACCCAATGACCCATTGTGTCCAATCTTCATATATCCATTATTCATGTATTTATGACCAATCAGTATTTTCACTAATGTGTAATGATAATTATAATTATAGATAGTTTCCCCTCCTGTTTAACATGTCTCGTGCTCGGAGTAAAACTGTCGACTCAACAGAAGTCAAAAAGAGTGGGTTACCACGACGATTGACTGAGAAGATTGCTTTAATGAAAGAGAAAGAACAGGCTCAATCTGAAGCATTTGAACAAGCAATGCAAAGTATATTTGAGGTATGAAATATGCATTTGTTATATGGATAAATGAATGAATGGATGGATTGGATGGATAATGGATGGATGGAATGGATCAATGGATGGATGAGTGGATAGACAATGGAAGAATGAATCAATGGATGGAAGGATGAATCAAAGGATGAATAGAGAAATGGATGAATGGTCTGATGGATGACAGTGCATAATTAACTAGGGAATAACTATTACTCATTCACTATCTATATATCTAATTGAAAACACAACACTATAGTCACTAATATCATAACTATTATAAACAAACATGTTATTCTATAAATGACAACATAAATGCACTTTCATTCATCCTCTGTCTCTCTGTCTCTGTCTCTCTCTGTCTCTCTGTCTCTGTCTCTCTCTATATATATACCTCTCTACCTCTATCTATCTATCTATCTATCTATCTCTCGTAGATGCAACAAGCTAGATTACATGGAGGTGGTGGATCTATGCCTAGTCTGCAGGCAATAGATTCTTCTCCATCCTCTCAATATCCTCCTTCTTCTTTTCCAGTGGTAAGTTTTGATAGGGTGTGTTTGTCATATAAAGTACATGTATTTTCAATATAGGTGATATTTCATAAACACTATTAAAAAAACATCGTGTTTAATTCTCAGTAACTCTCTTTCCTTTTCCTATCACAAACACACACAAAAAAATACATACATACATACATACATACATACATACATACATATATACATACATATATATATACATACATACATACATACATACATACATACATATATACATACATACATACATACATACATACATACATATATACATACATACATACATACATACATACATACATACATACATACATACATACATACATACATACATACATACATACATACATACATACATACATATATACATACATACATATATACATACATACATACATACATACATACATACATACATACATACATACATACATACATACATACATACATACATACATACATACATACATACATACATACATACATACATACATACATACATGCATACATGCATGCATACATACATACATACATTCTTATATGCATACACACATACATACATACATACATCCACACACATACATATACACACACAAACACATGCTTACACACAGACTGTAGATAATAATGGCTGTTTAACTACACCTCAAGCTTATCATAAAGAAAGACCTCATAGTGGAGGTCCTACTGGACGTAGTATGGCAGTTGAAAGAACTTTATCTATATCCTATTAATAATGTTATTATGAGTCTGGGAATGTGTCCAATGGAATAGGTACAGGGTTTATATCAGTGTAGTTTCAGATTGTGTATGTCATTCAAGTATAGGAATAACACTTGAATAATTTGATTCCTTAATTCATTATTACTATGATGCTGATAATCAAATGAGACCAAATGTGTTTTGGAATGTGTAAGTAACTCTAGTGTGTATGTGTGTATATATGTGTGTGTGTGTGTGTGCGTATGTCTGTGTATTTATGTGAGTGTGTCACATTTTATTTCTAATATTCAGGACCAATGAATGGGGAGGTGATGGTGACTTATCCAGGTAGGCTCAACTAACCACACCCATATTAAAACTCCACCCACACTTAATTAATCTCCAGACATAAATCGGACTCTGATTTACAACAGAGTTTAACAGATTGTCATCAACAAATTCCAATGGCCCATACACCTCCTGTTTTCCAACCCTCAACTCCGCCCACTTTGTTTCCTCCAAGTCCCCACATACAGCATAATCATCATTATATAACTCATGATAAAATACAAAAAGGTCAGTCATTACATAATATAATTGAATAACTAGGTTAGCAATATCTCTGTAAATATAAATGTCTTCATCATCAAGATTTGCCATGGTAGTTTATGTATTCAGTGGAATTTTAGGTCTACCTATCTATCTATCTATCTATGTATATTATATATACACACCATATACACTAGTGTTGTTTTAGTGTGAAACAATGAACACTTTTAGTTATAGTTATAGTATGATGGTTTTTTCAACATTTTATTATTAACATTTGGCTTACTAAAAGGGTTTTAGTTTTAGTTAACTATCCAATTGTCCATTATTGGCCATTTTTCATTTTAGTTAGTTATTGCAGAAGGTATATAATTTATTCATAGTTAGTCACAATATCTTACTAAAATGGATTCCAGTTATAGTTGACTAAAACAACCCTACTTAGTACTTACTATACCCATAATTTTAATTATAATATTATTTATTTATTATTATTTTGTCATCATGTTGTAATAATAACTTCACGAGAAATAACCTATTACATGATTTATAAGTGCAGACATCTTCTGTTTATGATGTAACATATAGATAATTTACAATCTGCTATGTATGATGTAATATAATTTGTTATTATTATTAATGTTACTGGAACTGTTCATTTCTATGTGTGATGTAATCTTATTGTAATGATTATTTTATAAAGGTACAAACCCTCCGGAATTAGATCTATGGAATCAAGTGAGTCTATTTATGTTCATTATAGAAATGTTCATTCGTACATCATTGTCTCCCATTTATTCCAGCACCCTTGTATATTTCCATTCATCTTACATTTTTATCCGAATTTTTTGAATTCCACACAACTAATTAAATTAATTCCACAATGTGTTAGTCATTTCACAGTATTTATGAATTAAGATAAATGCTTTCAAAATAATTATTTTCCTAAACAATTTAATTTAAAGGTGCATTATGTATACAAAATTATAATAATAATTTAAAAATATTGTTCATGAGATATACGTACATGATTATAATAGTGAATCAATTTTAGTATTCTATCTCAACTTTGTTCTCTACCTCTGTCCTCTTGTCTTAGTCACAGAACAGAGGTCAAGTAATACCTGGATCTTCAATTAATACATCGTTACTAAGGTAACTGAGTTGAAACTGCATGAGCTCATTATAAATTCATGAGATTGTTTGGAGATATACACTTCTAGTGTACATGTGTTTGACATAGTCTCGGATGTATACAGTGTGGTAACCATGGTGATTGAACCTATAAATGAATTTATAATGAGCTCAGTAATTAATGTAATTATGTCATGTATCCATTATTGTTCTTGTTATTTATTAATTGGCACATAAAATTATATATTTTGTTTTATGAGTGTCTGAAGGGAGGAGACATTTCTATACCATTAGTATTTCAAAATAGCCTTGCCAATTTCTGAATACAGCTGTATTTTTTTCACAGTAGCTTGTTTCCTGACATTTATAGTAACCTTTTCATTGAGTGTCATTAGTTTAAATATGTGTCACATTGTTGATATTATATTACTACCTGAAGTTAATTGATATTGGGACAATAGTTCATGGAAGTTCAAATATTTGTACAACTTTGTCCTTTGTTTCTAAACACACACACACACACACACACATACACACACATACATATACACACACGTACACACACATATGTATACACACATACATGTATTACCGTTTGTACACACACAGCCCACCTGATCATAATATGGGTGGAGTTATTGGTGACCCTAATCTAATTGGGAGTGCATCAAGTCTTCCTGATCTAACAAATATTGAATTCTCCAGTGGACTTGATGTTCCTATTGAGCAAGATGAAGACTCACCTACGTACAGTAAAACCACACCGTTTCATTTTCCATTTATTGGACCATCGAAGCTGGCTTTTTCCTCAATGATGGCCCAACCTTGTTTTCCATCACCACTTCATTATACATTTCCAAACCATGATGGAATGATAATGAATGAACCACACACACAATCTTTACTGAACAACAGCATCACTGGAACAATCCCTCGTAGTCCCACAATGCCTGAATTCAGGACACATCCACAACTTTCTGCACCTCCATTCCGAAAGTTCAAACCGATAGTACCTGCTGGATCAAATGTTGGTAATCAGAAGATTGGTTCTACTGGGTATCACACCTCTCCAGTTTCATATAATCACTTAAAAGGGTTTGTACCTATGTGTCAGAAATTACCTGAACATTCTATTGTAATAAATGATAGCCATTCTGGAGCTCATGGATCAATAAATGGCATCAACCCATCTACCCATTTCATGCAATCTCCCACTGGCACAAACCCATCTCATTCAATATCATCTCCTACATTTGTTCAATCTTCAATTGGTACGCAATCCTCTCCTACGATACTACAGTACCCTCCACTAAACTCACCGACTAATAATATTCCTCTATCTGGTTCAGAGAGTATGGTGACCACACATCCAAACTTCCCAAACTCTTTACCTTCTGTCACTGTTGATAGTTCAATGTTACTGGATCCTTCTCTCACACAACCCAGCAGTCCACAAAAACCTCCAAGCTTAGCATCCACAAGTAGTTCAGGGTACGTTAGCTTACCTCCACATCTAGATCCAGGTATGTTTTATCAACAGCAAAGATATCTACAACAAAAGATGGCAAATATATCGTTTGCAACCCCTGTTAGAAGTCATTCAGAAGAGAATCTTATTAAAATGCAGAAAGATACATCTAAAGGTGATGTAATACAACATAATCCATTCATGGGGAATATGTCTAATGCCAGTAGTGTCCCTTGTGTATATGTAGAATCTAATAATGTTGATCCTTGTGTCGATGATGGAGAGTCACATACTACAGGAACTGGTAGTCCATCAACATCTGCAAGCCATGCTTCATCTCCTCCAATGTTACGTCCAGTATGGTTCGATCATCCTCATGCCATGATGAATGAGTTTGTATTTCAAGATTGGCCTATTGAAGCTGGAGTAATGGCGGGTGTGAGTAAACAAGGCTCTCCACTTAGTCACCACAAGTCTTTAACTGAACTTAACAAAATAGGTGGAGTTAATTTAATGGAACTTTCACCAAGCACTCAGAATAAATCTCATCAATTATCTTTACCGTCAATAGTAATGGGAGATTTAATAGCAATGGATGAACAGTTGGAGAAACAAGGTAGTGGTCCATTTCTTCCAACAGACTTTGAAATGGAAGAGGAAGTAATGGAGTCTTTATTAAGAGACGATGGATTTGTATCTTTTGATGTGGATATGTTAAATCCCAGTCATGTGATGATGGAATCTTCAAATTATTATCAAAACCAGAATATGAATTTCTAAATGTATTTGTCTTGTTCATTTTGTATTTTTTAATTAAATAACTTTTTTTCTGTTAACAGCATTGTGTTTGAATTACAACTTATTATTAATAATGGATGAGTGATTATTGTAACAAGAGATTTCTTGTATAATAGCAGTTTATTTGATATTTTTAATAAACAGACAAAAATTACATATCCACAATATCAGTAAGCATAAGATGATGGTCTTTGAATACAGTATCTTGAGATATGTACCAGCAGTGAGAAACCTCTAAGAGGACTATATATATAATATATAAAACTATGAAAATTAAATTACATGTTTTCCAGTCTTAAGACAACATTTCATGAGGTGCCTACGTATATATATTAGTATTCAAAGAAAGAGTGAAGTCAGTGTCTCTGACTCTCAGTAAACACACCTAAATACACAGACTGTCTGACAATGAGCTTCCTTTCTAAGAAATTTATTATTAGGGGGCGTGGCTAGTTGGCTGGTATATAAAAAGTGCTCGAAACTTCCAGCGACACTTTGAAAGACACTTTTGCAAGTAATAAAACTCGATACAGAAATGAGCTATTCGATTGACCAACTAAAAACTATTTCGAGATTATCTCCTTGTAAGCAGACACTGGAAACAGTAATGGAAAGCTGCGGCAAATTGCAATGGAGCAATGGACGCCGATCTTACTCGGAGCCGTTTGGACCTCTAGTGGACAGTGGTCGCAGTAGTTTAACTAGTTATGGCTCACAAGAGAGCTTGCTGTCTGAGGACTCCAATGTATTTAGTGATTGCTACACGGACTCTGAAGATGAAGAAGATGTTGAAGGTAAAGGGAAGGTGTGATTATTGTAAAAGTGTGGAATAGTTTTCTGATTAGCAGTAAAATTAATATGTATAATATACAATTATACATAATAGTTATATTCAATTCTCCTTATTTCAGATTTGTCTCTATCTCGTTATCAATATGTTTGGGATGAATGGACGATACCTGCATCAGATATTCTTTTACACAATCATTTGGTATGCAATCAACGAGATGAAATTGTCAAAAGGTATATTAAATAGAATCGTCTGTCTGTCTTCAACGCTTCCATTCATTTATCTATCTATTCATCAATCATACTATAACTCTCCTCACATGTTCACACTGTGTACACAAGTAATACACATGTACATTTACAGTACATTATCATACACTTTTGTGTCATCACTGCCATACTATTCATACCATCAAGTAAACATTAAGTGTCAAATATAGTTCTTATAGTACATACCTTAACCCTTCCTTTACTTCCTCCCCTCCCTCTATCTCTAACAGTGGATATTGGCATGGCTCAGTTTGGATATACCAATCAAGTCTTGATAATTCAGATGACATACATTCTTTTGTTTCGGAGGTGAAAGCTCTTTGTCGAATTCGACACGAGAATATACAATTATTTATGGGTGTATGTGTTGATCTGCCTGACAAACAAGTGGGAATTGTTATGAGGTAAGTAATTTTAAACTTTAATATCTCCTCCATGTTCTCTCCCACACTGTATCAGCTGCTGTTCTAATGTACTCTAACCACTTGTAAAAACCACTTAAAAGCTATATATTTCAAGTGCTTCTTTCCTATTGTATATCTACACTTTGGTTCCCACTCCTATTCTATTTGTTATAAACCATTCCTCCCCCCTCCTCCTCCTCTCTTCCTGCCTTTATTTATTGTCTCTTTCTTCTATATTGACAGTGATCTGAAAGGAATACAGCTTCATACACACCTTCATACATTAGGACATAACTTCACCACACAATCAAAATTCAGAATCCTTAGGCAAATAGCAGAGGTATGTAGACTCCTCCATATACTACACTTATTAAGGCATTTAAAAATCCCTTATATATATTTTTTTCACACATATGTATATAATTATATATGTACATGTATATATATAATTATAATTATATATATAATACATGTATATATATAATTATAATTATATATATAATACATGTATATATATAATTATAATTATATATATAATACATGTATATATAATTATATAATTATACATGTATACATGTATATAATTATATATACATGTATATAATAGGTGAGATCATTGTGTTTGTTTTGAGTACAAGTTTTGGGAGCTTGATGTATTAAAATAAGTTTGCTTTCATGGATTCTAGGTATAAAGTTAAAATAGCATTGAATATATCATATACACACAGCTGGTAATTCTGTTTCAGTTTAATTAATTATAATTTATTTCATTTTAGGGAATGGAATACCTCCATGCTAAAGGAATCCCCCATGGTGCACTGAGTTCCAAAATGATTACCTTACATCACAGAGTCTGTATTTCACTTTCTCTTTCAAAAAGGAGTTGCAGGTAAGGAAATTATTTAAGTGGAATTGTATGTTTGAAGAAGTCTAATGATTTGATAGTTGTAGAGTACTTAGATTAGAATAGGTTTTAATAACTGAATTCATTTGTTTTATCACTGCTAAGTATACATAAAACAGCTGCTTTGGCATCATTATCAATGTTGCCAACTAACTGACACCATATGCCTTAACTATATACTTAAACAGTGTAGTTTATCTATTTCACTGTCACTACTTTGCACTCATTATCAATGTTGCCAACTAACTGTCACCATATGCCTTAACTATACTTAAACTGTGTGTCTGTGTCTGTATGTCTATTGTTAATTGGCTAGCACAGAGATACTTGGCTAGGACCTGGCATCATAACTTGGCTTTTTTATAAACTAAATGTTTATTTCTCTTAGGAAATTGGATTCCACTGACCTTGTATATTTACCACATGAAGAGATTAGATCAGTCTGCTCTCAATCCACACGACAAATGATTTTGAAGACACAGCCAAACTTTGCTTCTGATGTTTTTGCATTTGGTACTCTCACTTATGAACTTGTTAGTCTAGAGCTGCCATTCAAAGATGTACCACTAATTGATATAATATGGTGTGTAGGAAATGGACATCATCAACCATTGACCTTATTATCTAAAGGTCGTTTTCGATCTGTTATCACACGCTGTTGGAATCAACATTCAATAAGGCGTCCAACATTTAAGGAGGTGTTGACCTCAATACAAGATGATGTTATATTACCTCTTAGCTACAATTCCACCTGCAGTTACTCTGTACCTTCTCAACTGTGTACACTCGGGAACTAAATGTACACAATGATAACATTGTTAAATTAATTGTGCTTGCTTTGTGAGAGTATTGCAAGAGAGAAAAGAAGATTACATTGCTCCAGTAACAGGAAGAGAACTCCTTTCGTGCAGTTTGCCTTTGCATCCAACCAATCAGAAGTCTCAGTGACAATGGACCAATCAGATGCGTCTCAGTGACAATGGACCAATCAGATTAAATCTCAGTGATAATGAACATATGAATACTAATTGTTGAAAGTTTATTCTTTAATTTAATAACTTTCAAGTTTATCAGTCACAAGTATAACAACAAATCTTCATAATTATTAGTGTATATATATAATCATGAATCACTTATTGTAATATAATTGCTGTATAATACATGTGAAATATTAATTATTATTATTATTATTATTTATGTGAAATTTATTTGAAACATTGAAAAAAATTAAAATATACACAAATTATCTCATATATAATGCATGTGTATAGTATTAGTATAATATACCATGTGTATATGTGTATGTGTGTATATATGTATGTATGTATGTGTGTATATATGTATATATACCATGTGTATATGTATGTATGTGTGTATGTATGTATGTATGTGTGTATATATGTATGTATGTGTGTATGTATGTATGTATGTATATATGTATGTATGTATGTGTGTATATATGTATGTATGTATGTATATATGTATGTATGTATAATAGATCCATGTATAATACATCCAGAATGATGATGAATACATGCATTTTTAATTGGTTTGGTTGTACATATGTAATTAAATAAATAATGAGAGAAATTGGTTTATATATTATAACAAGAAAAAAATATAATATCGTCACTTAAAACAAACAGACATAATAATGAATTTAGTAATTGTAACATCATAATAATAATTATTAACAGATTTGTTACATGTTAGATATAAATGAAAAACAATTTTTATGATATTAAATAAGCATTTCAGATTTTTAAAATAAATCTTTAGTGATGTGTTTCCATGGTAACTAGTCCACACCCTCAAATCCTTCAGTATTTTCGATAGCTAGTTTCAGTTTCTCTTTCAATTCATGATAGCTCCGGTATGGTGGAAGATCAATGCGATTAAAACTAGATAAGAAATATATGATATACAAAGACATGAGTATATCCAGAACAAGAAATAAGGTCTAAAATTTGCTTGGACATAACGATTTTTGATCAGTCATGTAATGTATTGTGCATGTGATATAAGCTCAAATGGTCAGACATTTGTATAAAAATGGTTGGAAAATGTCCAATAACCAGTAGCTATCTCTTGCCCTGATATGTCTCAGAAAGCAAAGTACAAAAGCCATACTGAGTTAAGCAGATAATTAATTATATAACTGTGTTTGAAATTGTTCATTCAATCTGATATGACTATGAAGATAGGGAAACTGAATACCTTGTATACAATATAATTTATAAACAATGATAAATATATTCCCCTGATACACAACTGTAACATACAACAAATAACATATTATATTATAACATGTATACAATAAACTAATGGAACTAATATTCACTAGTACAAGATGTACCAACTAAATAGATGCATTTATATTAGCAATATTAAGCAACTTTAACCCACTAAGCATATATTATCTTGTTAAATGTACCTATAAACTATTCTACATCAACATAGACACATGTATATATCATATTATTATACTTTAACCCACTAAAAATATATTGTCATATTCTCTAGTTAAAATGTATTGTACTAGATATAAACTCTTCTACATCAACATAGACACATGGTACATATCATATTATTATAGGAAGCAACTTTAACCCAATAAAAATATATTGTCATATTCTCTAGTTAAAATGTATTGTACTAGATTTAAACTCTTCTACATCAGCATAGACGCATCATATTATTATAGGAAGCAACTTTAACCCACTAAACATATATTGTCATATTCTCTAGTTAAAATGTATTGTACTAGATATAAACTCTTCTACATCAGCATAGACACATGTATATATCATATTATTATAGGAAGCAACTAAAAATATATTGTCATATTCTCTAGTTAACTATTAACACTCTTCTAGACACATTTATCATTATAGGAAGCATCCCACTATAGACAGATGATCAGTATTTAATGTATTTTAACAACAATACAATACAGTAACATATATAGACACACATATATATCATACTATTAGGAAGCAACTTTAACATGAAAACAGCGTTCTAAATTCTATAGTTAATGTTCTGTAGCTCAGTGGAGTTATTGGATTAACAATAGTTATGTAATAAACTACTACTTCTGTCTCAACAAAGGATAGACACATTAACATGTATATCAACATAACAGTTGAACTGAAGGGTCACCATTGTTTAGTATACAACATAATGTATATATAATTATGGCATTCTCCAGACAGGAATTAGACTAGCATGTAGTAACTACATTATATAGAACTACTACATCACTGTATTACCAGACAGGAAACAGTCTAGTAATAATGTATTGTATAGCAAATATGGAACTACTATATACATCACTGTATTACTAGACAGGAATTAGACTAGTATATGTAGTAATAGTGTATTGTAACTACATTATATAGCAAATATGGAACTACTATATACATCACTGTATTACTAGACAGGAATTAGACTAGTATATGTAGTAATAATGTATTGTAACTACATTATATAGCAAATATGGAACTACTATATACATCACTGTATTACTAGACAGGAATTAGACTAGTACATGTAGTAATAATGTATTGTAACTACATTATATAGCAAATATGGAACTACTATATACATCACTGTATTACTAGACAGGAATTAGACTAGTATATGTAGTAATAGTGTATTGTAACTACATTATATAGCAAATATGGAACTACTATATACATCACTGTATTACTAGACAGGAATTAGACTAGTATATGTAGTAATAGTGTATTGTAACTACATTATATAGCAAATATGGAACTACTATATACATCACTGTATTACTAGACAGGAATTAGACTAGTATATGTAGTAATAGTGTATTGTAACTACATTATATAGCAAATATGGAACTACTACATCACAGACAGGAAACATGTCAGTAACAATGTCATCATGTTGTAATTATGGAACTTTTTGACAAGGTTCATGTCTACTTTTTTAATTACTAGCTACATTGTGGAAAAATAAGTAATGTAACTATATATATATTATTAATATGAAGATTTCTCCAATTGATATATTGAAAGTATTTTATAACAAAGGGAGGAGATGAAATGGTCCCAAATATTATACTCAGTTTAACTTTCATAATACACTCACTGATTTTTCCAAAACTAATTCTATGTGCACGTTATTACACTGGAATGTATGATAATGTGCAGACAAACTTGATACTTACCAAGTATGAGATCGAGGAAGTGCATCGGGACTTCCAAGTTTCTTAATGCAAAACTTTTGTGGCCCATTACTTCCTACATAGAGAGATAGATAAATAGATAGATAAATAGATAGATAGATAAATAGATAGATAAATAGATAGATAAATAGATAGATAAATAGATAGATAGATAAATAGATAGATAGATAAATAGATAGATAAATAGATAGATAAATAGATAGATAAATAAATAGATAAATAGATAGATAGATAAATAGATAGATAAATAGATAGATAAATAGATAGATAGATAAATAGATAGATTAATAGATAGATAAACAGTAAATTTAAAGTATAGCAACACATGAGGTCAACCAGTCACTCACTCTCAAGAGATTAAATTAATAATTAATATCACACCCACACTTGAGTGAAACTATAAACTACCATATTAGGATATTTCAGTAAAATGTAAGACTTTGAGAGTAAACAAGATTCAAAACAAGTTATCAGATAACAACAACATATATATAAGAGTATCCTAATAATATCACAAACATATACTAATAACAACACAAGATTAGATTGATGATATATTAATCTATAGTAGTATACTAATAATATCACAAGAATATCCTAATAATATCACACAAGTGTACTAATAACAACACAAGATTAGATACATTATGTTATATACTAATAATACTCTGAATTGAGATATAAACTAAAATGTATGTGAGAACATATTTTTATCAGAGGGTAATTATAGTAAGAATTTGGATAGTGAAGACGATCCTCTTCCTGGATCATGAATACTGTATACATCTTGAAGACAAGCCATATGAAATTTCCCATCAACTGTTTAAAAATTTTCACATCAGTCACAACAATACAGATAATTACTATATTAATAGTATTATAATGTATTATAATGTATAAAGTATTAAACATATAATATCTATAGTAGATTGTTATAGCATTTCTCAGTAATGTTTGACACCTTATACAGGAAGGACTATCTCCTTAAGCACCTGGTATGTAATTACATTCTGTGAGAAGCATTAGCATTCATTAGTTCAGTTAATAATAATAATTTTATAATTGAATTCCAATTAGTTATTGTTATATTCCATGAGAAACATGTCAATAACACGTAGGAACATGCATTTTCACACAAATACACGCAATTTCTCATAAATACAATTTCAGAAATTCCATTTCTTACCACAGAATGTGTTATTAAATATTCAAAGCCAATGGAACGAATAGTTTAATGACGTGATGATTATGTATACATATATATGTATAATTATATATACATACATAATATACATATATATGTATATGTATGTACATATATATGTATATGTATGTACATATATATGTATATGTATGTACATATATATTATATATGTACATACATATACATATATATGCATGTATGTATGTACATATGTACACACATGTACATACATATATGCATACATACATATATACATACATACATACATGCATACATACATATATACATATATACATACATACATACATACATACATACATATTACATACATACATACATAGTTACATACATACATATTATATACCATACATACATACATACATACTCACATACATACATACATACATATAATTAAATATACATACATACATGTACATATATACATACATACATACATACATACATACACATTACATACATACATACATACACACATATATAGTATACACACACAATGTACATACATACTTACATACATATAATTAAATACATACATACACACATATATTAAAATACATATTACTATTGGTGATATAATTAGATACAATTATACTTCATAGACAGTATGACCTCCCTTTTGTGTTGGGAGAGCTTCCAAAATAAACTAAAACCCACCTCCCCAAAAGTCATAAAGGAAGGTGTGTGGCTATAACACAACATTAACTGGAACTGTAGTGTTGAAAATGGGTGAGGTTTGTTTGATATATGAATACCCTGATGTCATTGTATCATAGTTAGATTGTATTGGGAGTAGTTTGGTCTAGTGAATAGGCCAAAAATAACCACTATCAAACCACTTCTAATGTTTATACAAGTATGTACATGTACATGTACATGTGGTTTTGTATACATGTACATGTGTGTATAATTATGTACACATATATGTGAATGTACATGTACACATGTATATTGTTATGTACACATGTGTATGTACATGTATAATACATGTATAATACATGTACAATACCTTGTAGTTCTGCAAAACCATTCATTGGTACTTTTGATGTTCCTGTTACAAATTGTAGTAAACGAGCACGCATTTCACTATCCATGTTCTCAACAGCCTACCAGTGTTAAATAGATAGATAGATAGATGAGTGGGTAGATTGATATATAGATAGTTAGATTAATATATAAATAGATAGATAGATAGATGAATGGGTAGATTGATATTATACATGTAAATAGATAGATAGATTAATGGATAGACAGATAGATAGATAGATTAATGGATAGACAGATAGATAGGTAGATTAATGGATGGACAGATAGATAGGTAGATTAATGGATAGACAGATAGATAGATAGATTAATGGATAGACAGATAGATAGGTAGATTAATGGATAGACAGATAGATAGGTAGATTAATGGATGGACAAACCTTCCAGAACCACACAATGACTTGATCCTGTTGAGTATATCCATTATGTAATATTGTGTATTTCTTCCAGTCATCAACATTAATATCAGCTAATCCACACATTAAATACTGTAAAAGGTCAAGAGGTCAATAACTAGATAGTATAGCCATGTGTGTATCCATTCATGAGTGAAACAAATTATTTGCATTGTTAAATACCAATTTATTACTGGAAGGAAGACCTGTTGATCAAACCATAGTCAATCTACATAAATTACAATTAGGAATTATTTATTTTTGGTATTAATCCACTTTATGACAGTACTAACGTCACTAATGATAATAATAATAACTAGTGATTATATTCATATCAATTGTAATCTTTTGTGGGTAAAAGATATATTATACTTACTAAGAATGTAAAAGAATAGATTATTATAATAACTAACTTCAGAGAATGGATCTACACACCCTCTAAATCACCATTACTGTAATATAATATTTGATAGAGAAAGTTCTTAGAATATAGTGTTCTCTGATTGTGATAATCATAATATATTATACTATACTATCTATATACACAATATAACAATATAAATTATACATAATTATAATATAGAAATATACATACATACACACACAGTCACACAAACATGTATACATGGGCTCCTGACACATAAATACATACACACATACATGTACATAAATATAATTATACATACACACTACACATATGTATATGTACATATACATAATTATACACACAAACATGTACATAATTGTATAATACATGTACATAATAACATATACATGTACATAATACACACAAACATGTACATAATTGTAATAATACATGTACATAATAACATATACACATACACATACACTCAAACATGTACATAATAACATATACATGTACATAATACACACAAACATGTACATATATACACATACACACATACATATACACTCAAACATGTACATATATACACATACACACATACACATACAGAGTAGTTCCTGTTAAAATATTCATAGTAATAATATATATTACTACATACACAGATGTTCATGTACAAATTCCTAGTTCTTAGTGAAGTAATTGTTTACAAGCTAGTAGGAATGTACACTATACCAGCTGGGACAGGATGTAATTATTACAAGAATTCATGAATAATAGTAATTTACCTCAAGCTCTCTCTCATCAAACACTTTAATCATACTCAGTGGAATAAGATCATTGAACCCCTGTGTGTAATTATGTACATGTATGTATGTATGTATGTATGTATTTACACTACATGTATGGACGTATGAATGTATATAAATGTACATACATATGTATGCATCCTAATTAAGTACCTTCTTGATAGCTTCCATTTGTTTACTTACTCTGTCTTCAAAACGCCACTTCATTAATAATCTATTTATAGTAACACTAATAATCTATTTATAGTAACACATGATGATAATTCTCTATGTAATGATATACTTCATTATAAAGATTTTTAAAATGTCTGAGATGTCAACTAAACTCAAATGCTTATCATTTCCTCAGAATATCAATACTTCCTGTATTACAAATACCATAATAATTAATTAACATTCTTTTAATTGGAGATTGACTAGCTAAACATGGTGAATCACTCATCAATAATTATATTAGTACACGAACTTGACATATTCTTCTTTATTATCTTCTGTTATATCAATATCACCACCATTAGGCTTTAAATTAACCTCTTCCACCTGGTGTGAGATAGATGAGATGAATGGATAGATAGATAGATGAGATGAATGGATAGATAGATGAGGTGAATGGATAGATAGATGAGGTGAATGAATAGATAGATAGACAGATAAATAGATGTGTGAGTAACTTACTTGTCCTAAGAATTCTCTGCTAGCAGTAAAGGTCAGACATAAAGGTTCAGGATCATTTTCTAATATATATTTTATACTACTATAGAATTCTGAGTCAACAGCCTCCATATCTGATAGAGTTACTCTTTTACCCAGCAACATTTTATAGAATGGACGAATAAAAAATGCTAGGGAGAAATAAATGTTTATTGTTACAAACTAAATTAAGAATAACATAATAATTATAGACTATTTGTCTATTTATTAATATAGAGACACATTTCTATTGATTCTGATAAATAAACTATAGATGTACAGTGAACTATAAAAGTCCAGTACTTTCTTATCTTTATTTCAATTCTCTAGTCTACTAACTCACTGCTTACCATCGATTAGTTTTTTATGGTATATCGCCATGGCAAAGACTCGACCAATGAAACGAAAGTAGTCAAGATGATGCTCATTGCAAAAACCAGAGTCTGGATTTATCTGAAGTGTGTAGTTGTCACTGAAGAGGAAGGAGGAGGAGGAGAAGGAAGAGAGGGAGGAGGAGAAGGAGGAAGAGGAGGACGAGGAGGAGGAGAGGGAGGAGGAGGAGGAAGAGGAGGAGGAGGAAAAGCAGGAGGAAGAGAGGGAGGAGGAGAAGAAGGAGGAGGAGGAAGAGAGGGAGGAGGAGAAGAGGAGGACTAATTAACAGAGATGAATACTCATAAGGTCTTTACCTAGCAGCATATTCAAACAATCCATAGTAAGGATTTAACATCTCATGAGACAATAAGAAAAACCATTCTCTGTAATAATAATATATAAATACAAACATGATAAAAAAACTCTTAGACATTATCAAATACATACATGTAGATACATGTAGATATATGTGCATATAAATACATGTATGTAGATATATGTGCATATAAATACATACATGTAGATATATGTGCATATAAATACATGTATGTAGATATATGTGCATATAAATACATACATGTAGATATATGTGCATATAAATACATGTATGTAGTGATGCATTGATAATCCATTTGGTAATTGAGTATCAGTTACTTCTCAAAGATGTACCCAATATTGTCATAAGTGTACTAATAGCATCATTCCTTGTAATTATTGAGAAAATGCTCATTATCATTGAAAGAATCAGAAACATGAAGGTTACATGTAGATATAATATTGGATTGGTATTGGTTATCGGTATATATCTAAAGTGATTATTGGTTTATTGGTCATCAGTGCATTAGTACATACATGTACATGAGTTTTATGTACATGTACCTTGACAGTCCACCATAATCCAAACCAGTTTCACCAGCAAATTTTATATACAATCGAGTTTTCATCAAGTCTTTATTTTTCAAACCCATTATAGCTCTATGAGAATCCTCAAACAAGTGATCTCGTCTGACAGGTACTTCAAACTGGCGTGGTAAGTTATCCTGAATGATAATAATATTGAGGTAGTTCTAGCCGACAAAGCACTCAAAACAAGACTTACAGGTTTTTTAGATTGAAGATTTCTTTGAAATCCTTCATATTTCCTTTTGTAGTCTCTATTATATGGCATAGCCTGAGAAGGAGGAGGAGGAGGAGGAGGAGGATTAGGAGGAGGAGTAGGAGGAGGAGGAGGAGGAAAGAGAAGTGATGTACATGATAAACTCAGATTCTCAACTCTTACCGATTGTTTCTGCTTTTGCACTTTTAATTTTCTTGGATCTTCCCACTGAGTGGATTTTGTGTCTATAAAGTAACATGATAATCACATGATAATCACATGATTAGTAGTAAACTCACTATGATCAATATAAAAGTTTCTTCCATCACCCAGTATCCTCATTTCCCATCCAGGCTATACAAGAAATAAAATAAGATCTAAAATACATGTAAAGATGTAGAGACATGATATGCTAACCGGTAATGGTCCTAGATCATCATCATTTCTTGTATTTGGTTGCTGTGGTGGTGTTGGTGATGATGATGGTGATGATTCAGTTGTGGCTGGTGTTTGTGTGGGTGTAGGTGAGACACTGTTTGAACGTTGCAACCCTGGATGGTCCTATGCAAAAACGACATTTGTTCACATTCAGGATATTCTAGTATACTAATCAATACTAACCCATGTAGTGGTTCTTGTATTATGATTCACATAGAACTTGCGGCCATTACTAGTTGTTCTCACTTCCCATCCAGGAGGAAGATTATCATCAATACTAGGCTGACGCTATAAGGAGATTATATAGTTGTCTATCTATCTATTTATGTCAACTTGTCTATCTATTTATCTATTTTTTTCCCTGAAGTTTACCTGATCAATAGCACTCACAGGTCTTTGTATTTGCTACAACAAAATAATAGTTAATTAGTTATAATTATAATTATATTGACATACTACCTGTCCAGGGCGTGGTCTTGCAATAGGTGAACTAGTCGGAGAATTTCTGAGGTCTGGCCGACCAGGAGAGAGTAAAGATTGACTGGGGGAATCCCCTACTCCAGAATTCTATGGATTAATAACATCACATATTAGTTGTTTATCAGGTACATACATGTATGTACGTATATAAATATCTGTCTGTCTGTTTGTCTGTCTGTCTGTCTATTTATCTATCTATCTATCTATCTATCTATCTATCTATCTATCCATCTATCTATCTATCCATCTATCTATTCTAACCTCTGATGTTGGTATTCTTCGTCTCATTGTTTGTTGAAATTGTCTTCTTCTTTGTAATTCAAAGTGTGCAGTCATTTCTCGTCCACTGGTTCTGGGACGTTCCCATTGAGTGCGATGATTTATATGATCAACATAAAATATACGCCCATTAGCATCCTAAAATGGGTGTGGTTTAAATTGACACACCTACATATAATATACATACCAATCTCTGTTCCCATCCCTGTGGGAGGGGCTCCTCTTCATCTCTCTCAACAACAGTCCAATCATTTCCACTTACTGTGGTCTAAAATTAAGAATGAATCATGTGATCAATACTTGAAATCACATGACCAATTATTGATTAGTTCAAACCTGTCTAGTCAGTCCATTTTGTTGTCCTGAACTAGTAGAAACTGATGGGGTAACACTCATTTGTGGATTACCTCTAGCACCAGGAACAAGTGAACCTATTAAATAATCATTATTTCAAATTGTTATGTACATGTACCTATGTACATAACTACATGTACATGTACCTATGTACATAACTACATGTATATGTAATGTATGTTTTGCATAAAGGTTTACAATATACATATTCAATCTCTTTTAAATGCAGTAACATTGTGGAGCAATGCTGTCAACAACTCTACAGATCATGTGTTCAGATAATGGGTATATGTCTAAATAGTACATGTGGTATAGCACTAACTCACTAGTGTGGGGCTCACATCCCAAATACAGTATACTACTGGGATATGACTAATATAATTACTATTGAGGTATGGCTAATATACTGACTTGGTAAGGTTAATATACTATTGAAGTGTGCATGGCTAATATAATTACTATTGAGGTATGGCTAATATACTGACTTGGTATGGTTAATATACTATTGAAGTGTGCATGGCTAATATAATTACTATACAGGTGTTACAAATATACTGACTGGTATATCCTAATTTAGCAATTAGGTGTGGTGGCATGGCTAATACACTATTAAAATGAAGCCATCTAATCTCACCTATATCTTGATGTCTTCTATTGGGTCCAGAGTTACGAGAGGGAATAGCACGAGGAGGAAGAGGAGGTGGAGCAGATGGGTCAGGATTATTAAAATATAGTAATGTCATTTTTATTGATCCACTAACACGAGATTTTGCACTAATAAGAAAGACAAATAGTAACAGAATACATGTATGTACATACATACATGTATGTACATACATAGTATTACATACATGTATATACTACATGTATATGCATACATGTATACACATAAATGTATATACATACATGTACATGTATAGGTGACCTGATATTGCACAAGTGGGCATGATATATTTCATGACTTCAAAATCATGTTTATATAGCTTAATGAAGCCACAAACCACACAGTACAGGTATCTCAATCCTTAGTGCACCAATGTCATGATGAAGCCACGCTTCAAAGCTTCGGGTGGTGCAGCACCACCCGAAGCTTTGAAGTATGGCTTCATCATGACATATATAGGTGTACGTATATACATCTACTAACCTTCTTCCTCGCAGATCAAAATTAACAGGTTGAACTTGTCGTGTTATATCAACTTTTTTTCTCTGAATAATAAACATACATATGTATGATTATATCATTGTACGTACGTATATATGTATGCATGTATGTACACTGTGTGTATGTATGCATGCATGTATGTACTATGTATGTATGCATGCATGTATGTACTATGTATGTATGTATGCATGCATGTATGTACTATGTATGTATGTATGTATGTATGTATGCATGCATGTATGTACTATGTATGTATGTATACAAATAATTCAAATTACCTCAATTGGGAATTGAGATAGCTTTATAATTACACGTCCAAGAAAATTATCTCTTGTCTGAGAGAAGAAAGCAAGTTTGTACATGTTTCTACATCTCCAATAACATCATGTACATGTAATGTACACATGCACATGTACATATAATAATAATTATTCATATTGATAACTTACAAGTCTATTTGCATCAAATACTTCAAATAGAACAACATCTTTATTGAAATTCACCTAATAAGGATAGTCACATGATTATCATATGATCATTAAATCATTGTACATGACTTAATGTTGTGTACATCAAGTCATGCACTAGTAAACATTTCCATAGACAATAATATGGGCTTTTAATTATGTCACAAGACAGGAAACACTATACATGGATGAAGACTATGAATTCATTAATCTATGAATATTAATAATGATAGGAGGACCCTCTGTTTACAAACCATACTTGTAAATAGCATAAGCTAACATAAAAATTTATTATCTATGGAGCCAGCCACAACACAATATTAACAATTTAGCATGTACAACAGTTAGTACACACACACACAAACACAGACAGACAGACAGACAGACAGACATTAGTAAGAGTGGTTGTCCAAACAACAACAAAAATCAGATAGACTGAAACAAGTACATGATTGAAACATTATGTTTATAAATACATTTGCTATTAACAACTTTAAACATCACAATCCAGTCCCCTAGTACAATTAGACAAGATAGACAGACAGACAAACAGACAAAGACAGACAGAGACAAACAGACAGACAGAGACAGACAGAGACAGACAGACACAGACAGACAGAAAGACACAGACAGAGACAGACAGACAGACACATATCAAGTTATAAACATACATGTATTGCCAAAAAAGGAATAAATGTGTTTAATTTCAAACAATCAATTAATTAAAAAGTGATAACAACATATTATATGTAATTGGATAACAGACAAAAGAGAGAGTAAGATAATAACAAAAAAATCACATTCTTGTGATTATACAATGATGACTGGGAAACACATAACAAGTATCTTTGCTTAACATCATAAACATTTCTGTTACAACATATGAAATGCAACACCAACAGGCTAGGATGTTTTAAGATAATTTCAAAATGTATACTCACATCTTTGAATTGTAATACTTCATTCCATTCTGGGTTTCTAGTCTGTGGAATAATAAATAGATAAATAGACAAATAGATAGATAGAAAGATAGCTACGGAGATAAATAGATTCACAGATTGTCAAATTAGTTACCCTCTTTCTAGTTTTTGTTGTTTTCGAAAAGATTTTCTTATCTCTTCTTAAAGACACTCTGACATAAGGATCACTATAAGATAGTGACATCATAGAATTATGATATAATTATAATCACAAAAACAGTCACTATAACCACATTATACAGTATTGATAATCTCATAAGGACATACCTTATACCAAATAAATCTTTCTTCATCAAATTTGATGCTGACATTATGTATACTTGGAGTTGTAACTATAAGAGATTATATATATATATACTATATGTACTACAATAATATAATATATAAAGGATTACAGGTTCAGTTGAGGATGCCATGGTAGTCTCTTTCAATATCACACCCTGAGGAGTGTCTGTATCGCTATAAACACATTTATTATCTGTAGTACTTGAGTAAGAATCTGTTAAGAAAACTCTTGATCTGGTCACTAGTAGTCCCGAGTGTAATACTGCACACAAGCAAAGGTGATCTCATTAATATTATTGTACCCCGCCTCTTAGGGTGTGATCTAACCCCACCCAATAAATACATAATTAATTATAATTATAATTATAATGAATGAATAATGTTTTATTAATACACATAATTAGTTATGATTCCCTCAAGCACTTGTGAAAGTCAATGGGATCATTTTTAGTAGGAGTGCTGAGAGAGAAAGCAACCATCGATGCACTATCAACTTCATCAATCATATTTTGTTGCGATATAAATCCAAAACTAACTCTCTTCTTCTCACTACTCGTATTTAATGCATTCCTTTCTGGAGTTTTTAAAATAGAACGTCTGGGTGTTGACACACCAGAAGCTGGACTAACGATTGGAGTTAACGTCACATTGGAGTCATGTGATCCAATGTTTGGAGAAAGGGTTAGGTTTGTGTGAGTGTATGATATGTTGTGATCAGATTTGGGTTTTAAGTTTTCATCTAGAGATAAAACACTTTCTGAGAAGAGATCAGGAGAATTTTCTATAGTTGGTGTGGTTTCAGATGAATTGCTAATCGTATGAAAAGAATTATTAAAGTCACTTTGTAGAAGGGATTGGAGAATAGCTGGTGAGTTCTTCCTTAGGTTTACTCTCGGACTGAGAGCTTTCAATGGAGGAGTCTTAAAAATTATATTTTTTGATGGCGATAAAAATTGGTCACATGACCTTGATTGGGAATAGAAAGAGCGACGAGGTGATTCCTCCACAACTGATATATCATGAGTGTGGTTTAGGGTGTGGTCTATACTTGTCTTTGATCTGTAATATACAAACAACATTGATTAAACAAAGACATTATTATTGATACAATATATCATGTTGATACTTGATAGTATATATAATATTTACTATATAAAGCCTTAAATGAGGATGATGAAGACAATACATGTATATTATCACACACATCAAACACATATCACATGCACATATATCACACATAATCACATATCACACATACATAATTATACACATCACTACACACACATACACACACACACACACATGCACACACACACACACACATATACACACACACACACACACACACACAGTACCTTATTCTCTGTAGTTTAAATCGTCTATAATTATCCACCTGTTTCTTAAGTGGTGTTTCCTTGACAACGACATTGGTCAGTGTGCGGTGTCTTTGTAATTCTAAGAAGTTATAATATAACCAGAATTATCATCTTACAAGTACTACTGACTTTTATATCTTTCTCTGTCCTCCTCTTCATCCAGTTTGATTCTCTTTCCATTCTCCATTCCTCCTATACTCAAACTACGTTTAAACAAACTTCGTCTGACCTTACGACCTTTTATTTGAAAATAAAACAATTAATATACTGTTATAATTTACAAATATCTTACTTGTCCTGTCCGATGAGTGGTGAGGTTTAGTATTCTGTTTTGTGATTGCTATCTGACGTTGAAAACTGGAATGACGTGTCAAACTGAAAATAATAAAATATATTCCTCATGAGAAGAGACATGTACATACATAAATACATACATACATAGATACATAGATACATAGATACATGGATACATACATACATAGATACATACATACATACATACATACATAAATACATACATACATACATACATGCATACATACATACATTCTAACTGATAGTTATTACAACTGAAACTGAAATACTATTAGCTAAATTAAATCATTTTAATTACCACAACATGACATGTACTTCATTACATATATATATATATAACATGCATACATACGATACATACATGCATACATGCATACATACATACATACATGCATACATACATACATACATACATACATACATATATACATACATGCATACATACATACATGCATACATACTAGTGTTGTTTTAGTTCAGTGTTAGTTAGTTACTCATCAATCAAGTTACTTTAATGTAGTTATAGTTAGTTCTGACATCACAAAATAACTTCTAGTTAGTTTTAGTTTTTATAGCCCACAGGGCCATCCCTATGATTGCTTTCCCACAGGTTCAATGTATGTTTATATATATATATATATATATGTATGGCTGTGTGTCACTTGTGTGAGTATCATCAGAGTATGTGTTGTATACATAGTTAAGGAAGTTGCGTCATTCCAGGGGGGTCAGTCAATCAATGGGCTTGGCACGTAATAGAACACACACTCAAGCTCTACAGACCAACAGGAAGAAAGCTGGTAGTATCCTTATGCAGAAACTGGAACTAATAATTGTCCAAGGTACAATGTATTCCTAAAGTTCTACAAGACTCTAAAAAGTAAAAAAAGCAAATCCACTATAATAAGATGTTGTGTTTCATACACGAGAAAGTCAGCCATCATTAATGAATGTTGGACACAACAAAGCAATCATATTCATAGGGTTACTTTTTTCATCACATACATGTATCTAGTTGAATAATAGTTTCAGTTATAGTTGGTTTCAATGGTAATCTGATGCTTTGTTTGCAGTTTTCCAACCTTTTGATGGCCAGATACAATTACATGTACTTTAGTAGTAAACTTATACTAAATTGTTGCCATGAAAAATGAGTAGACAACACCCTAAAATTATACTAATTGATTATAATTAGTACAAAGTACATGTACAAAGTCATTAGATGTATCAACTAATTGAATATAATTAGAACAAAGTAGGTATGGCAATAGTCTCCTGCAGGTGTGGAAACAGCTGGACATGCCACTTATGTTCAACTTCTTCTTCATCTTCTGCCTTATAAGAAGAATGCTACGAGGTATCTACAGAGGACTCAGAATTTGATCGTCGATTCGTAGAAAGGCAAATATTTACTAACACTGAATCAAATATATCATTATAGTGTATGTATTACTTTTATTGTTCAAAACTAATGCATAAAAACAGGTTTTCATGTCCAGTTTCTTAAAGTCTATTCACAATATTGTACGAAATTCTCTCCTGATCTCATGAACAACCAACTAATTGTTAAATCCTTGCAACTGTACTAACCAATAAATTAGTTATTTTAACTATTTTGTTTTTATGCTTTAGTTAGTTTTAGTTAGTGAACTAAAAGTAAAATGGGCCAACTAAAAGGGGTTTTAGTTTTAGTTAACTAAAATAACACTAATACATACATACATGTAGTATACATAAATACATACACACACACACACATAGGTACATACATACATTAATACATACCTACATACATAAACATACATAGATACATACATACATACATACATACATACATACATACATAGGTACATAGGTACATACATACATACATACATACATATACAAGTACATACACATACACAGGGATTCATTACTAACTCTCTATAATAATTTATACTTACGTCTTTCTTGGTTGGATATCAGTCTCCTCTCCAATACCAAACACAGTTTCAAGTGATCTATGTACACGAGTCATTATCCCATCCTTCTCATCAACATCACTAGTCTCATTCTCATGCTCCATAGTCTCAGTCCCATGTTCATCAACAGAATCATCAGGGGATAAACATGAAGGGACCGGAAGCATTAACTGATCATATATATCTTTTAAAAGTGCTTGACAACAACTACTATATCTGAGAGAGAGAGAAAGAGGGAGAGTAAGAGAGAAAAAGAGGGACAATAGACAGAGAGAGAGACAGAGAGTACATAGTATATCGTTATATACCAATCATAGTAATGAAGTTATTATACAATTATTATAATTCTGATGTCATTAATATATATATATATACTCACTCTGGTAGGATGACATTTTTTAATAGTTTTCCCATGTGTCCAGGATTAGTGAGTAGAGAAAAATGTCGTAATAAATGAACAAGCTAAATGAGATTACCATATATGGTATGTTACATGTATGTAAATATATCTCACTGTGTCAGATTGTACTAGTATAGAATGACGACAAACTTCAAAATGTAGTAATATTTGTAGAAGATATCTTAAATAAAATAATAAATATAATAATTATATATATTTGTTCCACTAATGATTAACTCACTCATTAGCCATTACTCCCTCAAATCTTCTCACGTCTTCTTTATCTTCATAGAGTTTTCTCAATTGTTTGTCGTCAAGTAAAACTCGCTCTTGAAGCTCCGCCCATAATGTAGACTTCTCTCCTTCCATTAATTGAAAAGATGAGATTAATTTCTGAACTATATCAGTGACCCATTGCAATAATTCGATCTCCTGTATATAAATATAATCATAATTTGTTTATTATCTGTCTATCAGGAGTATGATAATATAATACATTGATTATCTTCATTCACTGTGTCACTCTTACCTCAATAGTAGTAGAGATCTTTGTGATGTATTCAGTTGAAAATATTTCTAGCGTTTGCACATAGTTTCTGGGTGACAAGGGATCTACAGAAATAATAATAATAATAATAATAATAATATACACATCATTTACAAATCATAACATACTTTCATCTTCTTGTACTACTGATGCTACAGTTTCGTTGTCATGACAACCAGATGTTAGTTCACTCACACTATTAGGTGAATAAAGCGTCTTTAGTTTCGTCAGCATTTTAGATGAGATATGAGGGGCAGTACTCTCTAATGAGATATCATCATGTAGTCTAGATGAATTGATAGATGGACGAATAGATGGATGGATGGATGAATGGATGGATGAATGAATGAATGAATGAATGGATGGATGAATGGATGGATGAATGGATTGATGGATGAATAGATGAATGGATGGATATATAGTAAAATTATTTACTCTTTCAATTGTTGCATAGTGGAATGTCGCAGTCCATATTTAGATATCAGATGAGTATAATTAGTAAGAGAATACCAGGAAAATGGTTCTTTAAATAGAGGATGGAGAGATGGGTGGAGTAATGATGACCATACATAATCATGTGAATTGTGAAGAGCTGAGAGAAACACAAGTGAATATTTTAATTGTTTTAATAAACTAGTCTAACCTGTATGATCATGTGACTTATGAGGTAATAATGAATTTAATGACAGGAAAATATCTGAATCCTCAGGATAAATACTTCCTTCATTATTCATCCCTTCCTTACATTCTACCATATCTCCTCTTACAATAGTTTCATCACCTCTAACTTCATCCAATCCTCCATATTGTTTGTCTCCTCTGGTCGTGTTTGAGGAACTACATTTGTCATTAAGAGGTTCTCTTGTCAAGAAACTTACAATCTTATCTTGACAAGAAGGAGACACAAATGTTAGCGTAGTCATTAATGGAGTAACAGGTTGTAATACAACCTGTCTATCACATTTATTATGAATAGAAACATTCAATACCTATGTGTATATAAAATATATTAATTATAATTACACCATTATCCATATTAATTATAATTACACTATTATCCATATTAATTATAATTACACCATTATCTATATTAATTATAATTACACCATTATCTATATTAATTATAATTACACCATTATCTATATTAATTACACCTGATTTGTTAGGAAGTGAAATCAGTTTTTAATATTTTGAGTAATTATATAAAATTATCTATTAATTATCAAGATTTGAAATTATTATAGGAATTTAAATGGAGACCAGAAATATTAATGTATTAATTAATTAATTATATAATTACAAGTGTAATTTATGAATTATCAATGATATCATCACTCACCAGTAATAGTTCATTTCCTGATAACCATAAATTCATATTTTCAAATTGTTTCGATACATTCTCACAGTGATCTAATAACTTCCATTCCTCAGATAATACTTCCCATTCTTCATTAGTAATTATTGAGGTATCACCTGATTCCTGATAATCCACTGGTTCATTGTTATTACAAGATACTATCGTCTCTACTTGACTTGGTAAGGTAGCGATATATCCAGTGGAGTCTCTGGAAGTGTGGTCATAATTATGAAACTGTTCTTCGTTAGTTGAATTTAATTGAGTGGGTGTGTCAATCACATGATCACTTTTTGATGATTCATTAATTAAGCTATTATTAACCACACTTTCATTTCCCTCTTTCTGTTTTCTTTTTCGTCGCCAAGGATTAGCCATACGGACATAATCTGGTGACTCCTTTAATAACAACCGACTTGAATGTCTTCTGTGTACACTAGTAGGAGTTACAACTTCCCCTGGAGGACATTCCACAGAAGATGGATTCTGAGGTTGTTCATTGTGAGGGATTTCTTTAAAAGAGACCTCACATTGTTCCTCGATAGAAGAATGTTCCTCATGACTTTCAACATCTGTTGATGAACTGTTACGCTGTGTTTTGCTAGTGGGAGTGGTTTGTAGTGAATTAGGTCTGTTGTGTTCACTACTAGATGTGAAAATTCTAGTATACAGCTGATGAATTTTATCACTAGCTGTTAAACCAATACAAGTGTAACACTCATTAAGACTTATATCAGATAGCGATATCTTGTTTATCAGACCCAATGGCTTAAATATTGCAGGACCCTCTTCAAATAACGTTAATGAGTTATTAACAGGTGATAATTCCAATACAGAAACCACACCTCCTAAATTAAGCAATAAAATATATATTAACTGTTACATGAGAAACAGACCAATCGTTCTTTAATAGGTAATTGAGGAATGTAATTATATTAAGTTATGGACTGCAGGTCCATCCTTATGATTGATTTCCCATGGTTCACACTATAATATACTTGTGTCACAGACACATTGCATATGTAGCTAAAGAAGTTGCTTCATTGTGAGGAAGGGGGCGGGGCGTAAAGGTCAATTAATGAATGTGGCATATAAAAGAGTGCATACTCAACTACACACTATACTTCAGTTTCATCAAGAATCGAGTACACACAAAAAGATGGAGATACCATAGTACCATCACCAATGAATGCAATCATAGAGATATGAAATCATAAGCTGAGTACCTAGGACAAAATTTCATTACTATCAAATGCTATTAAAGAATGCCCAAATGATAATTGTTTAGTATGTTGTAAAATATAGTTTAAATAGTGGATAGAGTTGTTTGTAAAAGATAGATTTGTATATGTACATAGAAACCTTATTTTCATACCTGTATTATCACATAACAAGTGATGACTTGTATGAGGTTTTGAAGAGTAGTCCCTCAAATGATAATTTGTAAATACAGATGGAGGTAGAGCTAATGTCACCTTTCCTCTTCTCTGTATACGTTCATTCTCCGAGTCACAAATATCACTATAACTCAATAGATCGTCATGGCAACGCTCTTGACAGTCAAGATCACGAATGGGTGTGATGAGAGTGGACAGAGGAATAATTTTCCCATCTATTTTACGTAGAACATCTTGTAAAACTCTGTTAACCTGAATATAAGTAAAGAGATGATATATATTGTACATAACATCTTGTCTATCTATCTATTTAATCTACGATTACTGTATCTATCCCATCCGGTGCTTCTCCCAGGATAAAATATTAAAAGTGGAGGAGTATATCATTGTTTATCAGCATAAAGTTTAGTAATAAAGGTAGCAAGATTTAAGGTGGAGCAGCACCATGATACCACCCTTATGGGGAACCACTGCCATCTATCTATCTACCCCCACCATCAATCTATTTATTTTACCGTATTGGTTTCCATTGTCATCCATACAGCATGAACAGTGATTCTCTTGAGATGAAGCTGAGAAGTTAGAGGAGGTGGAAATAGACAGCCCTCAATATAATCTCTCAGATTTCGACTACTCATTTCTAAGCTACGTATCTTTTCTACATTACACAGCTTTTCAGAAATGAGAAATATAAGATTACGAACTGGTTGTGTACACGAAGATATACCATCTTTTCTATTTTTCCTTCTCTTTAAACGACTTGTTTTTTGTGGAAGAGGTGACATTAAGAGAGGCATGTCCCATTGATAATCCTGTACAACACTCGCTAATTTGTTATAAATGATTTTCAATGATGTCATCTCATTATCACTGGATAAGGGAGGAGGAGTTGAGTCACTGAAGTGACTTTCTAAATCTGTATGGAAACGTTCGAGTGTTTCGGTCCGAAATTCCTTGAATGACGAGGCTTTCTTCTTCAAAACAACACCTCCAATTCGTGAATTAAATAATTCATAATTCCATCTCACCTTATCGACTCCATTCTTGGCTCTGATAAATCCAGCACAGTGGTATAAAATACGACAGCATGCTAAATAGAGTGAGTTTACATGTAAAGATTCTTTCTTTACGTTCTCACAGGCAGAATCTATCAGAAATAACACCTGCTTGCCTATTTTATCCTCTATTGGAAGTTCTGTCTGCTTTCTCTTTCCCGCCATATCCAAATATTAATTAACTATTTAATAACTAGCCACACCCACCAGTACAGCTATATCTGGTTGGGCATCCATCTGTGTTGTTGTTAAACTACAATTGAGCAGCTCGGTTGTGAGGTACATAGCTACATTAATTTGGTATTATTATATTATATTATAATTATCTCTCCCCTTTCTTAATTCTGGGTTTGCCTTCTCTGCAGGAAAGATTATAATCCTAAAGAAAGATGTCCAAGGTAATTATAATACAGTATATATATAGGCTGTTGTGATTATATGTATTATATTATTAATATCATAATCACTTCAATAGTCACAGCATATTAGCTTACTATAGTAGTAATATCATCACTTGATCACTGAAACATAATATTATTATATAATATAATACATGATTGTAATTATTAATAAATGGATTCATAACAAATGTGTTCTAATTATAGGATGGTGGACCACCTGCTAACTCATTTGCAGAACCTAGACAGGTTGGTTGGTTGACAAAACAAGGAGGACAGGGAATAAGTTCCAACTGGAGGAAAAGATATTTTGTGTTAGATCATCATTATCTATTCTATTATAAGACGGACAAGGTCAGTATTATTAATTATTATGAGCCAGACATGGGGTCAGTATTATTAATTATTATGAGCCAGACATGGGGTCAGTATTATTAATTATTATGAGCCAGACATGGAGTCAGTATTATTAATTATTATGAGCCAGACATGGGGTCAGTATTATTAATTATTATGAGCCAGACATGGGGTCAGTATTATTAATTATTATGGTAGCCAGACATGGGGTCAGTATTATTAATTATTATGGTAGCCAGACATGGGGTCAGTATTATTAATTATTATGAGCCAGACATGGGGTCAATTATGCAATGTATTTACTATTACCTTATAAATCGGTATATTACTGTTACTATTAAATCAGTATATTACTATTAAATCAGTATATTACTATTAAATCAGTATATTACTATTAAATCAGTATATTACAATTAAATCAGTATATTACTATTAAATCAGTATATTACTATTAAATCAGTATATTACTATTAAATCAGTATATTACAATTAAATCAGTATATTACTATTAGTAATACTAAATTACTATAGCATTGAGATTCCTTTGACCATTGCATTTAATGTTCTTGAGTTTCTCAAAACAGAATCAATAAATGTACACCTTTCCATCCAAAAAATTTCCCTCCAATACTAAAACGTCTCTATACTCTAACTGAACATATTACTTGAAGAAGTTAACTATTATTTCAACATTGAGATTGTATATTACTATTACTAATACTATTACTGGACTGTCTATTACTATTATTTCAACATTGAGATTGTATATTACTATTACTAATACTATTACTGGACTGTCTATTACTATTACCTCAGTTTTTTAATTATGATTATTACCTCAGTTTTTTAATTACGTATTACTATTAATATTACCTTGACATTTTTACTATTATTTATTATGTCTGTTTTGCTATATAAACCTATTAATTACTATTAATTATAATTTAATTAATTGAGGCGAAACATTTAATGAACATACTCAATCATTAATAATCAATTATTATAATAATGAAATGCTTGGTGTACAAACAGTTTATAGAGCTTATTATATTCATTGTACTACACACATTCTATTACAATGATACTAACATACCAGAGGTACATGACCTACATCAACTGGCATTTATTGGATATATATTGTATATGGAGTGATTAATCACTTGTACTGTTTATAACTTTATATCTGTGTATATGTGTGTATCTGTAGGTGTGTGTGTGTGTGTGTGTGTGTGTGTGTGTGTGTGTGTGTGTGTGTGTGTGTGTGTGTGTGTGTGTGTGTGTGTGTGTGTGTGTGTGTGTGTGTGTGTGTGTGTGCGTGTGTGTTAGTGTTGTTTCAGTAGGACAATAATAACGTTGACCACTTTTAGTTATAAATTTACAGTTATTTTAGGGATTTTAGTTTTAGTTAACTAACTAAAAGTGTCCATTATTGAGCAATTTTCATTTTAGTTAGTTATAGTTATTACAGTAAACCTAGCTAGCTGTA
Organism: Petrosia ficiformis; assembly: GCA_947044365.1. Taxonomy (NCBI): domain Eukaryota; kingdom Metazoa; phylum Porifera; class Demospongiae; order Haplosclerida; family Petrosiidae; genus Petrosia; species Petrosia ficiformis. Next base: position 243,586 of record OX345645.1, on the reverse strand, counting down.
ATATACTTAACTAAAAGTCATAATACCTTACTAAAAGGGTTTTTTAGTTAAAACAACACTATTGTGTTTGTCTGTCTACATAGATGTGTGTGTTCATGAAGTAATTGTTTACTTAAACTAACATGATCTTCAGTATGTATAATATGTATGCATTAATGTATATTATAATGTATTATATATGCATTAATGTATATTATAATGTATTATATAGGCATTAATGTATATTATAATGTATTATATAGGCATTAATGTATATTATAATGTATTATATACATGTATATGGTTACTATATATGTATACACTTCCTTATTTATCATTGTTATGATAATAATATTGTTTTTGTTTGTAATTTACGATCCAATGTTTAATAAATATAATTGATATAATAATAATAATTATTATTATTATAATCATGTCATATATTCAGTTTATCATAATTAGTATTGTAAGTTTTTTCCTGTCTGACATCTTTCCTTCTTTCTTTCTCTGCCTTTCTCTTCATCTTTTATATTTCCTCTATTTTGTAATGAATTCATGTAATATATTATTAATTAGGATCGTAAACCAGTGGGTGTGGTCTGTCTTGCTGATTACAAGTCTTGTCATAAAGCTAGTCCTAAAGAATCAAAGAAAAATAAATTTACATTTGTCATAGAGAAAGGAGATGTGAGTTATATCATTTTATTATAAAACATGAGCTTGTCACCAACTTATCAATATTACATAAATATGCACACACACACACACACACACACACATATACACATAGACATAATTATAGAGACATACATAAACATATATACACACATAACACTTACACATATACACATCTATAACACATAACATACACACATAACACTTACACACATTATTTGAAGAGCTATTTATTCATGTGTATATATGTGTGTATGAATCACTCTGGATGAATGAAATATAGTCATGTGCTACTTATGCATCTATCTATCTATCTATCTATCTATGTATCTATGTATCTATCTATCTATCTATATATCTATCTATCTATGTATTTTGTTGTCTATTTATGTGTATATTATGAACATCTAATGATATTCATGATAACCTGTTATACAGGTATTGTTTATTATTTATCCAGTTCATAGTGTATATATCTTGTTAGTGTTTATCCATATATGTATATGTTAGTAGGAGTTTTTGTAGTTTTAGTGAATTAATTATCACCCACTATGTTAGGTTTACCCAAACATAAATGTGTCTTTCTTAATAGTACTATAGATATGTAATGCAAATGTGTACTATATCATGTATGTATGTGCATATGTAATGTGTATAATTATGTACATGTACATGTATGTGTACATGTATGTGCATATGTAATGTGTATAATTATGTACATGTACATGTACATGTACATGTATGTGTACATATATTATGTAATGTGTATAATTATGTACATGTACATGTATGTGTACATGTATTATGTAATGTGTATAATTATGTACATGTACATGTATGTGTACATGTATTATGTAATGTGTATAATTATGTACATGTACATGTATGTGTACATGTATTATGTAATGTGTATAATTATGTACATGTACATGTATGTGTACATGTATTATGTATAATTATGTACGTGTACATGTATGTGTACATGTATTATGTAATGTGTATAATTATGTACGTGTACATGTATGTGTACATGTATTATGTAATGTGTATAATTATGTACATGTACATGTATGTGTACATGTATTATGTAATGTGTATAATTATGTACATGTATATGTATGTGTACATGTATTATGTAATGTGTATAATTATGTACATGTACTGAGTTTCAGTTAGCCTATTTTTACAGTTGTATGAGATGTTTGATTTGGACCCTGCCAGCTGGGCTGTCTTGGTAGCTCAGTTGGTAAGAGCATCTGTCCGGAGTGCAGAGTGTCGTGGGTTCGAATACTACCTGAGGCAACTCATTTTCAATTTTTCATTTGCCTCAGGTGTCTGTCTGTCTTTCTGTCTTTCTTTCTTCTTACATGATCTCAAGTGGTATCATGTATGTGTACATGTATGTGTACATGTATGTGTATTATTCATAATGTATATGTATGTATACATGTATGTACATTTATAATATTATGTGTGTATATGTATGTATATTGTATATTATAGTACATAGATGATTATATCACTATGTCTTTCACAGCAAGCTGATGATTTAGACTATCCAGTTAGAAATTATTATATATACGCTGAAAATGAAGTGGAGATGACAACATGGATTGATTGTATAAATGAAGAGATACAGCCTCTTGTTGGTAGTAAAATAAGGATTGATGATAAAGCTTTTGATGAGGTTCATTTGTAAAACATGAATATAATTATATATATATATATATATATATCCATTTATTCTGATAATAATAATATAATAATAATTATTATTATTTCATAGCTTTCAACAACAGTTCAAGATGGACCTAAGCTCAATCATCCTACAGCTTTTCGTCCCAAGCCACAAAGAAGACGACCTCCTAGAAAATATACACCTTTTCATGAAGATGATAGCAAAGAGGTAATAATTAAGTGGGTGTGGTTATTAAATTAATGAGTTTTATGTGTATATAGGATTCTACTGAAATAAGCAAAGAGTCACTTGGTTTAGAGCCCACTTCAAAAAAATTGGAACCAAAGACTCCACCCAACAATCGGAAGGTATCTCCAGATATATCACCTGTTCCTTCTCCTGAAACGTCCAAGAAAAACCCCCCTGCAACATTGGAACCAAAGACTCCACCCAGTTATCAAAAAGTATCTCCAGATATATCACCCATTCCTTCTCCTGAAACTTCCAAGAAAGGTCATCGACCTGTGACTCCATTGAAACCTAAGATTAAAGCTATCAGTATTGATAAAGAACCTGAAGAGACATCAATTCCAGACACTCCTAAAATCCCACCTCCTACAACAAAGCCACGCCCACCACCACCCGCGACTAAACCAAAGAAGAAATCTGTAAAAAGTGAACTGGAAAATTCTCATGAGGAACGTATTATTAGTGTAATATCTGAATATACTAAAGAAAATCCTGTTACTATGACAACTAAAGAGATTTCTACATTGAATGATGTCGAAAATGAGAAACATGAGACTAATACGAAAATGGACAAAAAGAAGATCGAAGAAAAAATTGAGGAGTCGATTGAAGAGAAGACAACAGAGGAGAAATTCAAAGAGGACAAGATGAAAGATGAAAATAGCAAAGATATAGAAGATGTGATCACTCTCTCGACTAATGAGAACATGTTACCAGGTGTATCATTACCTAAGTTTAATAAACCACCTCCTCCAAGAAAACCAAGAAAACCTACTTTACAAGATCAGACTCCACAAGTTGAGAACTCAGTAGAACCGAAAGTCACTCCAAGACCCAAACCTACCCCTCGTCCACGAGTACGTTCACCATCTGCTGTTGTTATTAGTAAAAAGAATGAAGTGAAGAGTGAATTTGACGAGAGTGTGACAACAGTGAAGGTGGAGGAGGTGAATGAGACAACAGTGAAAGTGGAGGATTCTGTGACAAAGGTGAAGGAGGAGAATGTGATAGATCAAAGTCCGCCTCCTTTGGAAATCATTGGTGAAGAGACTGTCCCAATTGAAGGAGTACAACAACCGGTTGCTATAGTAACCAAAGACGAATCAGATACACTTAATCCAACTATAAAACAGGTGAACTATGAAAATGTCACTGTTAACTTTAAAGAAGATGGCCAATTGACCCTCTCTGCCCCTCCTCAAGATACTACTACTTCACCTCAGGATATTATCCCCTCTCAGGATATTCCTGTCACGCTTCAAGATAGTACCGTCCCCTCTCTGGATACTGTTTCCTCTCAGGATAATACTGTCCTCTCTCAGGATATTCCTGTCCCTACTCAGGATATTCCTGTCCCTACTCAGGATGTTACTGTTCTTTCTCAGGACAGCTCTACCACTCAAATTCTGATGGATTATATTTTCCAAGAAGTATCTGAGTTAACTAAACAAGATCCACAAACAATATCTTCTGACGCTGATTATCAATATGAAACAATGACATCAGAAATTCATTTAAAAGAAGACACTTTATCTCCAGGCGAAGAGGAAAGTGGGAACAGCCTAAGATCACCAAACAGTGAAAAGAGTGACTATGAATTGATGGTTACTCCATTGACTCCACCCTCAATCACACCCACACCTCGTCCTGATGATGATGTATATGCTGTACCTAGAGTCACACCTTCTCCTTCGAAACTGAATTCTGATGATGATTCTATTTATAAAGTCCCTAGGCCTCACAGCATTAGCCCAGACTCCTCACAAATGTATAATGTTCCCAAAATTCAACACAATACTGTGGATACTTCACAAATATATGATGTACCAAAATCTCCTGTACAAGTAGAAAATGAACCAGTTAGTAACAAAAACCGATTATCAAATGAATACAATACTCCTCCAGTTCTGCCAACAAAGAAGACCACACCCCCTTCTGATGAAGATCTTTCTCATAGAGATAGTGTCAGTTCTGTATACTCTGATGTCAGTAGACAAGGTCCACCACCTGAAAGAGATGCGTGGGGGGTGAGTGAGTATCTTATAATCAATACATTCATTATTAATTCATCTCCTTCTCTCTCTCTCTCCATTCATACATCCATATATCCATTCATATATCCAATATCACACACACACACACACACTATCTTATTTCAGTATGCTTTGGTTAACAAGAAAGGTTCAAAGCAGTCGTTATCACAAATAGAGCAACCTCATGACTGGTTAGCTCTACATCTTCAAAAACCAGAAGATATTAGTAATGTCCCAGAGAATCTCATGAAAGCTAAAGAAGTGCTTCGCCTTGCACTGATAGTGAAGGCTGAAGCAGAAGAGAATAGAAAAGAAATTGAAAAAGAGCTTGCTCTAGCACGACGGGAGAGACACGATGCCGAGTTAATGAAAAAGAATGCAAGTGAGATTTTGAAGATTGCAAAAGAAAGATTGCAAAACTTTTCATAAGTCCATTAGTTATATATGTTTTTATTGATATTATATATATAATTATACATTAATTTTTTTTATACAGTACTAGTTATTAAAGTTGTTTTATTATTAAAACAAGAGAGAATAACACTGCCAAAACACAAGCATAAGTATTATGACATCATATTACATCATTGGATCCCTGAATTATAAATGTCTACCAATGCACTACACAATTCACTAATAATAGTTGCTAGGAGATGCTATTCATCTCTTCTTATTAATAATCCACAATACTCTTGGATTAGTGAAGAATTAGGATTGCTGGAAAATAATCCTGGAGTCTTTAATGGCTCTTGGTATGGAAGTGGAGAGGTATGCAGCAGTGTGTGTGTGTGTGTTGTTGTTAATACCATTGTTACTATTACACACACATTCATAACATGCATTAGTGAGATATATATGATAATTGTGTTGTTGTGTCTGATGAGGGCACTAGTTGATTCCTCAACATTATTAATAATGTTTAGGAATCACACATACCATCAGACACAACATAATAATGTGCTAGTACTAATGTGATTGCTCAGTTACAATTATTGATATTAATTATCAATTTCAGATAGTTACATCTTCGTCTCCTAGCAGTGAGAAACCAATTGCAAGAGTTCAACATGTATGTATATAAATACAATATTTTACATGTGTATGTGTATGTATATAATACTCTGGTAATGCATAATTTATATAATAATTTCATACATATATATCTCACTAATGCACGTATGATGTAAATAAACATGTGTCTATAATTTATATATAATTATGTACTTAAAACTTTATAATTATATAATTATATACTTATAATGTGTAGGAGTTATGTATGTACAGACATACATTTATACATATGTAATTAAATAACATACATTGGAATTGAGTGAAGTAGAGAGACACATGTCCAAAAAAGAAAAATATCTGGACCACCTGGGGATTTGAACCTATGACCTTCTGATTGCTAGTCGGATGCTCTATCATCTGAGCTACTGGAGCCAGGTTGAGGAAAAGCATTTCATAGACAATGTCTACTACGCTGTGTGTCTCTCTATTTTCACGAGTCAAATATCCACACACCAAATATACATACATACATACATACATACATACATACATACATACATACATACATACATTATGTATGTATGTATGTATGTATGTATGTATGTATGTATGATACATACATACATATATGTATGTATGTATGTATGATACATACATACATACACACATACATACATACACAAACACATACATGCATACATACGTACATACATACATACATAAATACATAAATACATACATACATACATACATACATACATACATACATACATACATACATACATACATACATACATACATACATACATACACAAACACATACATGCATACATACGTACATACATACATACATACATACACAAACACATACATGCATACATACGTACATACATACATACATAAATACATAAATACATACATACATACATACATACATACACAAACACATACATGCATACATACGTACATACATACATACATAAATACATAAATACATACATACATACATACATACATACATACACAAACACATACATGCATACATACATACATACATACATACATAAATACATAAATACATACATACATACATACATACATACATACATACATACATACATACATACATACATACATACATACACAAATACATACATACATACATACATACATACACAAACACATACATGCATACATACGTACATACATACTTACATAAATACATAAATACATACATACATAAATACATACATACATACATACATACATACATACATACATACATACATACATACATACATACATACATACATACACAAATACATACATATATACATACATATATAGGCGACACTTGAAGAATACAATGACACTGTTAAGAACTGTCAAGAGGCATGGAAAATTTGGCGAGAGGTCAGAAGATTAAATATTGTAATGACATCATTTGTTGGATCATAGGTTCCTAGTCCAAAAAAAGGTGATATAGTGAGACAAATTGGAGAAAGACTACGAGAAAAGCAGATACCTCTCGGAAAATTAGTTAGTACCTGTATGTGGAGAATTGGAAATTGAATTGATAGGAATAGGAATGGAATTGAGTAGAATAGGAATGGAATTGAGTGGAATAGGAATTGAATTGAGTGGAATAGGAATGGAATTGAGTGGAATAGGAATTGAACTGAGTGGAATAGGAATGGAATAGGAATTGAATTGAGTGGAATAGGAATTGAATTGAGTGGAATAGGAATGGAATTGAGTGGAATAGGTAGAATTAAAGTCATTCGTGTTCACTTTGACTTTAGAAAAAGTATTGTAACTTAGTTACAGTATAATCCTTATGACATTAAACTATACACTGTAGTACATATAAAGTCGATTTTCTTTCTTGGTGAATATTATATGATATAGTTTACCTTTTCTAGTTATCTCTTGAGGTTGGTAAGATTCTCCCTGAAGGTATTGGCGAAGTTCAAGAATATATTGATATGTGTGACTATGCTGTTGGTCTCTCTAGAATGTTCGGAGGAAGAATAATGCCTTCTGAAAGTGAGATGGATGGATGGATGGATGGATAGATGGATGGATAGATGAATGGATGGATGGATGGATGGATGAATGGATGGATGGATAGATGGATGGATAGATGGATGAATGGATGGATGAATGGATAGATGGTTGAATTGATGGATGAATGGATGGATGGATTGATGGATGAATGGCAGTTCTTTACATTTTCACATTAATATTCCACAGGAGCTGGTCATTGGTTGTTAGAACAATGGAATCCATTAGGTTTGGTTGGTGTCATTACAGCTTTTAACTATCCTGCATATATATTTGGATTAAATCAAGCTATCAGTACTGTGTGTGGTAACTGTACAGTATGGTTAGTATTCTATTAGTACTGTGTGTGGTGACTGTACAGTATGGTTAGTATTCTATTAGTACTGTGTGTGGTAACTGTACAGTATGGTTAGTATTCTATTAGTACTGTGTGTGGTAACTGTACAGTATGGTTAGTATTCTATTAGTACTGTGTGTGGTGACTGTACAGTATGGTTAGTATTCTATTAGTACTGTGTGTGGTGACTGTACAGTATGGTTAGTATTCTATTAGTACTGTGTGTGGTAACTGTACAGTATGGTTAGTATTCTATTAGTACTGTCATTTGCCATTTCTATACCAGGAAAGCAGCTCCCAGTACATCTCTCTCATGTATAGCAGTAACTAAGGTTATAGAGAGTGTTCTATCTGATAATAATTTACCAGGTGCTGTGTGTAGTACAGTATGTGGTGGAGCTGATATTGGAGAAGCAATGGCTAAAGATAAGAGAATTAATATGTTATCTTTTACTGGAAGTACCAAGGTAAATTATTCATAGTAATCCATTCACCCATTTATACATCCATCCATTGATACATCCATCCATTCATCCATTCATACATCCATCCATTCATACATCCATCCATTCATACATCCATCCATTTATACGTCCATCTATTCATCCATTCATACATCCATCCATTCATCCATTCATACATCCATCCATTCATACATCCATCCATTCATACATCCATCCATTTATACGTCCATCTATTCATCCATTCATACATCCATCCATTCATCCATTCATACATCCATCCATTCATACATCCATCCATTCATACATCCATTCATTTCTACGTCCATCTATTCATCCATTCATACATTCATAACTATTCATATAATCATAGATTGGTCAAAAAGTTGGTGCTATGGTTCAAAACAGGTTTGGTAAGTTAATAATGGAATTAGGAGGGAACAATGCAATGTTAGTCGATAACTCTGCTGATATTAATTGTGTTATAAGTTCATTTGTTGATGGATTCTTTCAAGCTAATGGACAGTCCTGTACATCAACAAGAAAACTAGTGAGTTATGTACATATTGATATCACACATACACACATCACGTATCACACACACACTACACATTATCTTACACACACGTCACATATCACGTTCGCACATCACACCAGATTCTTCATTGTGACATTTACAATGAGGTTCTTGATAAATTAATCAAATATTTCCAGCAAATAAAATTTGGTGATCCATTAGAAGGTATATATATATAATAATTTGTATGTCAGTCAGCACATGTATGTGTTTATACATGTGCCATTGATACATCCATTCCAGTGTTGTTTTAGTTTGACTATAGCGACTACTTTTAGTTATAGTTATAGTATGCCTGGTTTAGTTTAGTTATAGTTTAATTAACTAAAACAATATTAGGCTTACTAAAAGGGTTTTAGTTTTAGTTAACTTAACCAAAAGTGTCCATTATTGGCCAATTTTCATTTTAGTTAGTTATAGTTATTACAGTCGACATGTAATTTAGTTACAGTTTAATTAACTAAAAATCACAATGCATTACTAAAAGGGGTTTTTGTTTTAGTTATAGTTAACTAAAACAACAACTAATTTATTCATCTATTCATCACAGATAATTAATAATGGTCGCTCACTACTCGTTATATATAATAGTCATTATTTACTAATAGATGGAGTATTGTATGGACCATTACATAATAAAACAGCTGTAGAGAATTTTGAAAAAGCTATTGATGAAGTTAAATCACAGGTAATTCTATCACATGATATTATAGTATATTTTAACTATTACTTGTATAGGGTGGAACAATTGAATATGGTGGCAAGGTATGTCTGGACTATACTAACTTTCATTCATTTATCTATCTATCCAGCTAATATTCTGTCCATCTACTCAATAATTATATTTCATTTCTTATTCCACAAAGTACTATTCTTGTTTTAGAGTATAGATTGTCCTGGTTACTATGTAGAACCTACCATTGTAACAGGATTATCACATGATGCTGATATTGTACAAAAAGAAACATTTGCTCCCATACTATATGTATTGAAGTGTAGTAACGTAGAGGAGGGTATTAAATGGAATAATGAGGTTGATCAAGGACTATCATCTGCTATTTTCACGCAATCCCTTGACAAGATGTTTCAATGGATGGGGTATGAAACTCAATATTCTCTATTCATTCATTTGTATTGACTTCATTTAGTCCTGGAGGTTCATATTGTGGTATTGTCAATGTTAATGTAGATACAAACTCTGCATCTACATCAGCTGCTTTTGGTATGTAGTATGTACATGTTGAGTCTCATTAACAAATTAAATGAACAGGTGGTGAGAAGACAACAGGTAGTGGAAGAGTAGGCGGTAGTGACTCATGGAAACAATATATGAGAAGATCAACATGGTGATAATAATAGTAGTAAATTCAGTTCACCATTGTGCACTGCTATGGGTTGAATGATTGTGGGTACACTATATATATATATATGCATATGTTGGTAACCACCATGTACACAAGAAGCCATACATGTACATTTCCAAAGCAATTTTCATGTGCCCAAGCAATATCCTCATGAAGAAATGTATGTTTACTATATATCCATTCTCTCTAGTACTATTAATTACAGCAAACGACTACCTTTGGCTCAAGGAATAAAGTTTATATGAACACATCATTATCTGGAGTTATAATCATGATAGTATAACATAACATTTATAACTCAATCGTCACACACACACACACACACACACACACAAACCATAAATTATAATAATTATTAATACAATGTATAAAAAAAGAATGGAATTTGCAACACTATATTAGTATGTATACGTATGTTGTTATTCTAATATAACTTGTGTTATGTGCTAATAGGAGGTTCCAAATCTCCTTTTGCTGCTCTTAAATGATCTGGATCTATTAATGAAGTGTCTTTAGCACAATATCGTGTAGTTTGAAAAGGCAAAAGATGGATCTATAGATAGATAGATAGATACATACATACATACATACATACATACATACATAAATAGATAGATAGATACATAGATAGATGGTTGTAAAATTACCTCTAAATGTGTCACTACTTCATCAGTTCTTGATAAATAAGGGAAATTACCTCCACTCTTAAGATGAGCTCTCTTTGCATCGGGATAACATTTATACATCTCTTCTTTACATCGTGTGGATAATGCTGACTCATCAAAAACCTACAGAAATAATAATTTACTATTTTAATTATAATATAATACAGGTATATACTCACATCCATTATAGTAATATACACATCTTTCAATTTCTGTGGTTCAACATAATTATTGGTACAGTTCATAGTTAGTCTTGAACCTAATTGTGATCTGTCTAGTGTATCTAACTGTGGAGAGATACTGGTATAAATAGTATGTGTGGTTGCACCATTTTATTAACTTACTCTTTCTACCATAAAGTCAATAGAATTGGCAACATTTCCTTCTAGATTTTCACTAGGTAAATTAATTAATATTTGCCTCTTCAACATAAATGCCGGCATTACCCAGAACCTGTAAAGGGATAAATAGATGCAGGTGATGATTGGATGAATAGATAGATAGATGGATGGAGCAATAGATAGAATGATAGATAGATAGCTAGATAGAGAAATAGATATGACTCACGTCTTTGCTGTCACAGTTTGTTTGAATGCAGTGGTATCAGTAAATCCATTACATATAAATATTGAAACTATTCTTGGACTTCGAAATGTTTTCTCTGCCACTTTTTGAGCTAAAAATGCTCCGAGTGAAGCACCAAGTATATGAACCTTTAAAATAATATATAATTAAAATACAATAACTAATATTTACATACCTTAGTGAGCTCCATGTGGTCTATTAGCCTAACAAAACCCTCACAAAATTCATCTACTGTCCAAAATACTGGATATTCTAACTATATTAAAAACATACATTTGCAGTAGTATGGATTCGCTATTATTACGATATTACATACATACACACATACATACATTAAGGTAAGATGGGCCACTTCCTTTACAAATTTAATGCAGGACAATCCCTGAAGCACCACAGGCAGTACCAAGGATAAACTTCTTCATAATTTATTATAATAAAGACTAGCATCTCCCGCTAGTCATCAAATCAATACATAGTTTGTAAGTCCAACTTGGACTATAACAATACCAGAAATATCTTCAATTTCCAGAATTAACCTCCAATGGATTTGCCCCACTTTACCTTACTATATGCATGTATATACTTACATGCATATAAATATTATACACGTGGAGTTACATACCGATATTACTCTATAACCTTTCTTAGATAGATCAACAAGTTGTTTGAAGAACACATCAGCTGTACCGCAAACTGGGGGTAAACAAATCAATGGACTCTTTACATTGTGAGGACCAGCATCATACATTACCCAAGACTGCTGACTACGATCAACTACAACCTGAAAATTATATAAAGTGACTATAGTATATATATATATATATATATATAATATTTTATTATTTATTTATTTTAGCAATTGGTTGCATAAATAAATATGTGTAGAGGTATCACTGCATTTTTAAACCTTTCTTTGTGGAATTGAACTCCTAAAGGATGCATATTCCTCTGTTGCTGTTATTGGATCAGGATCACGTAAGGTAGCCATCACTGTCCTTTGTAGTTCGCCCTTTTGCAAAACGTGACTTATAGCCACACCTTCTATTTATAATTAGCCACGCCCATCTTATTTCCCAAACAATAAAGATGGCTACTTTTCTGAGAGGTTTAAGGATGTTACCTCTCCGTAATACTGTAATATATACTTCAAGAGTTTGTGTATCAACTGATCCTAAATCACAAACTACTTTAGTAAAGAAAGATGAGAAACAAGAACATGTGGAAAGTGTTCCAGCCAATGAATTGGTAATTAACTATTATTGATTATTAAGTACTGTAGTATCAATATATGTATACTTGGCTGGCTTCAATCTTGTATAGATACAAGTGAACTCTCTTTCGGGTCTTCCTGATGAACAAGTCAATAGACTAGCAAGAATATTCATGCCCTCTCGTAATGCCATGCAATCTGGATCAAACAACACTCATCACTGGAGACTGGTATTTGACAATCAAGAGAGATGGGAAAATCCTTTAATGGGATGGACTTCAAGGTACTCAACAGTCAGTATAGTCTCATTCCTATCCCAATTTCAATGAGTATGGGAATGAGACTATAGTAACATCTTTACCCACCCATCTTTAATTACCTATAGTGGTGACACTCTATCAAATGTAACGTTGTCTTTTAACACAAAAGAAGCAGCCATCTCTTTTGCTGTTAGAAATGGTGAGTACTTTTAATTATTAATAATTATTATAATTATTAATCTCTCAGGTTGGCAGTATCAAGTGACAGAACCCAATAAACCAATAATGAGACGTAAATCATACGCAGATAACTTCTCATGGGACAAGAAGACTAGAGTATCAACAAAATAACCATATCCATTAACAGTTTAACTATTATAATGTATAATAATATAATAATGTGTATTTAATAACATGCGAGTATTACATGTCAGAAACATTGTTGAAGGAATATCAATGCATTTATAGACATTAAAGTAGTCTACCTGTCCACCCACTCATTTAATTATTGTGTAATACACTACCCATAACAATCACCAATTCACCATTAAAATCTTTAATTGGGATCTATAGCCCACAAACCTAACTTGTCGTTATTACACACCTGATAAATCTTTGTACTAGTACATGAGTCCTATACTCATTTAATAATTAATTACTGATCAAGTTATCTTGTTCATTTTTTTATTCAAATTTAATACCTTGAGCTAAAGGCAGTTCAGTGCTGTAGTTGATAGTACTAGAGAAGAATAATATATTAATAACTAATGAGGTGGGAGTGGCTATCTGTCACTTGACATATTATCATACCATGTTGATCTTCTCATATATTGTTTCCATGAGTCACTACCTGCTTCTCTTCCACCTCCTGTTGCCTTCTCTCCACCTTGGTACAAATACTTATATATACATATATATATAATATAGTTTACGTACCAAAAGCTCCACCTATTTCAGCTCCACTTGTAGGTATGTTAACATTAACTATACCACAATCTGAACCAGCTGGTCTAAAGGTGATATAAAAATATTACACACACACAATATAGACTAGTATAATAATAACTCACCCCATCCACTGAAAAACTTTATCTAGTGATCGTGAAAAGATTGATGAAGTCAGTCCTTGATCAACCTCATTATTCCATTTAATACCCTCCTCTACATTACTACACTTTAATACATACAGTATGGGAGCAAATGTTTCTTTTTGTACAATATCAGCATCATGTGATAATCCTGTTACTATGGTAGGTTCTACATAGTAACCAGGACAATCTATACTCTAAAACAAGAATAGTACCAAGTGGAATAAGAAATGAAATATAATTATTAATAGATGAGTAGATGGATGGAATATTAGCTGGATAGATAGATAAATGAATGAAAGTTAGTATAGTCCGGTCATACCTTGCCACCATATTCAATTGTTCCACCCTATACAAGTAATAGTTAAAATATATTATAATATCATGTGATAGAATTACCTGTGATTTAACTTCATCAATAGCTTTTTCAAAATTCTCTACAGCTGTTTTATTATGTAATGGTCCATACAATACTCCATCTGTTAGTAAATAATGACCTTTATTAATTATTATACAATACTCCATCTATTAGTAAATAATGACTTTTATTAATTATTATATAATACTCCATCTATTAGTAAATAATGACCTTTATTAATTATTATACAATACTCCATCTATTAGTAAATAATGACTTTTATTAATTATTATATAATACTCCATCTATTAGTAAATAATGACCTTTATTAATTATTATACAATACTCCATCTGTTAGTAAATAATGACCTTTATTAATTATTATATAATACTCCATCTATTAGTAAATAATGACCTTTATTAATTATTATATAATACTCCATCTATTAGTAAATAATGACTTTTATTAATTATTATACAATACTCCGCCTATTAGTTAATAATGAGTAATGACCTTTGTTAATTATAATTATTATCTAATACTCCTTAATAATGAGTAATGACCCTTTAATTACATACCATCAAGTGGATCTCCTATCGTAATTTGACTATATGCTTTCGATAGTCTAGAGAGTACTTCATCATAAACCTTATCATGAATTATCTGAAAGAAAGTGAAATGATAACAGTTCAGCTGTTTGTTTGTCTGTCTGTTCTTGTGTCATATATTATAGGTATGTGTATTTATTCATAACTCTTACCAATCTTCTTGTTGTGGTACATCTCTGACCAGCAGTACCAACAGCAGCAAATAGTACAGACCGAACTACCATTTCTAAATCAGCATCCTCATCCACAATGATAGCATTATTTCCTCCTAGTTCTAAAATCTTCTTTCCAAATCTCTCTTGTACTAACATACCTACTTTATGTCCAACCTGAGAGGAAATAGTATTATTACTCATACCATCCAATATACATCCATCCATCCATCCATCCATCCATCGTATCCATCCAACTAACCACCCACCCATCATCCATCCATCCTCTCATCCGTCCATCCATCCATCCATTCATCATCCATCATCCATCTATTTACCTTGGTACTTCCGGTAAAAGATAACATATTAATTCTCTTATCTTTAGCCATTGCTTCTCCAATATCAGCTCCACCACATACTGTACTACACACAGCACCTGGTAAATTATTATCAGATAGAACACTCTCTATAACCTTAGTTACTGCTATACACAAAAGAGGAGCTGTAGGTGGACCTTTCCTACCCAAAGAAAATCATTACATAAAACATATACTATATCATATATACTATATCATATATACTATACATATTATATCACATATACTGTATATAAAATGCTATTTTACCATATTGTAGTATTCCCACAAACGGTACTAACTGATTGATTCCAACCAAATACTGCTACTGGGAAATTAAAAGCATTTATCACACCAACTACTCCTAGAGGATTCCATTGTTCCAGTAACCAATGTCCAGGTCCTGTTGTAAAATATATCACATGACACATCACTTCATCCCCTATTTTAATTAATTAATACTTTCAGAAGGCATTATTCTTCCTCCGAACATTCTAGAGAGACCAACAGCATAGTCACACATATCAATATATTCTTGAACTTCACCAATACCTTCAGGGAGAATCTTACCAACCTCAAGAGATAACTGAAAAGAGAAGACTATGTCATATAATATTTACCAAAGCAATGAGGTAGATGCTAGTCAAACCAGTTTTCCAAGCAAGTCTCTCTTGTCTCTCATTGCATCTCCAATTTGACGTACAATGTCTCCACGTTTTGGACCAGGGACCTTTGTAATGATCACATGTAAATCACATGATCAATGTACTATGTAATATTATGTACATCTCTCCATGATTTCCAAGCTTCTTGTGCATTTTTAACAACACTATCATAATCATCGAGTGAACCCTATAATTAAGAGTTAATTAAACATACTAATAATAATTTGAAAATGTAAACAATGAACCTAGTAATTAATTAAAATGCTAATAATTACTAAAATGCTAATGAATACTATAAGCCATATAATAATTATTATAAGTGTTTAGTTTGAACTTTGTAATAATTACTACGAACCAACATATTAATTAAAACGAGCCCCTATAATAATGATAATTATAATTAATATGAGCCTCTACTATAATATATATATATAATACATGTAGCAATTAGTACGACATACATACCTTATAAACATTTGCAATAGGTCTACCAGTTGCAGGAGATTCTGATGTCAACACCTAATAATAATAGTAATAATGATAATAATAATAAATACATCACTTGTGAGGATTCATACTTGTCCACTTCCTCGCCATGTTCCATCAAATACTCCTGGATTATTCTCCTGCAAACCCAATTCACGAATCCATGAATATTTAGGATCATTAATTAATAAACTATTCCCTCCTCCACTCATAGCCCTCACACTCCATGCAATCTTCCTTCCTGTGAACAATACACCTCTTAGAATAGACATATATAGTCCTTGACTCCTCGTGTACGATAAATATACGGAATTTTTTAAATTTTACCTTTTGGGGGGTTCTGAGGGGTCTAGTAGTGGACTAGCATCAGTTAGAAGAACAGTTCAGAGAAGATGTAATATATGTAAGTATATAAATAGTTATACTGTACTGTGTTCATTGATAATTCATAGCTAGGGTAGGGCTCACCATTAAAATTGAATATTTGCAAAAAATCACAATACTAATACATGCCTCTATTATTTAGTTCAGTAAAACACAATACTAATACATGCCTCTATTATTTAGTTCAGTAAAACACAATACTAATACATGCCTCTATTATTTAGTTCAGTAAAAGATTATGCCTATATTTATTTAGTACACAACTATGCTATGTAAACTAGTTTACATTTCTGTAACTGGTCTTTCCTTGATCCATTTGGCGATATTAGGAAGGCTCTCTACTGTGTTATGGAGCTTCAATAGATCAGGAAAATGTTTTTCTAGTGCATCACTGAATTCTTTATCACGACCAGAAAGCATTGCTAGGACAGTAGCAACATAGAGATCAGCCCATGTGCGTTTTGCTTTCCACAAATATCCACCATTGTCCTTAGCCAGCTGATTTAGTTTACCCAAATATTTTGGGACTACACTCTCTTTGAAATTTTTGACTAGGTCAGCTTTCCTTGTTGGATCATTCTCAAAGTGCAATTTAATTACCTCCTTTACAAAATCTTCAATAAAGGCAACGATACCAGCTATTTCTGCATTCTCAAATTCATTACTACCAGCTAGATCAAACTCTTTAAGTTGAGCCAAATATTGAGCAATGACCAATCCACCAGCTAATTGCTTACCATCAACTTCCAGTATAGGAAGGACTCCATAAGGTGTATTGGGTTTTAATTCAGGCCATTCCTCTTTAGTAACACGATTATCTTCATATTTTACACCAGCCTGTGCAAATATATATCGAATAATCTCACCACGACCCTTAGCATTGAAATAAATCAACTTGTAAGAAGACATTTTGTTCTTTCACCAGACAGACCTTTATTGCTGAGTGTAATACTTATTAACATTATTCATGAGTGTGATAATTATTAATTAGGTATGTCACACATCATACTGTACTCTAATACATATATACTATATATATATATATATTAATGCTACTTTTCACAATCCTCCTCTTCTCCTCCTTCTTATCTATATCACTTACATACCTCCTGCATTACTACTTCCTTCAGTGAGTGACAATTATATCACATAGCATATCATTAATCATCGGTTTGGACGATAAATCTGATATTAGTATAACAAAGAAATGCAAAGTTGACGTTAAAACTGCACTAGTCTTTGCAATCTGAACGGAAGTATGTATATACACGACTATATGTATGTACTAGCTAGCTATAGTGTGTGTATAATATTATGTGTATGCATTTTGGTTTTACAATCAAGAATTAAGTGAAACATTGTCGATATTGATAGTATCTCAACTACCTAATGAGAAATGTATGTTACTTGGAGAAATGCACAGTATAGATGATCTCCTACTAATGTGAGTAAGTAGTTCTTATTATATTTTTCTATCCAATATTCGTATAATGTTTATAGAATATCATCATCTCTACTGGAGATATGCTTACTATTCCTATCAAATGTATGTCTTTATAATTACATGATTAATATTATATTTATACTCTATTATAATTATAGGACGATGATGTGTTCATTGAAATCAGTGATATTTAACATGGTGAATGTATGATTGACTACTTGAATGGCAACAATCACTTCAAAATTAATTATTTGTGACAATAATAATAGAATGCGCATGCGTAGTCGAGATAGTGGGAAATATAAATTCAACACGTGGAAAACGGCAGTGTGCAGAGTTTGTAGAGGTATCTATTATACTGTAGGAAATCACTTTACTGTTTTATATGGTGAGTATCAGTTAAATATAAAGTAATAATCTAACTTATGATTAAAATTTATTATTATTAATTATCACATTCAGACCAAATAGTAGTGACAATGACTCTCCAAAATCATCTCTTCCAAATGATTGACAAAGACAGTTCAGCAGTCACTCTTAATGATACACATCAACCAACTCTCACATTCATGGCTCTTAATCAACTTCGTAGACAAAATCAGTTTTGTGATATTCAAATACACATCAGAGACGCCATATTCACAGCTCATCGAGTTATTTTAGCTGCAAGCTCACCTTATCTCTGTAAATTATTATCTACAAAGCCTACTTCTCTCTCTCATATAACTCTTTCCGAACTTGATATAGAGATTTATGCAATTGATATGCTTATCGAATTTCTCTATACATCTATACTAAGAATTACACCTTCTACAGTACGAGCTCTTTGTTATGCTGCTAAAATCCTTAAATTAACAAGAGTTGAGAAAGCTTGCTGTAAATTCATGTCAAATACTCTCGACGAATTAACTAACGTGATAGCATATCTTGTCTTTGCAAATGATAATGGATATTATAAGTTAGAACAGAAATGCATTGATGTGTTAAACCAGAGTGTAACTAAACTATCCAGTAATGATAGCTTCCTATCCTTTTCTCTTACTAAACTCTTCAATTTTCTGGATCTCTTTCATCCTTCTGATAATCAGTTAAGTATTGATCTACTACTCTCGTGGATTAGTCATAATCCATTGATGCGACAAAAGGAACTACCTCACTTGCTGACACAGCTACAAATACCTCTTCCCAATGATATCGACCAGTACTTCACAGCAGACTTGTCACAAGAAGATCGAACTGAATCTACCTCCTTGACAACATTGCAAAGGCAACACGATTCTAATCAATACTTGTCATCAATCCTGAAAACCATATTTATCGTTGGAGGTAATACAAACAAATACATCACATCATCTTGTGAAAGGTATAGCAGCAGGCATAGAGCATGGCAGTCAATAGCTTCTTTACCACACAAGAAATCTCATATGTCTATGGTAGTACATGGAAACACAATCTTTTCTATTGGTGGATGTGATGGCAACAAAAGACTATCTACAATGGATATATACAATCCAGTTCTAGATCGATGGAGTGAAGGACCATCTCTTATTCATTCTCGCAGTGCAAGTGCTGCAGTAGTGTTTAGAGGAGAGATCTTTGTGATTGGAGGTTACGATGGCTCTCAACATCTGAATCATGTAGAAATATTCAATCCTAAAAGAGGAGATTGGAGAGATGGTCCACCATTGCAACAAGCTAGGTCATACGTTCAAGCAACTGTGATAGAAGGAGAATTGTATGTCATAGGAGGTGCAAATAACCATGGTCGTTTGGACTCTGTAGAGAAGTTAATTGACTGCAAGAAATGGGAGAATGTAGCAGCTCTTACAACACCAAGGAGTCGACCTGGAGTTGTGTCAGCTGGAGGTCATATATATGCTATAGGAGGTTATGATGGAAAGACCCATTTAAGTTCAGTAGAGAGATATGATCCACATACTGACGTGTGGAATATTATCACAAACATGTCAACACCACGGAATAGTCCTGGAGTTGGTGCAATGGGAAAAGAATTGTATGTGTTTGGAGGGTATGATGGACGATCTATTCTACAATCTATGGAGATTTACAATATAGAGAGTGAGACATGGTCACCTGCTGTACCAATGACTACACCAAGATGTGATTTTGGATTTGTTACAACTTTGTTTTTAGAATCCACTGATGTGTAATTTATTGATATTTGCAATCTAATTTTACACATGAACTATTTTTAATTTAAAAAAAAACGTCCGATAAAAAATGACATTTTAAATTCTAATTAGATTATCATTTTAAATGTCAAAGAAATAAAGTTTGATTTTATAATACAACTAATACCTGAAATATATCCTCATTCCCATGTTTTCATGTATTGAGATCAATGAGGTAACCAGTTGATACATTATGTTCTTCATTATCAAATGTTAATGGTAAAGGGCTTTCAGACTGGTCTCTCGTTCCCATACCTTCAGGAGTAGAGTCAGATTGAAGATCTAGATCAACAAGTCGATATGGAGTTGGTGGTATTTCACTACTAAATAAATCAAAACTAGACTGAGACGAGGTGTTTAAAATGGGTGTGGTTGTTATTATACTTGGTGTGGTTCTTATACCAGGTGTTGTTGTAAAGGAAAGTTTTTGAGGAGTTCGTAAAATCTTATCTTTTGAAATAAAAGCTTCTTGACCTGAAAAAAAAATCCGACCTCATTAACATACGTAATACTATAATTAATTAGTTGTATATACATATATTATAGTCATACTAACCTAAAGCATCCACAGTATCTGTTACTGAATGATACTATAACAAGATATATATAATAATTATTCATAAGTATATAATAATAGATCTCACTTGAACTGATGAGTTTGGAGTAGTATCCGATACTATAACACCAGCAATCTCAAAATAAAACAAAAATCATTAATAATATATTATAATATAATATTAACTAACTTGCTCAGCAAGAATTTCATGAGGTGATATTACATTATGTTGTGATTGGTTGGACTGTGTCACATGAGGTGACAAAACTGGTGATTGAGTATATGGAGTCACATGATCAGTCACATTATCAGTCACATTATCAGTCACATGAGGAACTATATTTTGAGGTGTTCTAACATTTTTACAATTTGTCTGACGGGATTTTTTTTTAATTCTGGTTAAACCAGTTTTATATGAGGGTATACGTGTCTGTCTTTTATCGGTATCATCAGTTATATTATTAGTAGGTGTGGTTACTGTTAAACGAGATAGACCTGCTATTTGCTGAGAAATAGATTGAACTGCTTCAGGAGTCGAGACTGAAAATAGATTTCAGAGGAAACTCCTCTAATTAATTAATAGTAAGTGGATTGTTTTAATATAAAGATACCTGTATATTGTAATGGTATTGACTGATGATAAGGTATGGAGCTATCCGTACCAGTACATGGAGTGAGTGGTGTTAACTTATGAGGATCAGGTGAAGGAGGTAATAATGAGAAATCCATAACCTAATTATTAGATATTAATAGTTATAATATTAATAATATATAATCTCATACTGGTAATAAAACAGGAGATATATGAATCACTGGATTTTCTTCTCTAGTACGTTCACTAATATCCTCTTCTTGTTGCTGTTTCAATATACTTAACATTTCTTCAAGTTCTGTACATTTCATTGATAACTTCTCTTTTAATTTTGATAGTGAATGTCTAGTACAAACAGATAAATAGATAGATAAATATAAAATAGATCTACAGACAGACGGCACCTTAAACTCTGAACTGAGTGGACATGGCCTTTATGAGAATGTAATTCATTATTAATAAAATGTATTTCATTTTGTAGTTCAGGTAGACCTCCTGGAATAGAAGTTTAAACAATGGCTATATATAATTATATAGATATATACCTCTTCTCAAATGTTTAGATAGTATTTCCAATGCATAGTTACACACTTCTATTAACCTTATTGTGAAACATAATTATTTATTAAATTGAAGGGACTGACTCTTACCTAACAAGATTTATCTTGTCTTCTTCTTGGATATCCTGTGATGATGATGATGTCATTTGGTGAACTACTTCATCTGGTATCTGGTTTAAGAATTGTAGATTCAATTAATGTTTTCACAGACACAACACACACACATACACACACAGACCTTAAATGATATATCGTTTCCTTTAATTATATACTTAGTATGTGATGATTTTAAAATGGATTCTAGCACTTCTCTCTCATGAGTAGTGACATTCAAAAAGGAGTTTACCTTGTCCCATAATCCACATACCTGATAAGAGAGTTATAGCAATGATTATAAAAATATTATATTTTAATACCTTCTCCTTTAATAATTCTCTTTGATTTTCACTTTATAAGTAAATAAAAAAAAGCAATAGAGATACATTGTAGATAGATAGAGATAGATAGATAGAGAGTGTGTATACCTGATAGGTGTGGTTAGACTCATCATATTATGTTGTTGTCTCAATTCATTAAGTTGACTCATCTTGTCTCTTCTCTGTTTGGAAGTTGATCGATAATCACTAATTAATTCCCTATATATTACATGTATTTATAAATAGATAGATAGAATAGATAGATAGATATAACAGTTGATATATAGAACATTGTAACTCCTCACATGGCATATTGTCTCCATTGATCATGTAAATTATTCTCCATATATTTAAGTCTAGACACAACATGGTGACAATGTCTAACGATATTAATATTCAGTGATAGTTCATACAAATCTCTCATAGATGACTCAACACTACTACCAATATTCAACACACTATCTGGTATTAATAACTTTTTCTCTGTGAGAAACAAACATATGTGAATTGTAATACATGTGTGTAGTAGGTGTTACCAAGTGGTTTGGCTTCCCTCAGACAAACTGCTCGCAAACAATAAAAGGAAAAGTTCAGTAAAAGCTGATAAAACTTGTCTCCTAGGAGGTGGATAGACAGATGGATAGATAGATGGATAGATGGCATGAAAAGAAAGGTATTGTGTCAAATAAATGAATTTACTGACCTCCTGGTGATAAAAGTAAAGAGGCACCAGCACGAGGTAATCCAGAGTTTGGTTCATCCTAAGAGACAAAGATAATAAGAATATCTCTAAACACTATGAAATACTAACCTTAGCAATGCTAGCTAACCAGTTGACACACTGTCTTCTGAACAACTGCTCTTGTTTTTTATCATAGACAGGCCAACAGTCTCTAAACCTCTCGTATGTGAGAAGAGAATCGAGTTGAGAGAAGAGGTAATGGAGTATAACTTCCATACCCTTTCGATTAGGAAGAACAAACATATCCCTATATAAATATACACATATATATATATATATATATATATATATATATATACATCATGTACACAAAAACATGATTATAAACACACTCTCTTTTTTTACCTCTTAAAAGAGATCTTATGTTTATCCTCTAGTGTAAATGGATCCAATTTTAGCAGTAACATGTTAGTAAACCATATCTCCTTTATGTCTATGACCATTTGTGCCTCTGCAAGTACAGCCATGTTTGACTAAACCGCCTTCACATTGGAGGTAGTAAAGGGTTAAAAATTAAGTGGGTGTGGCAGCTTAGATCCAGCATGGCTAGTTGGAGTTGGAGAGAAGAGAGAAAACGATCTAGAGATGATTATGAGATAAGAGATGGTATGAATTATTATATAAATGTGTCATTTTACTTTATATTTATTTTACAGGTCCTCCTCGTATTAAGAGAGGAAGATGGAGTGATCCAGGAAGAAGAGGATCAGGTGGGAGGGGAAATGTGGAAATATCTACTGAAGATAAACTTGAGTCTCTTGTTGTGAGATTGGGAGAGAAGGTAACATTTCATGAATATTGTATTTATATTTAGTAAGTACTCTCTGAAAGAAATGCGTTTCATTTCAGTATAGAGGTTAGTTTGGGTTTTGGGATTGAATATGGACTAACTATATTCATTGTATATTGGGATCCGGCTTGTAAAATGATATTAATAGCTACAATAGATAGTAGAGAATATCTTGACAAGTATACTGGAATATACCAGTGTTCTGCCCACACTGGTCGGCACTGGTCGGGAATAACCACCTCTCAGATGAATTAGCCACCTCTTAGATAAATTAACCACCTTTTAACCACCTCTCAGATATGGGCTACTGAGACAGAATTAACTATATACTGGATAAACAGCACTAAATTCATGTAAAATCCAACCACCACTCTAAATATCCTGGGCAGAACACTGATATACTAATATGTTATATTTAATAGACACAATCATCATTGGAAAGTAATTTAGAGAATTTATCAGAAATTATTTGCAATGAGTTGACAGAATATAAAGATCATATAATTAAAATAATCACACGATGGTAAGTGAGTTATGCCATAATTAATTATTAATGAGGTGGATGTGGTTTAATTAGTGCAGGGGATTTGGCAGAAAAGACTACAGTGTATTCTGCACTTGTAGGTATTCTAAATGCACGAAAATTTGATGTTGGTGAAGAGGTTAGTGTAGTAATAGGTTGTTATGGTTACAAGTATGAATATCATTATTAGGTGGTCGATCTATTATTGGAGGATCTCAAACTAGCTTTATCTGTTAATAACTTTCAGAAAATTAAAACACTTGTTAGTCCCTATCATTATTAAATTGATTATCATGATCTATTAATAATCTATTAATAATCTATTAATAATCTATTAATAATAGGTTCGCTTCATTGCTGATTTAGTTAATTCACGAGTCATTCCATCATCATCTATTATATCTCTATTTGATACATTTATGACAGTAACTTATGAGCCAGGTATATCACAGGTATGTATAATACATATCTATCTGTATGTATGTATGTACATGTGTAAGTATGTGTATAATTGTATATTCATGTATAGTACAGCTGAATAATAGTGTTACTATCATCATAATGGGATATGAGTTTGTCTTTGGTTTGTGGTATAATCAAGTTATGTTATATTCGATAAAGAATATTACATGTATGTATCACTATAATGGTATTATCATTATAATGGTATTATATTATTATATCATTATAATGGTATATATTATTATATCATTATAATGGTATATATTATATCATTATAATATTATATCATTATAATGGTATATATTATATCATTATAATGGTAATATATTATTATATCATTATAATGGTTATAATGGTTATATCATTATTACAGTTACGTTCAGATTGGTATACATATATAGTCCTCTCTGCACTCCCCTGGGTAGCAGGAGAGCTTCTATCTAAACGACAGACTGAATTAGATCGTATCTTAACAACTATTGATACATATATGAGGTATGTATATAATAATACATGTGTGGATATTGTTGGTCTGTTTTTTAGTAAGCGTCATACCACATACTTACCTGCTTTACAAGTTTGGACTACTGATAGACCACACCCACAAAGAGATGTAATGTGCCCCTGATTATCTTTTAATAATTAATAAATACCATTGTTTTTGTATTTAGTATCTTGAGTTGCTATGGATACAAATATTAAAGATGAAAGACGAAGGATGGAAAGTAAACAATATTCTAGTTAATTAAAAGTAATTAAATTCTTACTGTTATTAGGAAAACATTGTACTTAGACCATATGTAGCTTTTGATTCTGAAATATCGTCAGCTTATTCTGTAAGTTTATTATGTCACATGACTATCACGTGACTATCATTTCTGATTTAGCATCCTCTACACAATATCGTTGTACCAGGCCATACTTGTGATTCTACCTATCCATTGCCCTCAGCTGTATTTCAGTGTTTTGGTGAAAATGATCTTCCAGCACATTCTGTAAGATTATATATTATTATAATTTTTAATGATTATTGAATAATGATTTTCAGAATCTGACATTACCTGCAATAGACTCCAGTGCTCGTTACCTAGCAACAGAATTAATATATTCAACAATATTGTCTCATTCGACCAATAGAAAACATTGGTAAGTATGACATCATCACTAGATTTACTCATTACCACACCCACTTTTATACAGTGCTCTCCAATTGAATATATTAGTAGAACGATTACATCATATACCAATGGAATATATCTTGGTTGAGGTATAACATATGGACACATAATTATATTATAAATAATCATTATTATATATTTATTAGTTTTAAGTTCTATGTATGTATGTATGTATATGCTTGTATGAATGCGTATGTATATAATATGTATGTATGTATGTATTTTCACTAACCAAAATATCTCTTGAAAAAGTAAAAGAGACAACGTTTCAACACCTATTCAGGTCTCATCATCAGGGCATAAAAGTGAAACCAGTGATGAGACTTATATACTGTAGATACATTAAAAAAAGATAATAGGTAATAAATAAACTAATAATAATAATAATAATAATAATAATAATAATAATAATAAAGGGTATTGTAGTCTAAACATAAACAAGATAGAGTCTAAATAAACAGTTATTATCAAACAAGGTTATTGTACAATGTTGTTACCAATAACCTGTTTAGACTACAATGCCTTTATTATTATTTATTTATTTATTATTATTATTTTGTTTATTTTTTTACCCCATTATCTTCTCTTACTTGTATCTATATAAGTCTCATCACTGGTTTTACTTTTATGACCTGATGAAGAGACCTGAATAGATGTCAAAACATTGGCTCTTTTTCTTTTTTAAAATTTTGGCTAGTGAATACCTAGCCACAAAGACCTCTTTAGAATAATGTATGTACATATGTAGTATGTATGTTATGTACATATGTATGTATTATATTTATGTATTATATGTATGTATTATATTTATGTATTATATGTATGTATTATATGTATGTATTATATGTATGTGCAATTTGTGCATTATGCATGTATGTAATATATAATTATGTATTATATTATAACAGGTATTATTTGGACTAATCTTTCAGTTACCAGCCCCGCCCCATTCTCTTGTATACTACGGTTCTCTAATTATAGAACTATGTAAAATAAGAGCTGCTACTTTTCCTACTATTGTATCCTATTGTGTATTATGACCACACCCACCTGAAATTAATCAGTTATTTTTTTAACCCTTTGTGAATCAGTTGACACAACTTACTAATCTCTTATTCTCTCATCTTGATCATATGAATTATGTTGTGGCTAATAGGTGGGTGTGTCCAATTTAAACATGTTTTATACGATTTCTTTACATCTAGATTTGCTTGGTGGTTTTCATATCATCTTAGTAACTATCAATATATCTGGGATTGGAATGGATGGTATATTAATTAAACCACACCTACATATATAATCTCATTTGTATTATAGGTTCTGGTGTATGCAGTGCGCTCCAGACCATCCATCACGATGGTTTATTCATGAAGTATTTGGAAGATGTGTCAGGTAAATACATAGTTTACTTATTAACAAGACATTACTTCAATTCTTTAGACTAGCTTCTTATGAAGTATTTGTTGAGTTAGTACCAGAACCATTAGTTCCTCTTCTACCCTCGATACCTCAACCAATGTTCCTCTATACTGAACAATCAACTGGTCTGTTCTATTCTATGTCTATTTATGTAATTGTTTATATCTATTTATGATAATAGAAGAGATACCCGGAATAGATCTAGCCAGAAAACTATTACAAGCCATCAGAGCAAAGGAACCCATAGAAGAGTTGTTATCTCTCATTAACTCTGCTTCCTCGTATCTACCTGAGGATATTGTATCTGATGAATCCAGTATGTAATTATCATTCTTCACCTCCTCCTCTCCTTATCCACTTTTTCCTCTTATATCTAATTATATTTATTTCAGAGACTCTACAAATCAAAATATCTATACTCGCACATTGTGTTTTACATGTTGGTGAGAAAACAATCAGCCATTGCTTCACTGCTCTTCATAAGTAAGACTATAATTATGACACACTACATAACTTCATCAGTTATTATTATAGATTTCGTTCATTGTTTCTTGATCTTTTGGATGGGGATGAAACTAAAATTATTTGTTTAAATGCAGTAGCACAATTTTACATATCTAATCCACTAGTGAGTGATAATGAGCACTAATTAATTAATTTAATTAATGAGAGGGTTTGTCTCTTATTTCTCAGGTCCATTGTTTAGTTATAGATAGATTAGTTCGTCAACAAATAATTGATAATCTGGTTGTGATAAAATGGCTATTTACCTCTGAAATGGTACTGTTTACAAGGTCATTATAATTAATTGATACGTAATTTATTAATAACCTATGAATAAATAATTCATTAGTCGTTTCTCATGGGATGTTGTGAAAGGTGTATTGTTCAGAGTCTCTTCTAGTTTAAAACAAGTGAGTTTTAATATCTTGCGTTATGATATATGAGTGTTTCTCTATAGGCTAGTAAACAGTTGGAAGAAGTGAAATATGAATTGAAACAAAAATCTGTAAGTATTGAGAGCTGACTCACTGACTGAAAAATGTGAAAATCATTGACTATTTAATTAATCTTATTTTCAGGGATTAGATGAAGTTACTGGTGGACTTGAAGAGAGACAAGAAGTGGAATGGAGAGCAATGGAGCTTGAAGAGAAAGTTGATGAGAGAAACAAAGAACAAAGAGAAGTCTCGTTGGCCATTTGTGAGGTATAAATTATAATAACCATATTACATATTACATTGAGTTGCTTGCAAACTCAATAGTTCTCATTTAGGTTATCTACCATTTTGATTCCTAATCCTAGCAGCCCTGTCTATACTATGTATCATGTATGTATTATACTATACTAATACATTTCTGTATTTAAAGGGATTAGTTTCATTATTGGCTGCTCACCTGACCCGATGTGATCAGGAGGCTATAGACTATGAGACCACATGGTTCTCATGTGTACTTGATCATCTAAGACAACTACTTGTGGAGGTGTGTCATTTCCTGATCATGTGATATATTGATCATGTGATATATTCCCCAGAATCTTCCTATATTGAAACAATATTCTCATTTGTTGGAATCTTCTGTTTTCAGGTCTGAAACAGATCCACGAATATTAGAAATATACCAGGAATTTAAAACACTTTTGTAAACATTATGTACATATTAAAACAATAAAATTTAATATGATTTTAGTTTTTCTAAGAGAATGGTACGTCAGAAATCTGAGACTCGTCCTTTTCTTTCCCAGTCACCATATCGTGTAGGTTCAGGACCACGAGGACCTCCTATTTCTCCGGTATGAGGATTTATACCATCTGGCCAGGAAGGGAGATGAGGATCAACCCATTCTTGTTCATCTTTCTTGTCTTTATCTTGCCTTTTATTATTATTATTAGTAGCAGTACCGGTATATCTAATAACTGGTAATACACGTGGTATAGTTATGATACTCCAATGATTATGAATGTTAAGAAAAATTTGTTTAGCAGCCATTAGCCACACCTCCAAAAATAATTAATTATGAATCAAAAATTAATTTATTCATTGTTTCTTCATTTTGCTTGACAATTTCTTTTTTCTTTGTGAGAACATGTATGATATTAGTAAATATGGAACTGTGTAACATAAGTAATTATATAATATACAAATCACATTAATACAACTTACAAATTGGATACAATAGCAGGACCATTTTCTGAAACATTATAACACTAAATGACATGTTGAGTGCATTTGGAAGAGGATAAGACCACACCCCTTCTGGAGGACTATACTGTATTGACAACCAAATAACAATTGCTACAGATATTATAATATAATGATCATTTAAAATGAATTCTTTTATTAACCTTCACAAGTGAACCCAGTTGGATACAGAGGGATCCAAACCGTGTATCGTAACCATGACAATAAATATATGTCCTTGTTTAGAACAGATAGTGCATAGTATGGGTATCTATAATGAATTAAGTTATGTCATGAGATAATCACCTGGATATTTACATAATTACCTAAAGAGTTCAATAAGAGACCATACCATAAATAACACATACACAATGGGATGTGTGTGCATTGATTTCACTGGTGACAAACATAAAAACAATATGAATGCTCGTCCTGCTACCTATGAGGTAAAAAATATAATCCATGTACACATGTATGGTACATCCTTTCTTACCTGCATCAACGATGCTAACACTCCACCTTTCACTAATCCAAACATACTATGAATAACTTCAAGAAATGCTAGCAATTGACAAACATTTAGAACAGGAGACACCACTTCATAAGCATTATAAATACCATCTTATTAATAACAAGATAATATATTATATACACACATACTCATAATGGACTAACCTGTACCATCCTTTAACAGATACAGCAACATACCAACTACAATGGAGAATCCAACCCATTGTAACAGATTATACATTAATAAATAAAACACTTTAATCTTTTCTGCAACTGAGTTATCATAATAATAATTAATGATATTCATAGATACATGTATGTATATACCATTAACAACACTTTCATATAAGTCAACCTGTTTTTGCATTGACTTTTCTAACTCCTCCAGTTGTTTCTGCATTTGCTATTGTATGTACGTATGTATGTATGTGTGTATGTGTGTATGTATGTTTGTATGTATGTATGCATGCATGCATGTACATACATACATACATACATACATGCATGCATGCATGCATGCATGCATGTATGTATGTATGTATGTATGTACATGTGTGTGTATGAGTGTGTTTTATAACAGACCACTCGTTCGGTCTCTTCACTATCTTTTTCTTCTTCACTCTCAGAAACCTCAAAGTGATCAAAATCTAGACTAATCCAATGTGGTTTATTATGAGTACTTTGTAATCTGGGCCATGGACCAGCTATAGGAAATATACAAATATTATATAACTATAATATTGATCAAAAATACCATTAATCTTGAGAAGACGAAACTCAATCTCATTGTCATGGAAACGTACTCTACATCTCTAAAATTAATGTAACTATAATTATACACACAATATATTATTATATATAATTATATATTTATATATATATACACTGGAATGTACCTTGGTATCAACAGATTCATAGAATACAAGTTCAAATCCATACCAGTTCTTACCAGAAGCTCCAATCCCAACACCTGAAATAATGAAGTATTATTCTACATCTATAATGGAAAATGTTTGACCTTTGAACTCCATGTGAGTATCATGTATTTTGAAATCTGGTTTCTGCAAGCACAAATAATATTAACAGTATTTTCAAATCATATACTTACCTCTGTAGGTTGTATCTTTACTCTTAGCAGAACCATCTCTTTTCTTTGAGCCCATAATACCATTGGCTTTAACAAGGGTTCTTCCTCCATATCTACCATTTTTTTTATTAATGCGCACTTAATGATTAGCTTGCACCTTTTGAGGGTGGGGCTGATATCTGCAATGTCAAATATACCTTATGAGTTTCAGTGTGTGAATAATCATTTTCAGGTTACTAGTGATGCTAATAAAAGTTTCATAGAGAATGGATTTATTATAGTTAGGTAAGTAACACTATTAAATAATGATCATTGAGTAACAAACATATTTACAGAACACTATTAAATAATGAAGAGCTTGTTAAACTGAGACATAATCTGGAAGATGATGGAGATATTATAAAACATTCATATACTAGAGGTGATGGACATGGAAGAGAAAGTAGAATGTGTTTATGGAATCATCCAGGAGATGATATTACTGGTATGATAGGAAGATGTGAGAAGGTTGTGACTACTACTGAAGAGGTGTGTTATACTCATTGTATAATTATCTCTCTATACGTTCATTCAGTTACTAGGTGGTGAAGTATATCATTATCATACTAAACTCATAATGAAGGAGGCTCATACAGGAGGATTGTTTGTATGGGCATCAGGACTATGGGTAAAACTAAAAACTTGTAATATATATACATCATGATCATCTTTTCTCTCTCATTAAATACTGGTATCAAAATGGATGTTTATTTCCTGATATGGCAACAGTCTTTATTGCTATTGATAAAGCTGATGTTGAAAATGGCTGTCTCAAGGTAGTATAGATGTATATATACATGTGTGTATGTAATACCTACATATCATATATTAAGGTTTTAAAAGGATCACATAAAGCTGGTCGTATTGAACACAAGAGAGTAGGAGGACAAACAGGTGCTGATATGGAAAGAGTAGAATATTTAATGAAGGTATATAATTTGTTTAACTCAAAGTTATAACAACGTTCATCTAATTACAGGTACCTCCTCTAGTTGAGGTTGAGCTGAAGGCTGGAGATGCTTTATTCTTTCATTGTAATCTCTTGCATCGTAGTGATCAAAATAACAGTGACAGAAGAAGATGGGCATTCCTAATTGCTTACAACATGGCATCCAATAACCCGGTTATTGAACATCATTGCCCTTGTTACACACCTCTTAGTAAGGTACTCGTACATACAAGGATCTTGTAGATGTGATCAATTCTCTCATATATCACAAATATAGGTTCCTAACTCAGCCATCTTAGAATGTGAGAATAATAGTTTATTAGGAAAGGAGTTTATGGATCCTAGTAGTGATAAAACATAATGTTTGTATTTTTTAACATTGCAGCAAATAAAATTAATTTTGATGACGTCATAGCAAAAAGGTGGGCCGGGCTCATTTGCAAGGATGTCTGCTAAAGGTGAGTTTGTTTGCTCAGAAAATAAGGTGGTAGTGAATGATGAAATGAAGAAGAGCTTTAACGAGGATGGCTACATAATTGTGAGGTATATAAAAACTATTTAATTGGATTTGCAAATTGTCCAGTGTAATTTAAATAGATCTTTATTGAGTTCTGAAGAGATAGACAAACTGCATGTCTCACTAAAATCTGATGGAGGTATTATAGAGAACTCATTTGTCGTGAATGATGGACAAGGGAGAAACAGTCATTTGAGTATATGGAGTCATCCAGGAGATGATATTACTGGTATGATAGGAAGATGTGAGAAGGTTGTGACTACTACTGAAGAGGTGAGTTGTGTTGTACAATAATTATGAGTTTACTGTACAATACAACTGTCCTGTGCAATCTGTTAATCCTATATGATGTATCTTTGATTGCATCAATCCATTCATTCATTCATTCATCCATTTATTCATCCATTCATCCACCATCCATTTATTCATCCATCAATCCATTCATCTATTCATGCATCAATCCTCACTCTATAGTTACTAGGTGGTGAAGTATATCATTATCATACTAAACTTGTAATGAAGGAGGCTCATACTGGAGGATCTTTTGTATGGCATCAGGACTATGGGTAAAACTAAAAACTTGTAATATACATCATGATCATCTTTTCTCTCTCGTTAGTTACTGGTATCAAAATGGATGTTTATTTCCTGATATGGCAACAGTCTTTATTGCTATTGATAAAGCTGATATTGAAAATGGCTGTCTCAAGGTAGTATAGATGTACATATACATGTGTGTATGTAATACATACATATCATATATTAAGGTTTTAAAAGGATCACATAAAGCTGGTCGTATTGAACACAAGAGAGTAGGAGGACAAACAGGTGCTGATATGGAAAGAGTAGAATATTTAATGAAGGTATATAATTTGTTTAACTCAAAGTTATAATAAAGTTCATCTAATTACAGGTACTTCCTCTAGTTGAGGTTGAGCTGGAGGCTGGAGATGCTTTATTCTTTCATTGTAATCTCTTGCATCGTAGTGATCAAAATAACAGCGACAGAAAAAGATGGGCATTCCTTCTTTCTTACAACATGGCATCAAATAATCCAGTTATTGAACATCATCATCCTTGTTATACACCTCTTACTAAGGTAAGTGTGTATATAATAAATACACAAGCCCAGGGAGGAGGTGTGCCTGGACCGGTTGGGAGGCCTGGAGGTTATAAGTTCTTGTTTTAGAATAGAACAGAACATGAATTACTACAATACGTTTCAAGGCAAATTGAGAGTTTACCCTATCTACTGCTCGATATCATAACACAAATATATTCACAGGTGCCTAACTCAGCTATCATCGAATGTCAGACTACCAGTTTAGCTGGGAAGGATTTCATGGATCACACTAAAGATAAGACAACTCAAAGTGATTCTAAGGTATGTATTATATAGTATATATTATGTAATCTTCTGTCTATCTTCATAGAAATCTTAGAGGTTTTACTCATGCTGCTCCAATAAACAGTTGCTATAACTGCATAGACTTTTTTATTTTTGTGTGATTGTGTGAGAAATATTGATGTGCATTTGACAAAACCATATTCTTGAACAGTATGCTAATATATATAATTATTCTTTTTAAAAACAGCATTTCACATTGTTCAATGTTAATTAATGCATTACAGCATTACATAAAATACATACATTCATAGATAATATTTATACTATATTATCACTACCTATTATCAATGCCAGAATCCATAAAATCCTTTCCTGACAAGCTGTTTGTGTGGCATTCCACAATAGATGAGTTAGGCACCTTTAATTAATATAAGAAGAATAGAGTATGTATGTCTGTTCATCACACATAAGAAGTGTGTATGTACCTTACTAAGAGGTGTATAACAAGGATGACGATGTTCAATAACTGGATTATTTGATGCCATGTTGTAAGCAATTAGGAATGCCCATCTTTTTCTGTCGCTGTTATTTTGATCACTACGATGCAAGAGATTACAATGAAAGAATAAAGCATCTCCAGCCTCCAGCTCAACCTCAACTAGAGGAAGTACCTGTAATTAGATGAACTTTATTATAACTTTGAGTTAAACAAATTATATACCTTCATTAAATATTCTACTCTTTCCATATCAGCACCTGTTTGTCCTCCTACTCTCTTGTGTTCAATACGACCAGCTTTATGTGATCCTTTTAAAACCTTAATATATGATATGTATGTATTACATACACACATGTATATGTACATCTATACTACCTTGAGACAGCCATTTTCAATATCAGCTTTATCAATAGCAATAAAGACTGTTGCCATATCAGGAAATAAGCACCCATTTTGATACCAGTAACTAATGAGAGAGAAAAGATGATCATGATGTATATTACAGGTTTTTAGTTTTACCCATAGTCCTGATGCCATACAAAAGATCCTCCAGTATGAGCCTCCTTCATTATGAGTTTAGTATGATAATGATATACTTCACCACCTAGTAACTGAATGAACGTATAGAGAGATAATTATACAATGAGTATAACACACCTCTTCAGTAGTAGTCACAACCTTCTCACATCTTCCTATCATACCAGTAACATCATCTCCTGGATGATTCCATAAACACATTCTACTTTCTCTTCCATGTCCATCACCTCTAGTATATGAATGTTTTATAATATCTCCATCATCTTCCAGATTATGTCTCAGTTTAACAAGCTCTTCATTATTTAATAGTGTTCTGTAAATATGTTTGTTACTCAATGATCATTATTTATAAGTTACTTACCTAACTATAATAAATCCATTCTCTATGAAACTTTTATTAGCATCACTAGTAACCTGAAAATGATTATTCACACACTGAAACTCATATGTTGACATTGCAGATACCAGCCCCACCCTCAAAAGTGCAAGCTAATATTAATTATTCAAGTTAATTAAAATTATTAATTATAATTATATTTTCATATAGAGGTGTGTGAGTTACCACCTTTCAGAAAGTTTCAGGACAAAAAAAATGTTAAAAATTAAGAAGAAGCACAGACATCGTTCTAGATCAAGATCTAGATCCAGGTCTCGTTCACCAGCTGAAAGGAAGGAGGGAAGAAAAGAGAGAGAAGAGAAAAGGTAAGCAATGTACAAATGTTTACGTAATTGTGTATAATGTAAGTCACGTGATAGGAGACACAAAGAGTTGATGAAAGCTATTGAAACTCCTGAAGAGAAACGAGCACGTCGTCTCAAGAAGAAGGAGGAAAAGGAACGCCGTCTTCGATCAAAAATGGGGTGGGACCAGGAAATGATGGTAACCATGGATATGAATTGATAAATTAATTATTATATTATTATTAATTATTATTATTATTCAGGGATACACTAATGCTGATAATCCATTTGGTGATCAACATTTACTAGACAAATTTGTATGGGCTAAGGTAAACGTACATGAATTAATAATAAAACTATGAATATTAAATTAGTAACATTAATTACTTGATTTTGTATAGAAACGAGAGCAACAGGCTAAGAAAATGAATTTATCAGAAACTGAAGTTGAGAGAAGAGAGAAGAAAAGACAAGAGGAAATGAAGAGAGAGTTAGAGAAAGTAAAGAGCAGAAGAATTGTACGTTTTAATAAATATATTCATTGATATCATCTACTAATTAATATTCACTCTAGGAAAGAGAAAAAGAAAGAGAAGCCAGAGAAGAAGAAATGGTATATGTAGTATATCACATGAATGTCACAAGATTATTAGTCTTTGTAATATTTTAGACATTGTTGCAGAGATTAAAGGAATCAGATATGTTTAAAGAATGGGAATCGCAGGAAGATTATGTGAGTGTGTGTGATGAGTGAGTGATGAGGTGTGTGTGATGAGGTGTGTGTGATGAGTGAGTGATGAGGTGTGTGTGATGAGGTGTGTGATGTATTCTATACACAGTTTCATTTGGAACAAGCTAAATTAAGATCAAAGATAAGAATTGAACATGGTAGAGGTATGACACCTTTCTTTGTTGCCCTGTCCTCTCTCCCTCATCCTACTTTTCTCCTTACTCCATCCCTCCCTCCTTTCTCATATTTCTCCTCAGCTAAACCAATTGATCTATTGGCTAAATATGTTAATGCAACAGATGATGATATTGAAATGCAGGAACCATATCTTCTGTTAATAGTAATCCATTCTCATCAGTATAATATTAATATGTGTATTATTGTTATAACAGGGTCTCAATGTATCTGATTTAGAAGATCTTCTCGAAGATATTAAAGTATATTTGGAAGTTGAAAAGGAAGTTCACTATCAGTTTTGGAAAGTGAGTTTGTATAGCTCAGTTCTCTAATGAGAGAAAGGGACCAAATTCCTTCTCTTGTACTAAATGAGTGTGAGGATGAGGAGATATACTCATTGTCTGTTACTATACTGATATTTCTTTAGGATATGATGATTATATGTGAAGATGAAATACAAAAACTGAGGAAATTAGAGTTGTCCAGTTCTGGTGGGTGTGGTCTACTCGTATAGGTGTGGTATTATATGCAATTATTACAGGCAGTAAAGATATGGAGAGGAGAGAAGGAATCAATATGGCTGTCTCTGCAGATGTATCATCTATTTTTAAAGGCAAAACTGTAGGTTTTTTTATGTCATGTGATCTGATGTTTAGTGTCATGTGACCTATAGTATGGTCAACTTGTTGCTCTGGAAGATGAGATCACAGAACGTATTAACAGTAAGAATCCAGGAGATGTTACATGGTGGGAATCTACACTGCAACAACTTAAAGTTCACATGGCCAGGGTATGACAGTCACATGATACTTACATGATCCCTATCAGAGGTTATCATAGGCTAGACTTAGAGATAAACATCAAGCTAGACTGAGGAAGAAATTGTTTCAATTAAAACAAGAGGTATCTTCCTTCTTTTCCATCTATCTTCCTCTTCTCTTTTTCATTCCTCTATTACTCTATCATTCCTCCATTATTTATTCTTGTGTCTCTCATAGCAAGCAGAAGAGTTTGGTATTGTAGATACACCATTGTTTCCTGTTAGTATAGGAGGAGAAGAGTCTCGTAATAATGAAGAGGAAGAAAAGGATTTGGAACACATAAAAACAGAACAAGAAGATACTGTTGATCAGACAAATGATGAAGCTGGTCCAAGTCAAGAGTATGTATATATTATTAATAAATTAATATATACATAATTATTGTATTAACAGAACACTAATTGATGAGGAAGATCTATTAAAGAAAGGTATGTGTGTGTGTATATGAATGTTTGATTCTACTAGCAATACATTATTATAGCATATGATGACTATGAAACTGGTAATTATAGTCCCAAACTAATAAAACAAGCTGACTTTCCCGAAGAGGTATAGTCTCATGAATTATATCCTCATTATTTGACAGGACTTGTGTATTACACAGGTTGATACTATTGAAGAGAGTGCTGATGTAACTAAACGCAACAAAGAAAGACAAAGAATACTCACAGGAGGAAAGGTAAACTCCACGTACATTGATGAATATTCATTAATAAACTCTTCTTTAAAGAATGTTGATGAGTTTAGTCATATTGAAATGACTCGTAAGATTGGAGAAGATGGAGTAGCAGAAGAGGAATATAATTTTAACTCTGAAGTAACTCTAGATCAGCAGGTATCTTAGTGAATATTAATTAGGGGGTGTGGTATTATCTAATGATCTATTATAGAATTATATTTGGCAAGATAAATACCGACCAAGGAAACCTCGATTCTTCAACCGAGTCCACACTGTGGGTGTTACCATGGTAACAAGTTAGTAGTCATTTACTTCCCTTTTGTTTATAGGGATTTGAATGGAACAAGTATAATCAAACACATTATGATACAGATAGTCCACCACCTAAAATAGTACAAGGCTATAAATTTAATGTATGTAATAGCAATAGTCATGTGATGATCACATGATCAATTACCCATAGATTTTCTTTCCTGATCTTATCAATAAACGAGACACTCCAACATACACTGTGACTCCTTGTGATGATAATCCAGACTTTGCAATACTTAGGTTTCATGCTGGTCCACCTTATGAGGTATGTCCATCCATCTACTATTCAGTCTATCTGTTTGCTTGTAACACCATCCACTCATCTATCCATCCATACACTTGCATCTATTTATCTATCTGTCTGTAGGACATAGCATTTAAGATAGTTAATCGTGAGTGGGAATATTCATGGAAATATGGATTCAAGAGTCAGTTTAATAATAACATTCTTCAGTTGTGGTTCCGATTCAAGAGATATCGATATAGAAGATGATACACAACACTTGCAATATGATTACATACAATATTAACAAACACAAATAAAAAAATATTAAAAAATAGAAATACAACATGAATCATAAGAAACGACATCTCATAATATAATACATACAGTTGATCTATTAGAAGTGATGTTTGTGTGTGTCTCTGGTTCATGTGGGATTGAAGGAGAAGTAGATGATATTGGTACAATTCTTCCTGTGCGATGTTTTCTCTTTCCTCTTCCTGTAGAATCCTCTAGTGATTGTACAGTAAATAATTGTTTTGTGTTTGGCCCAAGAGCTAAGCTGCCTTCAGGAATATCCGGAGAATGGGGTGTGGCTGATATCGATGAACCTACCATTCCTGAAGATGTGACTTTGTTAGTTCCGAAGGCACTGCGCGTGAGATGTATGGAAGAAGTGTCACTGGTGAGGGAAGTAAGTGTAGATGAATGGAGAGATCCATCACTGTAAGAATTAATGTAAGCTTTCAAGTCTTGTGTGTAACTATCGTCATGGCGATGATGTCTAGAATTATAAGGAGATTCACTAGTCACTATGATACTGGGTGTGTGTCTATCATGTATAGGAGTTAATGAAGCATGTGGAATAACCCCTCCCTCTGTAAATCTCACATTATGTGGTGTGATAAGTAATGGGATGGGTGTTAGAGGTGGATGTAACATTGAACCAGAGTTTTGTCTTCCTCTTGAGTCAATAGTACGACGTTGTTTAACTCTAGCTTGTTTATGTACAACTGAAGATGATGGTATTATAGTATGATCAACTTCATTTGATGTGTCTTTATTGCTATTTGTTTGTTGAGCTTCAGTAACATCAGACAATTTCTCCATTACTCTCTCTCTAGCCATACCAGTCTCTTCACCAACTTCATCCAACACTCTCAACGCTTGCTCAAAATAACTAATAGATTTAGATAGCTGGTTGCTATGGTAACAAACAGACCCGAGACCCTCTAATGCCTGAAACTGTAAAACTGAATTGTGGATTATTTCTGATTTGCTCAGAGCAATCGAGAAGCTGTGAGTAGCGGATTTGAAATCATGAACTTGTGTTTGAGCAAATGCTAAATTACATAGACACTTTGCTTCAGCTTCATATAATTTGATTTGACCTAAAGAGAAATATAACAATTAGCATTTAATATTATAATAAAGGTGTTACCATTAATACTAGCAGCAGTCTTGTGATATACAATAGCTTCATTATATTGATTCATTTCATTATAAACAGCTCCAATGTTCTGTAATAATGCAGCTTCTTGTCTTAATACATTTCTCCTGTCTCCAGAAGTTTTTTCTTGTCGGACAAGAGGTAGTGCTTTCTCAAAACTCTGTATGGCTTCAGGACACATCTTCAATGAACTATATACCAAACCAATTTGAGCATACAACTGACCTATTGGAATGTAGAATGACATCTCAGTATTATATATTTCTTTATTGAAAAGGAGCCAACGTTCAACAATGTCTTCATCAGGGCATAAAAGTAAAACTAGTGATGAGACTTATATAGATACAAGTAAGAGAAGATAATGGATAATAATAAAACAAAATAATAATAATGAATAATAAAGGTTGTAGTCTACAAAATAAACAGGATAGAGTCTAAAATAACTAACTAGAATATAATCATGATTTAATTAAAATCACATTTTCATATATATATATAATTATATATATATATATATACTAGTCACCTGATCACATTTTAAACAGCATATGTACACTCGTTAATGCACATTTACCTATTAAAATAGGACCACAAACTAGAAACACTAAGTCATATATAACATTCCTTATAGCACATTATGTGTAAAACACCTTAAGAATACTTACCTTGTAGTTTAGAATCATTTAGTGTAAGTCCCATCATTCTCGACATAGCTAACATTTGCTTACATTTCTCAATCTGACCTAAACTTTGATAACATGTAGCTATATCTGCACAAGTTAGCGCTTCTTTTTCTTTATTCTCTGCTGTATCATAAAGTTGTTGAGCTAAGAGAAGAGAAGCTAATTGTTTGTCTAATTCTCCAGTTTCTTTATGATATGATGCGAGTACACAGTGAACATCACCAGCACTTTCTTTGTTGCCGGCTTTTATATACGACTCCATGGATTGATTAAAATAATCTGTTGCCATGGTGATGTTACCCATTCCTTTTGTTGCCACAGCTAGATTGTATAAAATGTCTGCTCTAATATCCTCATCTTTTTTGTCTTCTCTATCACCTTTTACTTGATCAAGTAAGTCAAGAGCATTTTGAAGAGCTTCTTTACCCCTTTCAAACTGACTGAGTGCTACTAAACATCCTCCTGAATTTAAAAGACATGAAAGTTTCTCCCTGGGAGAAGTAGATTTACTCAAAGCTGACTGGAAATGCAAAAGAGATTGTTCATGATCACCACAGAGAAGACACTTGTGACCAAAAGAAGTTAACTGTTGGACCTCTTCATCTTGTTTCTTATGATCAGAGAGTATTGGAGGATCTGAATTCATTTCCTAAGCCAATCATGAAGTTCTTCTAAGCATGTTCTAAGGTTTCTTTGATTATGAAGATTTAGTTACCATAGTAACCATATAAAGAGGGTGGGTTGAGGAAAGACACGTGTTAGACTGACTGTCAGAAGGAATGAGTAAGAAGAGGTCTCCTAGTGAATTTCTGAAGCATATAAAAGGAGGACCAGTTGTTGTGAAACTTGTTTCTGGTGTTGATTACAGGGGTGAGTTTAATAAACATAAACCTATCTATCACATACTGATCATGTGACAGGTATTCTTGCTTGTCTTGATGGATATATGAATATTGCACTGGAACAAACTGAGGAATATATAAATGGACAGGTAACAACTCAGATAACAATTATCATTACTAATTAAATCATTTATTTCAGTTAAAGAATAAATATGATGATGCATTTATAAGAGGAAATAATGGTAAGTCATGTGATAGTCAGGTGATTGTAATCATTATATCTATCTGTGTTCCAGTACTGTACATCAGTACAACCAAGACTGGTCGAAGATGATACAAACAAAACTCATTTATAATTCTCAATTTTTAGTTAAAATTGTTTCACAATATTCTTTACTAAATCTTCTCCAAGTATTTCAATATCATTTAATATTGTATCAACAGATGGTATAAACACCTGATAAATAAGAACACAATAAATGATGAATGATGATGATAGGAACAGTACCTGATCACGTGTACTATCCTGTACTCGACAAAATGCTTTATTGATCTATATAAAAATTATGGATATAGCTTATAATTATGTATATATATATACTAACTTTGAGTGATTGTGGTTGAAAAGCATTTGGTTTCCATAGCAACCCAATTACCTGTCCTCCATATTTATCATAAAAGAATAATGCAAACTCAGAGTAATTATCCTAATGAATAAATAATTAAATTGTAATAAAACGATATTATAATACCTCAAGAATATGAACATATTGTTCAACAGGGTCAAAGTTAACAATTGGTATGTGTTTAGGATTCTGTAGTCGAGAGGAAATGTGTGTAGAAGGGGTGTGGTCAATAGATTCTTTAATACGAGACACATGTTGTTTATTAATATGTATAATGACATTATAGTCAGTTAGTGGGGTACGAAACACTTGCTATAGTGAAGAGAAAGAGAGTATAGAATGATTCACACACTGTCTAATGTACCTTCAAGTCTATACTGAACAGATCTGTATCATTAATTAGTTTTGTAATCACATCCAAGGATTCTTTAGCTAATAGTAATAAACGATTGAAGACTGGATAAACAGGTCTACCTTTAGTCCAATGTGAAGTGATACGATCAAGTGGAGTTACAATGAACATGGAGGGATATTGAGATCTTTGTGTAGTAAAATTACTCTTAATCTCCGATATCTCATCAACTATGTAATATGATAGTGTATTAAGTGTTGATACAGGGCATATAATTTACCTGTTAATTCATCATTGAGGTTAACTACAAGTGGATCATGTGACCAGTCATGTGACAAGAGGAGTGAGAGAAAACGATAAAACACAATGGATGGAGAACTACAAATAATATTATTAGTACTAAACACAAATGAATATTTTAATATCTTACTGTGGAACATTGAAAGGTTTGGGACATAAAAATAAATGAGCAGATAATAGTTCCACTATTTCATCAGTAATGTGATTGGTCAGAAGATGAGCCGACACCCACCTCTTACATAATCTTGTACCAGGACCAAATGAACGGTATTGACTTTGTAATCTTTAAACACATAATAATAATTAATTATTTTTATAATTATAATTTACCCTGATAAGAATGATGTTATTAAAGGTCTTGTGACCATCATATGTTCTAAATTTGTAAATTTTGTTGCCATGGAAACATTCCCTCCATCAGCTTCTTTTTTCATTAGTGATAAAAGGGAAGGATAATAGATACGTATGCGAAACACATATCCATCCTAACAGGAAGTGGAAATTAAATTTAATGTTAGACAGGAAATGAGATAGGAAGTGACAATTAATTATTAATCACTTACTTTCAAAACATCAAAGTAGTCTTTAGTGGGTGTGGTTAGTATGTGACATTGGTTACTGAGTGTACGACATATTGTGACATAAAATGATGTCACAATATTTTGTATAGCAGGTATTTTTTCAGGCCATTTACCACTGGATTCTAATTGAATAACAACTGAGAAGAAAGAGGTTAATTAATTAATACAAGTAATTAACAACATACCTTCAAAACATGGAACAAAAGAAGAAGTACCAACATCACATGATGGATAAAAACATTGTGGTTGGATGTACTTAGGGGGTGTGGCTCTTAATTTAGTGGATAATTTCCCACTCCATGGAGGTGGTGGATAGACCTTACAAGTGGTATAATATAAATACACATTTATAATCGGAGGACTAAAATACCTCTGTATGTTGAAAAATAGAAGATGCCCCTTGAACTGTTGCTATATCCAGTGGTAAGCCCTTCAATTGACGTAACTGACGACTCAATTCTATATATGAT
Organism: Petrosia ficiformis; assembly: GCA_947044365.1. Lineage (NCBI taxonomy): Eukaryota > Metazoa > Porifera > Demospongiae > Haplosclerida > Petrosiidae > Petrosia > Petrosia ficiformis. The sequence continues at coordinate 198,869 of OX345645.1, read as the reverse complement.
TTCATCACATTAGTTGTCTCCTCTTCGCCAGTTCTTAAGATATTAGTATCAGTACTATTATAATAATGGAATACAAATATTAGTATGGGAACCAGGCCAGGATGAGGATGTAGTATTGGGTATCAGTACTATTATAATAATGGAATACAAATATTAGTATGAGAACCAGAATGAGGATGTAGTAATGGTATCAGTACTACTATAATATTGGAATACAAGTATTAGTATGGGAACCAGAATGAGGATGTAGTAATGGATATCTTACACTTTAGAAGTGTTGTATTCTTCTCTACTCAATACTGTATCTAGTAATGATTGTGTGGTTTGTACTCCATTCCCTTCAGTTGGTATATTAGCATGTCTACATAATAAATGTTTTAATATTTGTTGAGGGATTGTACGTTTCTCTCCCTCCCATCTTCCTGTCCATAAAACAGCTTCATTAATAGTTCCATCTGAAAACCTTCTCAATTCGGAACGCTCACCCCAAAATGATCGAAACTCACTCGCCTACAAATAGAGATATATAATTATATAATTATGTTTGTACAACCAGTAATCTTGTTACCTCATCACTGTCTGCTGGTGGGCCCATTGTTATACAATTGAACATCTCATCTGGATTATATAATATACCAAGTGTCACGTGATAGTCATGTGCTAATGGTGGAGCATCTGTCACTTCCCACTATGATAATAAAATACATCACAAAGCCACACCTACTATCAACATTAATTACCCTTTGTTGCTTGTATGACTGCTGACCAATCAAATTAACTCTTTTTTGAAGGCCTTTACGAACAACAGGCATGATCCTTTTAAGAATTAGTGGCCACGCCCACCCTCCACTATCCATCAGTATGGCTTCCCATGTCATGTGATCAAAAAGTGACGAACCCTTAATGGTTTCTTCTGAGACAGTTATCCTGAAATAATGTTATAAGTTAAATATAAAACATTATATGAAAACAGTATCATAACCTGCATAAAGTATCGAACTTGAGTAACATGGGAACGGGTCTAAGAAATACAGTCTCAAATCCATTATGAGTGGAGTCATCAAGATAAGAATGACTTAGTATAGCTTCATGTTTTAATTGATTATATTGTTCACATGTCATGTGAGATAATAGATTCAATAATCCGCTAGAATCAATAAATACTACATCATATGTATCATGAAATAATTGAATTGGCGGCTATAAATAGATTGATAAATACGTCAATAAATAATTTTATAATAATTATAACTCACTAAAGATGGATATGTTTTCCTATCTGCAATACATATACCCTTTGTTGACCAGTCTGAAGTGGCTAGAGATACATACACACATAACCACACACACAACACACACATAACACACTACACAACACACACACACACACACAACACATCAACGAACCAATAAATTGTAATATTATTCTAAAAACTTGATAACTGCTCATGTGACGATTTAGTTTATGATGATATAATAAATACATCATTAACATTCCACAATGAAATCCATTAAAATCTCCATAAGACTATAAATAGTAACAAATATTATTATATTCATACAATATATTGAAAACATTACCTTAACCCAACCTCTTTGTTTCAACCAAACCTTACATAATAGTATGGCATCAGTGATAGCTGGGCAGTTTAGAATACATATATATAAATCATTTATATGTCTCTCACGTGATCCCATTTCAAGTAACAGAGCAGAATTATAACGAGGGGTAGCTGCTAGATCTGCATGTATTATATATATGTGTGTGTGTGTGCATGTATGTATATGCATGTGTGTATGTATGTACATGTATGTTTATATGTATGCCCGTATATAATTGTATGTATGTACATACAAACCAGCATCATTATTTCTATCCTCTGCTTCTCTTGTAGTAACAGCTGATGGTCTGACATTATTTCTATTTGGAAGTAGTTTAGCAAAAGGAAAGAATTCTTCAGGAATACTCGTATGTAGAATAATGGTGTAATGACGCAATGAAGAATCTAATAATATTAATATGTTATATAGTCATTTAAATTAATATTACCTTTAGGAGTAATGATTAGTACCGGTAAAAGAGGAGTGCCCATATCATGACTGAACTGTACAGATAAAAACAATTTCTTTTTTTTCTTTAAGTGACTAGCTATAATACAGAGATACAATACTCGTTTATGAAAGTATCGATAATTTAAATTATCTTTTGGTTGAAGACATTCCTGTTTGAATAAAAGTAAATAAATACCGTAACATGTGAACAATCACTTACTTGAGGTATATGAAGAGATAAATTAATATTCTCTTGTTTCTTGAGACATGTATTTAATAAATAACTTCCTACCATCTTAATTGTAGTGGGAGGAACAAACTGAAAGTGACCTTTGACCTCACGATGAGGAACAAATCCCAGTGGATATTTAATATCGCTTGGAAGCAGAGAAAGTGACTTACTCAACTGAATATTAGCGAGAGAGATGAGGTAAGTAAATGTTTGTTAGTATAAATCATACTAACTTTCACTCTGTTACTAGATGGCATTTCCATTAATTTGCATTTCAGTAGTTTTAATAAATTATCAATTTGACTTTTAAGTTTTGTTGAAGGAGATACTTCAGATATCAACTCCGAAATCTAATTAGAAATATAAAATCAAAACACACACAATAACACGACATACCTGTAATTTCATGAGATTAGATTTAAATAAGTTTTCTGTCTCTCTAACATCTTGTATTTCATCACGTGATGGTGGCTTGTACAAGCCAGAGAGTTTAGCTTTCTTCTTCTTGGGATTAACTTCTCCATCCACGGATGGAGGCTCTTCTGAGATATCCTCATCTTCCTTCTTCTGAAGTATTGCAGTTTCAATATCCTAATATAAATAATTAATGATTAATATTAAAAAAACAGTTAATCAACTCACTCTAACTCTCTTCATTCTGCAAGTTGAAACCACGTGGGATACAGTATACTAATGAGTATACGGACAGGAAGTTTCATAATCAAGAAACCCACAACAGTGTATACTGAAGCCATTAGTCTGGTCTGTGGTGGTGCAGTGGACAGTTCAAGTGTCAATGTACTCTTGGGGCTGATCCCATAGATGCAACAGCTAGTACTAACAATACTATTTGAAATTATTACATAATAATTATACTAAATGCAGTAGACAGCCCTTCAAGTGTCAATGTACTCTTGGGGCTGACCCCATAGATGCAACAGCTAGTACTAACAATACTATTTGAAATTATTACATAATAATTATATATACTAAATTGTTATATTTTTAACAAGTTCAGATGCAATCTTGTATTCTTCTTTCTCAGACAATTCTTTCTCAGTTTCCTTTTATATAACGTACAATAAGAATAATATAATTATTACATGTTATGAGCACAAACCAATATAGAAGATAATTCATCAGATGATATCCTGAGCTTTCTTGTAATATCAGGTATCATGTTACGAGATTCCAACAAAACTTCCATCTATATTATTAATATAACCACAACATAATGGATATAATAGAGTAATTTTATTGAGCCTTAATAACACGGTAGAGTTTTTTTTAATTATCAATAACAATAATAAAATTATTATTAATAAAAACTGAACGTTTCGACCCGAAGGTCTTCTTCAGCAGTATACAAAAAACAAAACCAAATAGCCTATTTATATACGGACAGATAACAAGTGATGACATCATGACAGTACAAAGAGTGAGAACAATGATGGTACAGGAATACAAAGGGTAGTACAGAAAATAACAAGGTTTGACAATGATGGTACAAGACTCTACCGTGTTATTAAGGCTCAATAAAATTACTCTATTATATATTACAACATGGTAATGAATATCTATAACATTAACATAATGGATTATGAAGGATATTAGAGCAGAAAGGCAGGCATATGTAAATCTAGGAAGCACCTTCTAACTTGTAATCAATTTGACAAGACTATACTATATGAATCAATAGTAACATAATTATAGCTCCACTACCCCTCATCATATTCATCATTAAAATGATCCTACTGGGTACTTCAGGATCTGTATCTCAAACAGGTAATTAATTTCTGTACGTACCTGCTTTTTAATATTGTATTCATCTGCTCCAGACTGTTTCATAAACTCAATCTTGGCTTCTTGTTCTATCACTTCTTTCTCATACATCGATTTATCTTTTAATAGCCTATTGTATGTACGTATGGAAAATGTGTACAATTATACTGCAAATATAATAATAATAATTATTATATATAAATGATTATTCATTGTTTTTAAAATGGGAATACTTTGTTATGATATTGTACAAGAGAAATATAAGAATGAACTAGTAGCATCATCAAAGGTTTCAAGTAATGTTCATACAATAATACAATATTATTATTACATACATACTCCCCTGTACAGTCAATGGAATCATATTCTATTATTTGTTTAATAATACCACTGATGTATTAATATCATGTCAACCTCTTCACAACTCCTGTTTTTATCTTGATGGTTTTGATTCTTGGATCTTGGTTTTTGGACGCCATGACACTTTTATTGTCAATTAATTTATTATTAATTATTAATAAATTTTATCTGGCTGGTTGCATGTGCACACTGCACAACTGAGCTGAGCAGAGTTGTATCAAGAGATAGACAGTGCTTGTGAAAAATGGCTAAACGGGTTGCAAGAAAGATCAAGAGAACTGGTAAATCAGCATCTCAGTTCAAATTCACTTCAACTTTCGAGTACATAGATATGGAGTGTATTGGAACATGGTGAGTTTGTACATCTGAGGATCAGAAGATGGAAACAATCATGAATAAATATATTTGATTGCTGTTTAGGTACTCTCCAGCTTAGTGTTATAATCCATTCCTTTGTGCATAATCACAAACCAATTCTCCTGCAAGTGAAGAATTGGTTTGTGATACTGCCTCACAAACTAATTAGTCCACAAACACATGTGTAATTGTATATAATTATAATATAATATGTATATTTGAAATGCCTTTTTTTAATAAGGCGTCCTGACAATTTGAGAGTATTGTGGTTAAGAAGTCATCGTCGTACTCAATCAATAGAAGTTAGTATAATTATTAATTGCAAACAAAATGAGTAACTCCATTAATACCTGCAGGTAGAATGGGTGTGTACCGAAGACAGAGGTCCCAATGGAGCATCAGGACGTGCAGTCTTTGATCCACCTATTGCAGCGGCTTTGATTGTAACACTATATAGAGTATGTGATTATTATACTGTTATATGACCTTTCACTGAAATGTTGGAATTGGTTCCACTATTACACAGCACTCAATATGTAATACAGTATAGCCCCTCTTGTAGTGTTTAAACAAACTATTAACATTGATTAGGGTCATGTGAGTAGCAAAAGTTTGTTTTAATTCATCTTGACACTTGATATCATAAGTGCAAGTTAAGTGTCTACATTCCTACATACCATCCTATTAACCTTGTGTGTGTGTAGTGTGTGTGTGTGTGTATCTGTGTATGTATGTATGTATGTATGTATGTATGTATGTATGTATGTATGTATGTATATATGTATGTATGTATGTATGTATGTATGTATATATGTATGTATGTATGTATGTATGTATATATATATGTATGTATGTATGTATGTATGTATATATGTATGTATGTATGTTGTATGTATATATGTATGTATGTATGTATGTATGTATATATGTATGTATGTATGTATGTATGTATGTATATATGTATGTATGTATGTATGTATGTATGTATATATGTATGTATGTATGTATGTATGTATGTATGTATGTATGTATGTATGTATGTATGTATGTATGTATGTATGTATATATGTATGTATATATGTATGTATGTATGTATGTATGTATGCATGTATGTATGTATGTATGTATGTATGTATGTATATATGTATGTATATATGTATGTATGTATGTATGTATGTATGTATGTATGTATGTATGTATGTATATATGTATGTATGTATGTATGTATGTATGTATGTATGTATGCTTGACTTGTTATTATGTTTTTGTGTGAAATATAAATTGTTTTCCATTTTTGTGTGATTTTAGAGTATATATATAGTATATAATTATATGATGTTTTGTAGGATGCAAAGAAAGGAGAATTTGAAGAGAAGGAGTATAAATATTATATAGAAAATGTAAGTTTATTATCTATTTATGTTTACTTTCAACAGTTATATGTACTATAATTTATCATCTTTAAGGATGTTTGTTTTATAGTGACATAATTATATACATTTGGGTAGTAGATAATGACAGGTTAAAGTACACTATGTCTCAGAAGGGTACACTTTGTAGTACTATGATTAGAGTGGTGGTATATATCCCTAAACAAACATCCTAGTTTCTATTCTGATGTGTAGACAGGTTAAAGTACACTATGTCTAATCTCTTCTCAGAAGGGTACACTTTGTAGTGCTATGATTAGAGTGGTGGTATATATCCCTAAACCAACATCCTAATCATATTTAGTTTCTATTCTGATGTGTAATTTGTTTATATAGTTGAAATTTATATATATTTATAGTTATTAGATTAGTTATCATAAATTAACTCATTTACTAAATACATGTATATTACAAATTAATTGAATGACTGTTATTATCACAAAGACATGACCCTCATGTGATTTTCCATAGGATGGTCCTGGAGGAAAGAAGATCTTAGCTTCCTTCACTTGTGATATGTCTGACTATGCTGGTATACCTACATCAAGGTAATTTGAATAAAAATCTTTGGTCTCTGCATGATGGCCGACTTACCATTATTAAAATATTCTAATTATAATTATATGATATTATTCATAGTTCACTTATATTCATGTGGACCTACTAAACATTATTATATTCAAAGTCATGAATATAATCAGTTGATCTGTTTTCCTTATTTAGGCATGCTCTGGAGATGAATTTCAAGCCAGTGTCTCGTAAGATCAGAAAATGTCTTTTGGGTATCACATTAGAATCTGAGTTTTTAAAAGAAGGGAATGCTAAGTACGTCATCTGAGTTGTTCTTTATTTAATTTAAAATTATTTATTCATCTACTAATTGTCTACTGTCTATTCAATATATTTATGCCCCTATCATTACAGTGATGATGATATGCAGAGTACATTTAGTGCTGTTGAACCCGGAGGAGATGATATGATATTTGCTGATGAATTAGAAGATGAGGAAGATGATGATGATCTAGATGAAGCCGCCACTCTAGGGAAAAGGTTGTTTGTTTGTTTACTAGATTATTATTCTTTACTTAATGTTATATTATATCTTGTTTACTTCTTATTACATTTATTTGTTGTTAAAGTATGTTTTTTGACAATGCATGTTGTTATTTTGTTATTAGGGTTATTGATAACCAAACAAACATTAATGAAACTACAGATGAAACTAAAGATGGACAGGGTGAGATACATGGATCACATTGTAATCATGTGATTGAAGTGAATGTATAAAAATGGTCTACATGTATGTATGTAAGATTGATTATAAATTTATAATTATGTATGTATGTATGTATGTATGTATGTATGTATGTATCTATGTGTGCATGTTTTGATCAATCAAGCCTAAATATTTAATTACAAGCCACACCCACCATTTCTTACGGCTGTCTTCAGATATTGTCGTTTCCCTGATAACATTGGGAACAGGAGAACTTAAGAGACGTTCTGATATAAACACATTAAATCCTCCTCGCAAACCTCCTAGAACTGGCTCCCTTGCCAATATTACTGATGATGATCTGATGACAAGTGCTATAGAATCAACAGCTAATGAACAGCTAGGATCTGAAGAGGAACTATTACATTCACAACAGATTGATAACAATACTAACGAAAATGAAGAAAGATCACATGATGATGTGATAATGTCACCAGCTAAGTTGGTCGATGAAGCTAGTAATACGATCGATAAATCACATGATGAACTCAATGACACAATAGTAAAGTCACATGATGAGACTGAAGACACAATCAACAAGTCACGTGATGAAGTCAATGACACGATGGTAAAGTCACATGATGAGACTGAAGACACAATCAACAAGTCACACGATGAAGTCAATGACACGATGGTAAAGTCACATGATGAAACCAAAGACACAATTGATATGTCAAATGATGAAGCCAACGACACAATCGATAAGTCACATGATGAAACCAAAGACACAATTGATATGTCAAATGATGAAGCCAACGACACAATCGATAAGTCACATGGCGAATTAATTGACACGATAGTGAATGATCCAAACAAGTCAAATGACACATTGGATAAATCACATGATATACTATCTCATGTTGAACCTCCCGTTAATAAATCACTACCTGACAATTCATCAGTTAGTGAAACTACAGTTAAATCTATCGAGACCCAATCTGATGAAAATTCCCAGACCCATAATCTCCAGACCCAGAATACTGAAACCCAGGCCCATTCTTATAATAAAGAAGAAAAGATGAATCATATACCTACAGTAATGGCTTCCTTCTCAGGTGAGGAAGGAAAGAAGAGCAGGAGTATTTTATACTCTAGATTAAACATTGTAACATGTGGCTCTATTGGGTGTGGTGTATCAAATATTCCTTAATTATATATTATGATGCGTATAAATCGAGGTTTGTGAGTGTGTCTATATTATGATAATGTGTTTACATAGATAAGTCACAACACCCACTTTTGATAGTCATCCTCTATGTTATTTTTAATGATCATCTTAATTTTCTATATACAGTTGACCAACTGACCAATCAAATAGACACACCACCTGAATCTACAGATGTCATTCATGAACCTCCAAAGGAGACCACACCCACAAATAATGAAGAACCAACAACTTTATACAACCCATTTGATGAATCAAAAGGGGTGGAGTCTTTTGGTAAACTCTTATGGCTTCCAGAAGCAGAGTTTGTGGACTATAATGACATGTCTATTGGAACTCAGCGAGTAGAATCATCACAATTGATAGCAGTATGTTTGTAAACATATATCATTATTATTATTATAATTATTTACTATTTCTTTAGCTCTATTTTTCAGCTCAATGGTGTCCACCTTGTAGACGATTTCTCCCTAAACTGACCAAGTAACCGAACACAGTTCATAATAAATTGTAATTATTAATATTAATAGGTTTTACTCTACACTGAAAGAGAATAACAAGCCATTTGAAATCATTTATGTATCTAATGACAAGTGAGTTACTATCGCCATGGCTATTCTTAACATTATCTTCCTCTATTAGTTCTCGAGATGAGATGGTTCAATATATGAGTGAACAACAGATGCCATGGGTAGCACTAAGCTATGGTCACAAACTGGTGGAAAAACTGAGACTAGATTATAAGTATACAATTATAGTCTCATATAACTATATTAAATGACTACATCCTCTCTTTTACTTGTAGAGTACGAAGTATTCCATTACTAGTAGTTGTTTCTAGATCTGGACAATTGGTAGGCTCTCATTATCTACTTTCACTATTCTACTCTACTCTCCCTTCCTCCGTCCATCCCTTAGCTTGATGATAATGCTAAGAAGACAGTTGAAGGTGCTGGATCCGCTGCAGCTGCTGTCAAACTTTTCTCTAAATGGTTGGAGAAATCTGGAGAAAAGTCTTTTGATGTATTTGAAGATGAGGATGAAGTGAAACAAAAAAAGACAATTCTTGGGAGTATAAAGAAGGCTCTTTCACGAGAGACTGTTGATAAGGATGAAGAGGTAAATCATGTGACTAGCACATGACTCACATGACATTTTAAACTCCATAGCTGTCAACAGAGAAGAAATCACCAAAAACAAGAACAAAGTCAGTTGACGAGGTAAGATGAATCACAGGACAATCACATGCATTTTTATATAAGTTTGCTTTCTCATCATGTGATGTACATGTGACTTGCATGTAACTGCATGCCATTCCCAAAGCAACGTGAAACTGCTCAAAGTAAAGTGGTAGGTTATATATGTGAACACCACACTAACTAACACTATTCCCATCTCTGCCCTTCTCGATAGCCTAAGAGTAATATTACTAGTGGTAATAAAGAAGAGTTGCTCAGACAATTACAAGACAAAGAAGATGTAGTTAGACAACTTGAAGAAGTCAACATGTCTCTTAAACATACTAATGACGATTTGAATGAAGAAGTCAGGACTTTGAGAGCAAGTCTCCAACAAGCTAACGAAGAGGTGACTTCACATATATGTATATATAATTATATGTACATACATTGTGTTTGTTTTTAGTTGCAGTCATTGAGAGAATCTGATGCACAGAAGAAAGAAGCTGACGAGAAATTCAATGAATATTTGAAAGTATGCCATTTTCATTTCTTCCTCAATTTAAACATATTCTTGTCATTGTTATTAGCTTCAAGGATGGCTGTTTAAACGAGGTATAAAGGGACCAACCGCTAACAAATGGAGGAGAAGGTATTTTAGATTGGATCAGGGTAGCAAGTTATATTATTACAAAAGTCAAGCTGAAGGAACACCACAAGGGTAAGATTAAACAAACACACATTTATTACATAAACACACAGGTGTAAGGGAATATTCTTCTCACCACCCTTTAGAATTAATATTGTATTTCATTGTGACTGTTATATTAATTTGACAGATTTATTGACCTTCTTAAAGTGATTAGTGTTTCTGAAGTTAGTCCAGCTCAACAGGATAAAAACAATGCTAGTTTTAATATACAATGTGAGGGACGAACATTCCAACTTCAGGCATATGATGAGGCTGAGATGAGGAGGTATGTATTTTAATAAAAGGGACATCCCCTTTGTTGATTTATGTTTGTTTATCTAGGTGGATAACAGCTATTGATAAACTTAAAGATTTTTATCGCAAACAGGAAGCAGAGACTGAAAAATCCACTTAAATGAGGAGCCAGGTTCCTTTACCCAAACTTTTGTAGAGTGAATATTAAAAGTTTGAGATATAATTATACTTTATTATACTACATTATAGTTTGTATTTTATGAAATTTATTGTGTGAAGAATTTTAAATACATAATATTAACACTCTATACATCCTCACTGTCTTGTCTATTTGCTAATAGAGACGATATTCTTTGTTCTATTTCTACTACAATAGGACGTTCAGCAGGATCCACTCTTAATATCCAAATTATTAAATTACAAAACTCCTGAGAATAAGAACTGATAGAGGGGGAGGGGGAGGGGTTAATAATAATAATAATAATAATAATATTAGCCTTACTGGTTTTTAGGAAACATGATACGTCCACTCATTGATGATAATGCTGACCCATCACATGGACTAGTTCCTGTACAACAATATAATATAGATCTCTGTATATTGTATTAGGATATTACAATAGGATTTCTGTACATTATTAAAATAGGATAATAGACTATACAGTAGAATATGATATTGCGATAGGATGTCTGTACATTAAACAGGATGACTGTATATACATGTGATAGGTTGTCTGTACATTAAACAGGATGACTGTATATACATGTGATAGGATGTCTGTACATTAAACAGGACGACTGTATATACGTGTGATAGGTTGTCTGTACATTAAACAGGATGACTGTATATACGTGTGATAGGATGTCTGTACATTAAACAGGATGACTGTATATACGTGTGATAGGATGTCTGTACATTAAACAGGATGACTGTATATACGTGTGATAGGATGTCTGTACATTAAACAGGATGACTATATATACATGTGATAGGATGTCTGTACATTAAACAGGATGACTGTATATACATGTGATAGGATCTCCAGATCATACCAAATGCTGTAGCATATATAGTACATCCTAATGACCATACATCAGTCTTTACTGTTATAAGACAATCTGATGGAACCTCAAAAAGTTCTGGAGCTCTGAAAGATAATGTTGATCATGAGACTATCATGTGACTATATCTCACATACCTATACATAGCAGTACATGTTTGTGCACAATGTTCTTGCAGAGCTATGGCTTCCTGTCTATATTGGATATTACATAATATAATGATATTCATTGATTGGTAACCACACTAACCTATTTGTAATGCTGACTTCACCTGGTGTAGCACTACCCAGATCCATTAATACTAGTTCCTCTTTGTCATCACTTAGCAACAGGTTGCCGGGCTGTGACATCATAATTAAATAAACAATTTTAAGTAAGTTGAAGTGTACTGGTACCTTAATGTCACGATGTGCTAGTGCTCCTGATGGACATGTGTGCATTGCAAATAATCCACGACAAACAGAAAGAAATAATTTCAATATCATATCCTCTGATATAAACTGACCACACCCAATAGCTCTATCTATTTCATCTTGTAGAGTACCATTCTATAGATTTATAATTACTAACTTTCATCTATCCATCCATTCATCCATCCATTCATCCATTCATCAACATATCCATCCATCCATACATGTATCTATCTATCCATCCATTCATCCATTCATCAACATATCCATCCATCCATACATGTATCTATCTATCTATCCATTCATCCATTCATCCATCCATCCATTCATCAACATATCCATTCATCCATACATGTATCTATCTATCCATCCATTCATCCATCCATCCATTCATCAACATATCCATCCATCCATACATGTATCTATCTATCTATCCATTCATCTATCCAATCATCAATATATTCATCCATCCATATCTATCTATCCATTGATTTATCCATCCTTCCATTCCTATCAAGACCTCATAGTATGGGAATATAAGATATCCTCTAGCTTCTTCATTAGGCAGTTCAACAACTTCTGAATCTATTAGTTGCAATACATTGGAATGTCTGATTGTATTATGTATTCTAATCTCCTCATCAAGAGATGTTCGCTGCTCCTCTAACTGAAGCAATATTTGTTTCTAGAAGATACATCACATGGCAGTCACATGATATATTGGTGAGTCTCACTTACCAATGCATACTGCCTTCCATCTCTCCCTCGAACCAAATCAACATAAGAAAATCCTGTTATATGGTAAATGAGATCTGGAATATATATTAATATTTATAATTACCTCCCTCTCCTATCTGTCTTATAACTTTATAACTTTCTCCATTAACTGTAACACTTCTACCAAAGAAGAAGGACCACAGAGCACCCATAATATTAGGTGTGGCTTTACTGGCCTGAATAGTCTCATCCCAGATAGGAGTCCAGGAATGAGACTAGGCCTATAGCACATGTGAAGAAAAGGGTGTGTGCAAGATGGCTGTGAGTTTTCGTTATATAATTGTTATGAAATTATTGTCTTGTGTATAGTTTATGTTCAATCAGGGAAAATTAATTATTAGAAATGGCACTATTGTTAATGCAGACAGGCAGTTCAAATCTGATGTCTATATTGAAGATGGAATAATAAAGTAAATAATTATATATATATATATATATATATATATATATATAATTATAAGAGTGTAGTGTAATAACAATGGCACCTTCATTATTTTGAATGGGCTATCCTTGATTCTAGGATATTACTCTATCATTTACCACATCGACTCAATGTATACCATTCTCATTATCTGCTTGATCCTATGTTATTTACACTCGTATTTATTGCTACTTTTAAAAATCAATTGTACAAATGAATGACTATATCATATGCTAAGATGTTTATATTATAGTAATTCTTATTTATAGACAAATAGGAGAGAGTATTCGTGTACCAGAAGGTGTTCAAGAGGTTGATGCTACTGGTAAACTGGTAATGCCTGGTGGTATTGACACACACACACATATGCAATTACCATTTATGGGTACTGTTGCTGTTGATGATTTCTATATTGGAACTAAAGCAGCTCTTGCTGGGGGCACAACCATGATTAGTAAGTTAATTAGTACATTGATGAAGGAGTCCATTAATTAATCACAAAAATTGAGATTTGTATAAACAAGTCATGTAATTGACACATGATCTGTTCAACAGTTGACTTTGTTTTGGGAGCAAGGGGAAAGTCCCTGTTGGAATCATATGAACAATGGCGTAAATGGGCTGATGAGAAAGTGTGTTGTGATTACTCGTTACATGTGGGTGTCACATGGTGGAGTCCTCAGGTATCGGATGAAATGGAAGTGTTAGTCAAAGAGAAAGGTATGTACGTACGTATATGTATGTTTGTATGTATGTATATATGTATGTATGTATATATATATATGTATACTTATGTATGTAATATGTACGTAGTATGTATGTAATATGTACATACACACATACAGATGTATGTGTGTATATATGTATGTATGTATGTATGTATGTATGTATGTATGTATGTATGTATGTACATATGTACATATATACACAGGAGTGAATTCATTCAAGACATTTCTTGCTTATAAAGGTGTCTTTATGTTAAGAGATGATGAGGTTATTGAATGTGTATCATAGGATTCATTTATATTTTGTATTATAGCTTTTGAAGGTTTTTCAAAGATGTAAAGAAATTGGAGCATTAGCTCAAGTACATGCTGAAAATGGAGACATAATTGCTGAGGTTGATGACAGGGTATACTATTAATAATTTCTCAATAATTTTATCTGTAGAAATCTCAAGAAATGATTGATCATGGTATAACTGGTCCAGAGGGGCATGAAATGTGTCGACCAGAGGAAGTTGAGGCTGAAGCTACTAAAAGATCTATTACTATTGCTAATCAAGTTAACTGTCCTCTTTATATAGTTCATGTGATGAGTAAGAGTGCGGCTGACGAGATTAGTAGTGCTAAGAGAAAAGGTAAGGAAATATAGTTGAGTTTTAAGTAGCCTGGGTCATGGCCACTCATGGGTTGAGAGACCTCACTTTGTCTCTAAGGTACAGAGAGACTGTAGAAATAGTTACTATATTTCTTCATAGGAAGTGTATTGTTTGGTGAACCTATTGCAGCTAGTCTGGGAACTGATGGTACTAACTATTGGCATAAGTGTTGGAGACATGCTGCTGGTAAGAATGACATCATAATGATGTCACTAATATTTATTATTTTATGTATAGCTTATGTGATGGGTCCACCAATTCGTCCTGATCCCTCTACTCCAGGATATCTTATGGATCTTCTCTGCAAGTGAGTAAAGAGAATACACAATACAAGTATTATAAACCTCTTCCTCCCTCCTAAACTCTCTACCTCCCTCCCTCCCTCACTCTCTCCCTCACCCCTCCTTTACTATTTTATAGTGGTGACCTAGATTGTACAGGAACTGATAATTGTACTTTTAGTGGTAATCAAAAAGCATTGGGTAAAGATGACTTTAGACGTATTCCAAATGGAGTTAATGGAGTGGAAGATAGGATGTCCGTTGTGTGGGAAAAAGGAGTGGTATGTATGTATGTATGTATGTATGTATGTTGTATTAATTGATACAAAATGTCTTCTGTAGTATAGTGGTAAGATGACTCCATGTCGTTTTGTTGATGTTACTAGTACGACAGCTGCTAAAATATTTAATTTATATCCTCGTAAGGTCAGTATCATTATTATATAAATAATAATTAATAATTATGATAATATTCAATTATTATTTAGGGAGTTATTGCTGTAGGATCAGATGCTGATATTGTTGTTTGGGATGCAGAAGCAAGTCGTGTTATTTCAGCTAAAACTCATCACCAGGTATATTATATTTAAATATATATATATATATTATATATATATATTGTTTATTCTGTAATTATAGGCCGTTGATTTTAATATTTTTGAAGGATTGGAGTGTCATGGTGTACCAGTATATGTTATTAGCCAGGGTAAGGTAGTTGTTGATAATGGTAAAATTGATGTACAGAAAGGTAGTGGTCGATTTATTCCTCGTCAGCCATGGTGTAATCATGTATATTCCCGAGTTGCTCAAAGAGATAAGGTATGGTATATCATTTTGTCATATCATTTCATTTCTCTTCCACATGTAGGTTAATAAACCACAGAAGGTAGAACGTGAACCATATACTGGACCTGTAATACAACTGCCTCCTCAATAAGAAACTATGGTTTATAGATTCATCATCAAATTATGAAATGGAGTAATAGTTATAAAATTAAGAACAATAGTGTATCAGTATTATAAGTAATAATAATAATTATTATACAATTATAATTATTAATGTTTCTGACTAGTTATTTTGTGTTCAGTAAAACAATTCATTGAACAAAAGTAATCAATTTTTGAAAAATACTCTTGAACTACAAGAGGACATCTTGAAGTGATAGTACAATGACTACACACGATGAAATCCCTGGACCCATGTGAGGGATTGGGTCTCTGGATCACTTTAGTAGGATGAGATGAACACGCACACATCTTTATTTCAAACAATTTGTTGATTAACCCACTCCAGTATCTCTTGACAAGTTATTAATTATAACAGTATCAATACTCATTTCAAGATATCTCCAACTGAATATATATACACCTTCTCTTCTCTTGAGGGAGACGACTGAATATAACATCAAGAAAGTCTATTATGAATTGTTCCATTGCACAAGAAGACCATCACATCATTTCACATTAGTTGTGCAATGTGGGAGTAACCCCTGTTAATTAAGTTATTAAAATAAGTTATGAATTATTTATTAACAAATAATATTATAATCAAAAAATAACTAATTCTCTACAAGAAAAAAAACAGACTCTAACTAATATTGCATTTCACTTGTATGAATAGTAATTCAAGTTATGATGAGGTTTGTCGCATAATGATCATTACATCTCAGTAAGCTCAGCAAGTGTCTTTTCCAATTCAGCTTTAGCTTGTTCGTAATTATTTTCAGCTTGTTCAAGATCATCTGATGAGAAACAGTAATTATACTACAATAAGTACTGGTAATATACTAGCTATTAATAGTACATTATTAGTATACTAGTGTACATTATTAGTATACTAGTAGTATAGATTAGAATACTAGTAGTACATTTATTAGCATACTATTAGTACGTGATTAGTGTACTAGTAGTACATTATTAGTATAATAGTAGTACATTATTAGTACATTATTAGTATACTAGTGTACATTATTAGATTAGTATACTAGCAGTACATTATTAGTATAATAGTAGTATAGATTAGTATACTAGTAGTAAATTATTAGTATACTAGTAGTATATTATTAGCATACTAGTAGTACATTATTAGTATACTAGTATTACATTATTAGTATACTAGTAGTATAGATTAGTATACTATAGTACATTGTCACTAACTGGAGAAGATGATATCTATACTTACTTTCCAGTAAATCAATTTGTCTTTTCAGTTTCGTTACTTCTCTTTCCAAATCCTCTTTTCTGTCCTCTGCTTCTCTCTTCTTCTGTGTCATTTCTTCCAACTGCTGTTGAAGTCTTTCCTCAGCTGAAAGAGACTAATTAAGAAGAAATTATTATTGCATGTGACACTACAGTCATGCGACACACTTACTTGAGCATCAGATCTTTGTTTCTGTCGAAGAGTGTCGGAAGCTTCTCTCATTTCTGTTTCAACTTCATCCAATTTACTATAATTATATATAATTATATATCTACTGACACATACACAGACACACACCTTTTTAATTCATCTATCCTATCTTCTGCTGTTTCCAAATCTGTTTCTGTAATTTTCAACTTTCTTCTTAGCTATGATCCAATATTACATCATATTACATCACTATCATCATACATCATATTACACACAATACATCATAATTATGTAATATACCACTATACATTATCATTATCTTACATCATCATTTTGTTTCTCCAGATCACTACAAATATTCTCTTTATCTCTTAATTTATCATTCAGTGAATCCAATTGATCAATATCAGATATTTGAGTTGACTGAGCTTTACGAAGTTCCCTAAAAAGTATAAAAGTATATATATTAGTCCTGTTGAACTATAATCAAAATTCCCTATTTAAATATAATTATATTATAACTAAGAGACTAAACATACTATAACTATAACTATATATGGTCATACTACTAAGTTACTAATGACACTATAGTAGATATGTAATCATGTAATTATATATCCACAAACATAGTTACGTTTAATAGTAGGAATTCTACTCATGTCATCCTGTTGTGTATACCATCAAAACAAGTTGTAATATGCATTAAGTATTCACTAGGCAATTTCAAGAATGGTAGATAATTATACTGTTATCATAAACTTTGTGTAATCACCATAATCATATTATAACACATGTGATAATTAGAATCACAATACAAAATCAACACAAAACAGACGGCATTCAAATATGCTATATTATATAGTTAAGTGAAAATAATTACGTATAAACATATCATATATCGATATGAAGCACTCGGTATAGTACTGGTATTTACAAACTAATATCGAGAAAATGTATTTATAGCTTGTCTCGTTAGTTAACTATCATAAGTCTACAGTTATAATTGTAAATAACATAATGTAATATTGCAATTGCGAGTGTGATATGGAAAAGACCATGTCAACATTACTTGAATCATCAAAATATGTCATCTCCAATATAGAACAAATTAACATATATATTATAGATATATAATATACATATAGTATAAATACCTCTCTGTCTCCTCTAGTTTATTTTCGGCCACTTCTGCTCTTTTTCCATTAACTACAGCTAGATTAGTTTGTGTTTCCAGCTCATCTTCTAACATCCTAATTTTAGAACGCAGTGAACTTACTTCTGCTTCAGCCTATAATTAATTAAATCAGTCTATAGTAAAGTCTGTTTTCTAATAAAATATTTTATTAGTGCATCATTTAATACTACAATTAAAATTACATCACAATGTATATATATATATATACAGGTACATATCAACTCACTTCATCTGCTCGAGCATTAGCTTCTTTCTTTTCTTTCTCTACTGATTCTAGTTTTGCATTTGTCTCATCATTCTCAATACGAAGTTGAGCAATTTTCTTCTTTATAGCCTCCATATTTTATTCTTTCTTTTGATAACAATCGTTTCTAGTTCTGTGGTTAGTGGGTAGTGTATTGTGCGGTTTATAAGCCGGAATGATTATTTGCGCATGCGTATAATAACTCTTGACCACGTGGAACCAAATGAGAACTCCAAATGAGAACTCCAAGGCTATTCAGTTCTTCAGCTAGAACTTACATCAGAAATGGGAATGAAAAACCTTTACATAGCAGAATCAGTCCACTTGATATTCAAATGATATCTAAAGTTCTTCATAGACATATATTTGGTGAAGAACCAAGTATGTGTGATGAGGATGTAAAAGCAAGTAAAGATCATTTGAAACAACATGGATTGTGGGGTAAACAAAGAACACTAATACCTGATGTAGAAATCAATCTACCTCCACTGCAAGGGTCAAATATTTATGATCACTTTACCAATATAGCACACAAACAAATAGTAAAGTATTGTGTGTTTATTCAACAA
The DNA here is from genome assembly GCA_947044365.1 of Petrosia ficiformis. NCBI lineage: Eukaryota > Metazoa > Porifera > Demospongiae > Haplosclerida > Petrosiidae > Petrosia > Petrosia ficiformis. Next base: position 179,401 of record OX345645.1, on the reverse strand, counting down.
CTGTTAAATTGTGGACTACCTCAAATGCCAAGTAGCTGGGTATATGAACCTGGATGGACAAAATATGAGTTTGGCGGACCTATTTCAATTCCTTATCCTGATGAGGATGTGATGATATTGGATGTAGAAGTATGTGTACAAGAAGGACACACTCCTGTTCTTGCAACTCTCTCCTCTCCTACTCACTGGTACTCATGGGTCAGTGAAAGACTACTTAATGAACAAGAGTATGTTGATAGGTCAAAGGTTACGATTAATGAACTAATCCCCCTTGGGATGAGGGGAGGTAGTGAGCGACTGGTCGTTGGTCATCATGTTTCATATGATAGAGCTAGGATCAAAGAGCAGTATGATATAAAAGTATGATTGTGTAGTTTTATAAAATATTGTATTTGTTAATAACTTCATTTATTAATAGGGATCTAAAATGAAATTTCTAGACACATTGAGCCTGCATGTATGTGTTGCTGGACAGACAACAACTCAAAAACATATTTGGCTTAAAAAATATGGAAAGAAATTTGAAAAAAATATTTCAAAAGGAGAGGAGGAAATGGAAGATAGATGTAGGGAAGAGTGAAAATAATAATAATTATTAACTGTTATATATTATATAGCTCATATGCTAGACTTCAGAAGAGGTAGAAAGTCTTCCTGGATGACTGTCAGTTCTCCTAATGCTTTGGATAATGTGTATAAATTATATTGTGGAAATGATATTGATAAGAGTGCTAGAGATGTGTTTGTTAAAGGATCAATATCTGACATCAGAAATCAATTTCAGGTAATAACGATATATGAAACTACTGATCCAATGACACGTGACTAATAAGTCGTGATCTATATACATGCACAGTAATAATATGCTATTACTTTATAGTCATTGATGACGTACTGTGCAGAGGATGTACGTCACACTCATGAGATACTAAAGGTTCTTTATCCAATATTTATAAAGAGGTGTCCTCATTCAGTGACTCTAGCTGGACTAATGGAAATGGGATCTACCTATTTACCAGTTAATTATTCATGGATTAAATACCTCCAGTCAGCTAAGTTAGTTAACAATATCATTTCTCTAATCACTTGTTTTGGATCCAATGCTTTTTCTTCTCTAATCTCATATCTTATGCTTTCTTCATTTCATCTAATTAGATATACGGCTGAAGATATGGAAAACGAGATGACTAATAAATTAATGGAAATAGCTGATGATACATGTTATTACTACATGTTCAATAACAGGTACTTCATTTGTATTGTGTATATATTTGATATGATTATATGTACATAATTAGTGTTCTGCCAACACTGGTCAGCACTGGTTGGGAATAATTAACCACCTCTCAGATAATACATAATTATATAGCTACTAAGACAGTATTAATTATAAAATGGAATAAACTAGATAAACAACACTAAATGCAATGTAGAATTCAACCACTACTCTAACTAACTATCTTTGGTAGAACACAGCATAATTATATACATTATTTTGTATGCATGCTTATTACATTATTTTGTATTATTCACATACATACATAATAATGTACAGATTTAAGAGTGATATATGGTTAACGAATTTAAACTGGTCATACAAAAATCTCAGGAAGAAAGGACGTTCATTGAAATACATGAAACAGTTAATAGATAAACTACAGAATGAAAAATATGAAAGAGAGGAAAAGTTCAAAAGAGCAAATATTCAAGAGAAGTTTGATGAGGTTAAGTACCTTATTAGTTCTCTGACTCCATCTAAAGAGCTTGTCCATCTTCCTGGCTATCCTGAGTGAGCTCTGGTTATTAAAATTATTAATTGTTAATTATAGAATTCTCTTCAGATGGTATAGAAACCTGTTTCAAAGACGTGATAGGTTACCATGGAAACCAGGTCCAGTTCATCTCAGTTCTCAAATGAGAATAGTTCCATATATTTTGAGAATGAAATGGAAGGGAAATCCACTTCATTATCATAAGCAATTAGGATGGGGCTATTTGATATCTGTTCATGGTCAATCAGCACAAGATAATAGGTATGTATCATTATATCACAGTTATATACACATAGAACCTTAGGAGTGAGGAAGTCATAAATGAGTGTCTGACACTTGTGGATTTGTCACTCACTGAATGTCATGTAATGTATGTTATTTTTTCTATACAGTTCCAGTAGTATTGATGTATTAGATGATGTTACTCAATTGATCAACAATATTGAAGACTCTACATTACTGACTTCAGAAAATGTAGGAAGATTGAGGGATGAAACTAAATTGCCTGTTAATGAGATAGACGCACTATATGGTAAATGTAATGACATTATTAATATTAATGAAGACAGTTATTATTTCTTCAAAATACCACATAAAGTAAGTATGTAATTATTATTAATTTTATAATTATTATTTGCATATTATATTTAGAATGGACCCGATGTTAATTGTGGGAATCCATTGTCCAATGATTACTTGTCTAAAATGGAGGATGGAACACTGACCTCGGCAGCAGGAGATGAAGGACAGAGAATATTGTTACTAAATACAATGATATCATTTTGGAGAGGGGCTAAAACCAGAATTGAGTAAGACCCTCATATTAATTGGAATGATAAATATTCATATTTATTAGGAATCAGTTTGTTTTATGGAGAGAGTCTGGAGGTAATAAGGACACCTCCGATAGTTTTCATTTTACAGGAGAAGATGAAGGGGTAATTTTACCTCAGGTAATGGTTGCTGGTACAGCAACAAGAAGAGCTGTTGAGAGAACATGGCTCACAGCCAGTAATGCTAAAGTTTGTTTAATTAGTATATTGTTATCACGATGATTAAATCGTATTTATTAGGAATCACGTGTTGGATCAGAGTTAAAGGGAATGGTTCAAGCTCCACTTGGATATCATCTTGTAGGAGCTGATGTAGATAGCCAGGAATTATGGATTGCATCAATACTGGGTGATAAACATTTTGCTGGTTTGCATGGTAAATGACTTGTTTATGTCACATGATACATATATCAATGTCACATGATTACACAGGTTGTACAGCATTTAGTTGGATGAATCTACAGGGTAATAAATCTGAAGGTACTGATCTGCATAGTAAAACTGCTGAAACTATTGGTATCAGTAGAGATCATGCAAAGGTCAATAATAACTTGTTCTAATGCATTGATTCATTACTTGGGAAAACATTTTTTCTTTCATATCAGGTTTTTAATTATGGTCGTATGTATGGAGCTGGTAGATCTTTTGCTGAGCTTTTACTGAAACAATTTAACCCTTCTCTCACTGAATTAGAAATAAAAGAAAAAGCATTATCACTATACAATACAACCAAAGGGAGAAGAAGGTATACATCTATATGCATGTATATACATACATATGTATGTACGTACATATATACATACACACACTGCATTCTATTTAGGCTTTGTAATAAAACAGTCTAGATTATTATTATTAATACACATATATACAGACATACTTATCCACATTAGGATAATCTTATCAAAAAGGGGTCAAGAAAATGCTGAAAAGATTGGATTAAAAGTTTGGAAAGACGGCTCTATAGACCAGTCAGACTGGTCTGACAAGTTTAAGGAGTTAGTATAGCTCATGCATTTATATACTTATAATAATTGTATTTATTATCGAATAGTGTAAAAGTGAGAATGATGACTCGTGGTAGATATTGGTATGGAGGGACTGAATCATACATGTTTAATAAACTAGAAAGTATAGCCAGAAGTGAAAATCCCAGTACTCCTGTATTAGGATGTATGATTAGTCAAGCATTGGAACCAAAGAATGTTGGAACTGATGTAATGTATTATGTATTTAGTACACGTACATTAATACATGTTATTTTATATAGTTCATGACTAGTCGTATAAACTGGATTGTGCAATCTTCAGCAGTTGATTATCTTCATCTTCTTCTTGTTTCAATGAGATGGTTGATGGACACTTATCATATCAATGGACGTTTATGTATTAGCATTCATGATGAGATACGATATCTGGTTGAGTCACATGACAGATATAGAGCAGCTCTAGCATTACAAATCTCCAATCTCTTCACCCGTGCCATGTTTGCACACCAACTTGGGATGAATGATCTTCCACTGGTATATATATTAATTCTATTTACATATAATTATGTCATGATTTGGTTATATCTGTTACTATAGGGTGTGGCTTTCTTTAGTGCAGTAGACATTGATAAAGTATTACGTAAAGAGGTAACAATGGATTGCAAGACTCCATCAAATCCACAAGGTTTGAAAGAAGGACTGGGAATTGACTATGGTGAAGTGAATGAATATCAACTATTTTACATGTCATATTTCGCTATATTATTAGGAGAGGCTCTTGACATTTTTGATATTTTGGAGAAGACAAGTGAGAATTTAAAATCAGAAAGAAATAATAATAAAGATTATAAATTATATGAAAATTAAGCATTGTTTTTTAAAAAAAAGTAAGCAATAAATATATTACAGTGGCATGAACACAAGTCACATGACATCAAGATTTAGTGTTGATGAGTAGTATTTATCTAGTAAAACAAGACGAACAGTTCCCTGTGGAAGTCCCTTAATTATGTCTACTGCCTCTTTTTGAGTCAGGTCTTCAAATTCAATACCATTAGCTTCTAAAAGTGTGTCTCCAATATTTATCATCCCAGATTTATAAGCTGCACCTCCTGACAGCACTTCTTTTATAGTAATAGGGACAGCCCCTTCTTTTAAAAGACTTCCCTTGAGATGCATTCCTAGACCAGTTGGTCCTTTGTGTATCTCAACCACTTTAACCCCTTGCGTCTGTGCTAATCCTAATCGTCCAACAATAGAATGTCGTTTACCTCTTCCAACTCGACTTAATAAAGGTGAAGGTGAACCGCTGGAGTGATGACTAGGAGAAGTGTTATTTGATTCCTGTATATAAATAGGATAATTATAATAATTATTGTGCGAGGAATGAAGGTGTTGCTAAATTAACTTCAGCTGATAGGAATCATGTATATATTACTGCAACTTGTGAATAAGGAATCATGTATTACTGCAACTTATGCTGAGTATTACTGCAACTTGTAGACAAGGATAGCAATACATGTGTACTACAACTTGTGCTGAGTATTACTGCAACTTGTAGACAAGGATAGCAATACACGTGGACTGCAACTTGTGCTGATTATTACTGGAACTTGTAGACAAGGATAGCAATACACGTGGACTGCAACTTGTGCTGATTATTACTGCAACTTGCAGACAAGGATAGCAATACATGTGGACTGCAACTTGTGCTGATAAGGAATCATGTATTACTGCATTATGGTGGTAAGGAATCATGTATTACTGCATTATGGTGGTAAGGAATCATGTATTACTGCAACTTGTGCTGGTATAGAATCATGTATTACTGCATTATGCTGAGTATTACTGCTACTTGTAGACAAGGATAGCAATACATGTGTACTGCAACTTGTGCTGACAAAGACAACACCAATGCACATGTCTAACTGCACATGTGGACAGCATATTTGTGTGTCTTATCTATATTCATGTATGTATTTTGGAAACAAAAGATGTAAACTAAAGTTCACGAGCTATCACTATATCATGACTATTAACAGGAGGTGTATGCATTGTAGATTTGTATATATAGTATGTACACATGTTCATGTATGTACACATATTAACTAACTTGTCTGGAAATTTGTTTAGATGCAACACGTGATGATATACCGGTTATTAATCTTGTGACCTCAAGTGTAACTGTATTCCCAGCATTTTTTAGAAGATGGAGTGCTGCCTTATGAGTCACACCTACAAGTGTGTTCCCATTCACTGATACTATTTTATCACCTCGACGAAGTTGGCCATCCATTCCTGCTAAACTATTTGGTTCAACACTCTTTACCTGTTGGAAAGGAAATACTATTGAAATGTTTTAAAGATATAAATATTGTTTGTTTGTTTGTGTATTTTAACATACATATATATCAGGTAGTTGTAAGTTTTCTTTTCCTCCATTTATCCCAAATCCAAGACGTTGATTTTCCTCACGATGTAACACTACTGTAAAATGTTCCTCATTGACCTCTGGTAAAGGGAGAGGAGGAGGAGAAGTATCCATGATATCAAAATCCTCTCGGACATCCTCAAAACTAGAATAAACGCTACTTCTTTGGTATGAAGAGCCAGAGAAATGAAGAGAGAGAGAATGTCTTCGATTATGAGTGAATTGAGGCTTTTGTTCAATGGGTTGATCGTGAGCGGAGAGGGGTGTTTCTGATATAGAGCTACGCAATTGTGTTATAGACTCTTTCTTTCTTGCAACTACAATCTCAACAATGAGTGGGGCTTTGTTAAGAATATCCCAAGCCTCGAGACTAGTCACACCCACAAGACATTCATTACCACACATTATTATTTGATCTCCTCTCTGCAGTTGTCCATTAATAAAAGCTGCACTTCTTGGTTTAAGTGATGCAATGTAAATGTTTTTAAGGTCTGTGTCACTTCCTCCTTCCACTATGATACCAAGAGGTTTATCAGGGCTTCTATTGAGCTATGAAAAATGGAGACAATTATATTTCATTAAGTAACTTGTGTAGCTTTATACCTTCACTTTGAGAACACCTTCTTCTTTGTCTCTTCCTGTAGTGCTTGACTCTTCTATTTTCTTCTCTTCATTTTTAAGTCCTGTTCCTGTAACATCTTTTGGTGGTGGCATTGCTTCTATTTTTACAGTACCTCTTGGAATAGATTTGATGATGTTTTCTGCTTCTTTCAGAGTACAACCAGTAAGATTATTATTATTAATAGACAGTAATTGATCACCAACACTGTAATCAGATCAGTACATGATAATGTGCATATTATAGAAAAGTATTTTCTCTCACTTCAAATTCCCATCTTTAGTTAGTGGTGATCTGGATGAAATACTCTTTACTTCAATCATCCCCATTTTGTTAACTATCACACTGAGGCCTAAACCCAGCAAGCCTTTTGTCACTTCAACTTTAAATGGATTATTGTTGTCACGACTACCTTTAGATTCAAAATGTTCATCCTTTTCTTGTGGTAATGTGGATGTGGTATGGACAGGAACGCTACAGTTAATAAAATTATTTTATAAAAAATGTATCTACAAATCTAATATTTACGATAGAACTCATTGACAACAACAATTTAGTAATATTTCAATAGCTAAGATTCTAGACCTATAACAATAGGATAACATGAAAACTGACGCTCTTATAAAATTTCAAAACATTCTATAGCATTTCTAAATTAGGTAGTTATGTAAAACAAATACCTTGTTGAAGGTAGGTTAAGTTGTTGATCTGGTGGTCTGTCTAATGGAGGAGAGGGAGGAGGAGATTCAGGCTCAGGAGGGTAATGTGGAGGAGAGGGAGGAGGAGATTCGGGTTCAGGAGGGTAATTTGGAGGAGTGGGAGGAGGAGATTCGGGTTCAGGAGGGTAATTTAGAGGAGGAGAGGGAGGAGGAGATTTGGGTTCAGGAGGGTAATTTGGAGGAGGAGATTCAGGTTCAGGAGGAGGAGGAGGAGAGGGAGGAGGAGGAGAGGGAGGAGGAGATTCGGGTTCAGGAGGGTAATTTGGAGGAGGAGAGGAAGGAGGAGATTCGGATTCAGGAGGGTAATTTGGAGGAGGAGATTCGGGTTCAGGAGGAGGAGAGGGAGGAGGAGATTCTGGTTCAGGAGGGCAATTTGGAGAAGGAGATTCAGGTTGAGGTGGATGATCGGGAGGTGGGGAGGGAGGAGGTGATTTAGGGACTGGAGGAGGAGGGAAAGAAGGAGAAATGATGACTGGTGATCCTCTTGCTGGAGAAAAAGATGTTTGTTCCTGTGATGTGATGACTCTCTTGTTTGCAGTAAATTTCTCACTTTCTAATTGTTCAGTCAAAGATTGTACGGATGGTAATTGAGACGATATTGATGGGTGTCGACCTGATGAATCAGTCCCACCTCCATCATCAGAAACTGATAGAACACTCTCTGAATATATGGATTGTGAATACGCAGATGATGTTGTATCCATATCATAATTAGGATCTCTCCATATCGTTAACATAAACTGTTTAGGGGCTTCTGAGAGCATTCCCATTATTTTATGAGGAGTAAACCCCTGTACACATTGGTTATTAATTGAAACTATTCTATCACCAACATGCAGCCCATATTTTCCTCCAACACTTCCAGGAAGTACACGACGAACTAAAGAGTATCCTTTTGTTAGTCCAGTGCTATTAACAAGAGTAATACCTACTCCCTTTTTCCCATGATGCTTACAAATATCCAATTCCAGTTGCTGGAATCCTAAAGGAATTGTTGATTGAATCAAAAGATCTACATCTTGATTATGATCATGTGGAGGAGATGAAAGTAAAGGAAAATGTAAATCTTCCTTTGGTGGAGGGAGTGGGGGTATGGAAGGAGGAGGAACAGGAGGGATTACATCTTGAAACATAGTCTCTTGTACTGGTTTATCACTTGTTGCCCCATATTTCTCTTGTTCCTCCTCTTTGCTTTCCATAGCTGTTTTAATTTCATTGGAATATCTATGCATAGCATGTCCTGATCCTCGTCTGTGATCTCCAAATACCTTCATTTCAAAGTCATTCATTAGAGCAGGTGAATCATTTTGAGAGTACGAACGTGAATATTGTGATGCTATGGAGGGGCGTGTTAGAATAGGTGTCATAGATGATAGGAGAGATTCATTAGCTTCATCATACTTTAGTGCACTCACTATTGATGGGAATTCAAAATCATGTCCCTAATGCAGTAATTGTAAATTAATAAGTGAATTCTTACTATCATAGAACTGTACCTCATGATCTGTTGGTGGTAGTGATGTAGGTGGACCACTAGGAGGTACCACTCCTTCACCGATACCATTAATGGATCCTGTTTCACTTGGGGTGAACAGATCAAGGATATCTTTATCTAAAGGAGTAAGTGGGTAATCTTGAGTGGGAATTTCCCCTTCATTAAATTCAGTATCGTTCTGATGTGTATCTTTCATTCGAAAACTCCCTTGCCTAATTATAAGATTATGTAATGAAATAATTGAAATATTATTTGACAGGGACCGACCAGTTATTAGGATATGATCCTCTTTTGTTCTCATCAGATAAAAGTTTATTAAGTGCCTCATCACTCTTTGGTCGTACTACTTGAAGTAGAATGTTACCAAAAGGTAAATTTGTCGGTGAAAGAAGATCCATTGCTTCCTCAACTGGAAGATCCAACAAGCTCCGATTATTGATAGACACAAGTTGATCTGCTCGACTAAAAGGGAGAAAGAGGACATTAATAAAATATAAATACTATTTATTGTCAACTCACTGTAACATCTTACAAGCATCAGCAGGAGAATGAGGTATTATATGCTTTATAAATATACCATATTCATCTTTATCATTTGTTAATCCAGCTATCTCAAGACCTAACTCCTCATCATCACCTGAGATATCACATGATCATCACATGCATAATATATACTACAATAATACTTACGTCTACGTAAAATAACATGAATAGGAGTACCCTTTACTGATGAACTGTGTTTCACTTTACTAGGTATTACCAAATATCCAGGACCACTGATTATAGTGAGATTAATAACACCACTTGAATTCTGTAAATAATTAAGTTCATTTATACATGTACACATATACACATGTACATACATACATAGTTATATACATAGTATATATGAATGTATGTATGACTGTATGTATATATGTATGTATATGTGTGTGTACATGTACATATGTGTATGTACGTGTATTTATGTACATGTATGAATGAACTTTATACAATACACATGTACATACATACATATATACATACAACATACATACATACATGTACATACATACATACATACATACATGTAGTATTCAATTACATATGTAGATACAGATATTATACATCCATAAATACGTATACTACGTATGCTACATATATACATACTTTAATAATGCTTGCAGCTTTCTTGTGAGTAAACCCCTCTAATGATCGTCCATTAATTTCTATTAGTTCATCTCCTTCTTTGAGTCGTCCATCTTCAGCTGCTAAACCTTTCTCTTGAATAGATCGAACATATATTCCCAAATCTCCTCTTTTACTTCCTTTCCCTCCACATAGTGAGAAACCAAGTGCTTTCCCTTCAAATTTCATAAGTACAATATTCTTTTTAGCTGGTTCAAGATTAGTTTCAATATTACTACTAGATAGACGTCCCCATTGTGTTAGAGGTTGTGTGCTGAGGGTAGCAACTGGAGATGAGAGATCTTTTAACTCTATTACTTCACTAGAATAAGCTGTTTGATCACTGATTTTTCTTACTCTAGGTTTCTTCCTTTGGTGAGGTTTTGTCTGGAGATCATGTGCACTTTTAGTTATTCTTTTTGATACTTGTGAAGGACTATCGTTTTGTCCTAATATTTCATTCATTGGAGCAGCAACGAGTTTCTCTCTATTTAATAATAATTGATGAACTTCAGCTTCTATTGATGATTCCAAAGAAACTGATGAGGGCTTACTCTGTAAATCATCTAAGCGCTAAGAACAAGATAATGTATGTACGTATATGTTTCTATGTATGTATGTATTTATGTATGTATGTACGTATGTATGTATGTAACTATGTATGTATGTATGTATGTATGTATGTAATATATACAGTATATACATACCTCAGTAGCAACAATTAAGTTTACTGGTGATTGTGCATCTCTCAACATTTGCACAATATGTACAAGTTTGCGTCCCACTACACTCTTACCATTAATCATTAATAATTCATCACCTTTCTTTAAACGACCATCACTATTATATATATATGTGTATGTGTGTGTGTGATAGGTGATTTATCAAGTCTCATCTTTCTACTTTATATTGTCTAACCTATGTGCCGGTTTTCCTTCCTCTATTGCACAAATAAATATTCCAATATCACCATATTTAGATCCTTTTCCTCCAATAAGTCTCATTCCCAGACTACCATTTCCACCTTCCTTTGGAATGCAAACCTTCAAAGGTTTGCGATTCTAAACATTAGCAACAATAGAAAATAAAAACAATTGATTTGAAAACTATAACTTGAATTTTATTATATTAGTACATATAATTATAGCTGGTCTCATAATAATATATTTACATAGATTTATAATTATATATATATATATATTATATGTATATATATATATATATTATATGTATAGTGAAGTAGTACCTTTCCTTTCAGTCTTTTTTTAGAGTACCTGAAACTACTCCTGCTGATATGAGCTGCAAATTCTACTGTATTCATTAGAGTTTCATGATCAGAATCATGTGACCCGATAGATGGAGTGAAACTAGGTCTACAATTAATAATGGAATGAGATGGTTGGTCATTCTCTTTTTTGTTGTCAGAAGAATGGATTTCTGCAGTTGTAGGAACAGAGTGTAATGAGACTGGTACTTCTTGTTTTAAATTCCCTCTTGGTTTTCTCCAAGGGTAAGAGATGTGACGACCATCACATGTAATAATTGATAATACGATCTTCCCCGATCTTGCTGCACTCTTCATTAACCATCTATTTATCACCAATATACATGTGTAAATAAATAAACAAACAATCAAACATACCTAGCTCTCTCAATTGATACCCTTGCCAATGAGTGTTTATTAATCTTTAATATGATATCACCTCTCTTGAACACACCCACTTGTTCAGCTACTGTCCCTTTCTCTACCTGACTGATGAACACAATGTAGGTACCTCCCACGGCTTCATGGAAACTCTCCAAGTGCAAACCAGGATCTCGACTAGTTCTACAAGAGAACTCTACCCATTGTACATTAGCATTAGGACTAATAGATATATCAATATGGGTATCTGTGTCTGGTAAAGCAAGATGGTGAGATTGAGTAATGGTAGGGACAACATCAGTTAAATAACAATGCAACATTGAAATAGCATTAGAAAATGCTTGATCTTCTTCTGGTAGAATAATTTCCTCTGATTTCTCATCTCTCTCCTTCAATGCTTCTATTTTCAATTCCCAGAGTAGATTAAGAAGTCGTTCTGCATCTCCTTTCTTTACAGGCATGATTATGCTTTTTATCTGCGCCTCTTTAATTCTGGTAGTTCCCATGGTAACATGTCTGCAGGCAAGGGTGGGGCTGAAACAATGGCTAATAAAGAGATTGTTTTTCAGAATTGGTTGGAAAGAAAAAATGAAGAATATAAGGTAAGAGAGGATAGAACAGCATTGCACCATATCAATATTTAATTATAGAGTCGTAGACAACAAGAAGAGGAACAAAAACAGAGAGAACTAGCAACTGAGAAGCAGAGAAGAGAATTGGGTAAACACTCCTACCACAAATGGCTAAGAGCTACTCTAAAGGGAGATGAAATATTAAAGAAAGAGAGAATAAGACAAAGGTAATCAAATAAAACACCATGTCATGTATTTATTACATTTGTTTTCTTAACAGACAACAAATGCAGTTATTGTTAGAAGAACACAACAAGAAGAGACAACTGTCATTAAGAGAATATCAGTCTTGGAAGGATCGTAAAGATGCTGAACTCATTCTCCAAAGAACTGAGAGAGGAATAAGTCACAAAATACACACACCACATAGAGGTATGTATATATGTACATGTATTAATATTTCATATGATATTATCTTTAGTATCAACTCCTCCTCTACCTGGATATTGCAGTGTGTGGTCATGTGATTTGGAAATGGCAAATATCATGCTATCTAGAGTGGAACGTCCAGTTTCCCATGCTCTCACAGAGACTTGTAACTATACAATATGTCATGACAAACACATGAAAGTCACATGACAATCATAATTACAATAATATAAAGCAATTATTTTTTATTATCATGTATATATTAGAATGAAAGTAAATGTCAGCATGACAAAAATGACAAAAGTTTTCGCAAATCCAGACCCAACCTCTAGACTGGTGTCATAGTTACCATGACAACTCCAGAAGGATTAACATAGGCAGTATACTGACTCTCAAAAGTTCCAATATTTTTTTGTTGGAATAAGTCACGAATCATTGCTTTAGAACTAGTTAAACCAACCTATTAATAATAATAACAATAATAATAATAATAATAATAAATCGTTCCTTATACCGTTTTAAAATCAATAGTGATCTTATGAGGTCCTGAAAATGATCCTTCATTTAAGAATACTACAGCATATGATCCATTAGCAAGAGGTTTAGACAGAACAAGGTCTTTGCTGGTAGGCTAATTTGAAATGGTCACATGACATATCAGAGGTACATATCACGCACGCTTACTGATGACACTTTTCTTGCTTGTTTTCCAAGAGAGTCCTGATTAACCTTAATAATTTCCCTGGAATAGGCATAGAGAACAAGGAATGATAAATAAGTGAGTTATTATGATATATTACATGTTTTGTAGAATTTGTTGCGATTCCTTTGGAATATTTCTGAGATCATTGGACATCAAGAGAGGCTAAGATAACATAAATACTGACATTATTTATAAATATTCATAAAACGTACAGCAGCCAATACAGACCAAATTGCAAACTGAGCCTTCTGTTCATCCACACTTAGTCCATAGCCACCAATAATAAGCTATACAAGTATATCATGTGACCTGTCACATGTACAAATGAGTTATTCACCATATCTGGGTCATTCCAGTTCCCTGGTCCAGCAACAGGTTGAAATTCATCTTGATGACTAGTATAAAACTGTACAATACCTTTGACACTATCCCAACTATCCTGTATAAAGATCATATGATCATCACATGGTAATTACAAGATTGTAAATCTAACAGATATATCGCCATAGTTTCTCCAAAGATTACAACTCTTAGCAACATAAGTATAATCGATCTGTGAAAAAAATGATATCAGTGAATCTACTGTCATTAGCATCAGATGCACATGCTACCTTCATGCCAGCTTCATTCCAATAAGCAGGCCAACTACAAGAAAACACAATATGTCTTCCTGTACCATTAAGATAATTTGATACATTCATATATCCCTGAGGCATTGAATGAAGATCTGAATAAGCGCAACCATCCATTTTTAACATATCTACTCCCCACTCGGCAAATGTCTGTTGAGTTGTTGTTATTATCATGATTATAATAATTATGTATAATTATTATCTACCATAACATCTTGTTGCAAATGATCTTGACTTCCAGGATATCCAGCACAAGTATGAGTCCCAAAATCTGATATCACAGTGATGTAATTATAAATTATATTACAATCTGTTGCAGCAATAGAACTAGAGATTGACAGGGTATTACTATATGAAAATAGAAACCATCTAACTCCAACATTAGATTGATTCTGTTTTCATACAGTAATTCCCTCTCAGCCCCTACTATTAATAATGATTACCTGCATATATTCCCATTTTCAGTCCTTTATTATGAATCTGTTTATTAATCAATCATGTGACATTACAGTGATACTAATTATATTATCTTACATAATCAGCCAAAGCTTTGATCCCACTTGGAAATCGTATGGGGTCAGCTTGAAGATTACCTTCACTATCTCTATCCTTGGAAGCCCAACAGTCCTATGGTTCATTAATGGAGGGGTTTTGTGTAATACACACATTAGTACGTACATCTATGTTAATAAACTGATATCCAACATCTTTGTATCCATCTGACACTATATGATCAGCCATATCTTTAAATAGTTTCTCACTTCAAAAAGAGAATTCAACATTAAAACAATCAATCACATGAACTCACCTGATACAGTTATCTGGATCATTGGTACAGTCAGTATTACATGCAAACCTCTCCCAAGCTACCCATCCCACTGTGTATACCAAATAACATATATATCATCACATATCATAACATAAACTAAAGTTGGATTGTTATAATGTGTAATAAAAAGAGTCCCTATTGACTCACTTGGTGGTGTTCGTGCTACTCCATTGTCCAATCCATAGACAGAAGCAAAAAGTGTAACAAGAATTTTAAGAAAAACAACCATTTTTAATTAAAAAAAAGTAATAAACCACTCCCTAATGTCCCTATGTTTTGAATAATAATATTAAAAAAAAAATAATATTCATGAATGAATGAATGAATGAATGAATGAATGGTGGAAAACACAAAACAAATTAATAGATATGATAATAAACTTCACAATATAAAATTAATAATAATAATAATAATAATAATAATAATAATAATAATAATAATAATAATACCACTCTTGTTGTTATTATTTTTGTTGTTTTTGATTTGCTATTTCCAGTAATTCTGGTTTGTGTATCATAATAGTAGAAAGCAATCTTTCAACATATTCTTTTAAAGTGGTGTTCTCTTCATGTAATACCTGATTATCATCTCTCAGTTCTGAAGAGTAGCAGGTTGGAGGAATGTAGACAGGATCAGAGAGGAGATAAAGAATAGATGGAATAAAGATTGAAAGGAAAAGAGATAAAGAAGGATTTAGAGAGAGAACAGAAAGGAAGATAATAATAATTAATTATAACCAAAGGAAATAAGTTCCCACAGGATGTATAATAGTAAATATGGAAGTGTTACTGTAATAACAGGATATGTATACATGCACAGTTAAACACACCTTTAACTTGTTGTTTAAGAGAATTATTTTCAGCTTGAATTTCAACTGTTTGTTGTTCTATGTGCAGAAAGAGAGAGGGAGAGAGGGAGAGAGAGAGAGAGAGAGAGAGAGAGAGAGAGAGAGAAAGAAAGAGAGAGAGAGAGAGAGAGAGAGAGAGAGAGAGAAAGAGAGAGATAGAGAGAGAGAGAGGGAGAGAGGGAGAGAGAGAGATAGAGATAGATAGATTCATTATGATGTCATGTATTACAACATATGTTGAACAGAACTAATTGCTAGAAACACAACTGGATACAATAGGTTTCTCCATAAATATATGTATTACATCATTAGAACTTGGAACACATTACTTAATTATATGTACTAGTTATAATTACATCAACATAAGAATGTAGAGACATAATAACTATGTAACAATAATCACCATGACTACATGATTTGGGAACTTTTTTATTCATTACACAATCAATCACTACCTTGAAATCATATTATAAGAAATGAAGTAGAGTTTCAATTTTAACAATATATACAGTAATTTGATCTGTGTGTGTGTGTGTGTGTGTGTGTGTATGATTGGTTAGTATATTTAATATAAGTTTCTGATGCAACTAGTCACATGTGTGTGTACACTCTGTACATTTAGTCTATCGATTATGACTAATCAATGTCTATGTGGCATCACATGATAAGTCATGAGATAATAAGTATGTACTTTAGTACATAATTAGAATTGACCATTGTAATAGTGTATGTATGTATGTATGTATATATGTATGTATGTATGTATGCCTGTATGTATGTATGTATGTATGTATGTGTATGTAGTACTTTAGTATTATAATATAGGTTAGGTACACAATTACAATTGACCATTGTAATAGTACTTTAGTATTATAATATAGGTACACAATTACAATTGACCATTGTAATAGTACTTTAGTATACATAATAATTGACCATTGTAATAGTGTATTTGGGCACATTAGACATAATAATTGACCACCATTGTGTGTATGTAACTATGTATGTATGTATGTATGTATGTACATGTATGTATGTATGTATGTATGTACGTATGTATGTTTGTTTGTACATGTATAGTATTTTGGTATTATAGTTTAAAACACATAAGTACATACTACATATAATTATTATTATAGACACATAAGGTAGTTGTTACATCATAATTCATACAAACATAATACATCACATGTACATATACACATACATGTACATATACTGTGATATACATGTATACATACTGTGACATACCTACATGTACACATACATGTACTGTAAAATACATTTACACATACATGTACACATACTGTGACATACATGTACATGTACACATACATGTACACATACTGTGACATACCTACGTGTACACATACATGTACTGTAAAATACATGTACACATACATGTACACACAACACAAAAGATAAATTATTATATTCATGAATTATTAATTCCTGAAAGTCAGACCACTGTGATAAAGTACAGTCACAACACATATGAATATTATTATTATTATTAATGAATAATATTAATCATTAGTATCTGTAAATCTTATCTTATTTAAGCTGAAATTCATATTATATTACAATTCAATACTAAAACATGTGATAATAACACCTGATGTATAATTGGATAATAAAATACAATATATGACCATACTAATCTAATCTTGTGAGCATATACGTCACATGTTCTTAGTTACATCAGAACCTTGTCTACTACTTCATAAATGGTTTCAGTACAATGTACTTACATCTCTGCCCTTGTACCAATAAACTGAACTTTGATAAGAGACTAATTAACAAGGGCTACTAACAATACCACTAGAGTAACCAACCAATTAGTAACCAAGTACTTGTTTATTTAGATACATAAATGATATACACAATATATATACAGTATTATATACACATACATACATACATACATACATACATACATATATATATACACACATACGTGTACATACATACATACATACATACATACATACATACATACATATACACACATATAGTATTATATACACACATACATGTACATACATACATGCATACATACATACATACATATACACACATATAGTATTATATACACACATACATACATACATATACACACATATAGTATTATATACACACATACATACATACATACATATACACACATATAGTATTATATACACACATACATACATACATATACACACATATAGTATTATATACACACATACATACATACATACATATACACACATATAGTATTATATACACACATACATGTACATACATACATACATACATACATACATACATACATATACACACATATAGTATTATATACACACATACACACATATAGTATCAGTGTGCTGCCCAGGATATTTAGAGTGGTGGTTGGATTCTAACTGGCATTTAGTGTTGTTTATCAAGTAATACTGTCTCAGTACCCTATACATGTATTATCTCAGAGGTGGTTAACTCATCTGAGTGGTGGTTATTCCTGACTAGTGCCAACAAATATACAAATATACAGTATTATATACACACATACGTACATACACACATACAAAATGATGAAATTCCTGGCTAAACAGCTATGTTTGAACAACAGAATCCATTAAAATAAACATACTATGTGTATTATTGTGTATATTGTTGTGTGTAGGTGGATTAATACTAATTATGGTAATAAACTTGTGCCAGGGAATATAAATAATGAAGTATAATGTATTCTATATTTAGTTATTAGTTTATAAAACAATGTAATAAGTAATTAAAAGTCAAAACATACTCTTTTAGTATTAAACAACACCTGTTTACCACCTACCTGTTAGTTTTCTGTTAAGAACAGGACTACTATTATATATATCTCCTTTAACTCTCTCACTAGGAGAACGGGATGCATACATATAATGTAGTGATGATACACCCACTCCACCAGATCTTGTCTCAATAATTACTGGACCTGATCCTGGAGTTCTACGAGGAAGGGACGTGACTGCTAGTTTACCTATAAATACATAAATAGATAGATAGCTAAATGGATGGATAGACAGACAGATAAATAGATAGATACATAGATAGATATGGTGGGAGTATGTAGCTGTTTTTGATTTACAATGAGTCACATACAACTATAGTATGTAGTGTTAGCTATAGTATGTAGTGTTAGCTATAGTATGTAGTGTTAGCTATAGTATGTAGTGTTAGCTATAGCATGTAGTGTTAGCTATAATATGTAGTGTTAGCTATAGTATGTAGTGTTAGCTATAGTATGTAGTGTTAGCTATAGTATGTAGTGTTAGCTATAGTATGTAGTGTTAGCTATAGCATGTAGTGTTAGCTATAATATGTAGTGTTAGCTATAGTATGTAGTGTTAGCTATAGTATGTAGTGTTAGCTATAGTATGTAGAGTGTTTACTGATTCATAATGCTGACTACAACTGCTGATGTAGGCATATTATAATCATGTACATGCTATTTATGTACATTAAGCAAAACTGACATCAGCAAATAATATATGCATAATAGAAATAGTGAGTGTAAAATCACATGTCTGGTTATAATTAAATTATATAAAGTAATTAGTTTTATATATGTCTATTCAAAGATAGTAGTACAGGAAAACTAACAGATAATATCCTTACAGACAGGATAATAATATTAGAATACTAACCAGATGAAAAGTATTCCAATGTACTTGTACAGTCAACATTGACTAACATCACTCTCAAAATATCACCCTTACTTTGTCCAAGATTAGAACCTCTTAGAATTACCTTTTCATTACCTTCAACAGATCCCTCATTTGGTGATATCCCAGTTACCTCAGGAGCAAGAGGATTCTCTGTAATATATTATACAAATAATAATATATGATATTAGGTTAATAATATACCATTCTCTGATCCTGTATCATCTTTACTTCCAGTAGACATAGGAGAAGGACTGGTTCGTGATTCATTATGTTCTCTTTTCTTATTAGTTATTACATCCGTATCTGAAGATGCTTTAATAATTCCCCATGAAGGAGTTCGACGATGAAATCCATGAAAAGGTCCTTTTTTCTTTTCTCCATGAGGAAGATCTTCCATGGAGCTGTTATGAGAGCTACCTGGAGATACTTCCGTTTGTTGTGGTAGGGGTCTGAATTCAGACACAAAACAAATCAAAGCTAATTCTCCATGGACTTCCTTCTCTCTCTTATAAGGTTTCAATGGATACCATTGTTCAGAACGCCTCCTTTGTATAGTGTTCACTGGAATCTTTACTATACCTATCGTGTTACCCTGATCCTTTAATTTGAATGATAATGAATCATTTGATTTTCCAGTCACATTCCTACAATACACAGAATGAGAATTTTATAATAAGCATGTTTGAAAACTATGAATATTAATTTCAGTATTCATTAATTATTAATATAAATTATGAATATAATTACACATGTGCTTCTTGATTCCAAAATGGTTCACTTGACTCAACCTCTTCTGTTTGAAATAATTCTTTACCCAGTCCAAACACAACTGAAGCATGACATATCTCTTATAATTAGAGGTGTAACATCATGTGATCAATTAATTTCATCATACAGATTTTACTCACCTCCTTTCCTCTTACTTTGTAAATTTCTTCCTGAAACAACTAAACAAGATCATTATAATTTATTTTGTGTATTTCATATTAATTGGACTCACCTGTTAGAGTAACTTTGAGTGGTTCAAAGGAATTATCCTGCTCCATAATTACAATTATAATATTTTTCTCTAATTATATTTGATATACGGTATTGATAATTACTAGTAAGAGGGGAAGTCCCAGGTATTTTTTTCCTGCTTTTTTTACTATCTTGCAGATTTTTTACATCATTCTGTATAAACATATTACAAATCTATTTATTCCACAGGTACATATCAGTTTAAAATTTTCATTGGATTCAACTTTATTGATTAATGAATGCATCAGTGGTAAGTCATTTACAATTAATAAAATGATTGCATATATAAAAAAACATGGGATTTAAAGTGAT
Organism: Petrosia ficiformis; assembly: GCA_947044365.1. Taxonomy (NCBI): domain Eukaryota; kingdom Metazoa; phylum Porifera; class Demospongiae; order Haplosclerida; family Petrosiidae; genus Petrosia; species Petrosia ficiformis. Next base: position 158,690 of record OX345645.1, on the reverse strand, counting down.
CAAAAAAATACAAGTGTTCAAAGTATGATAATACAAAAACTCATACAGCACAGTATATTGTACATATAAACACATTAGTCTCTACAGTGGAATCCTTTAGTTCCATCTGGTCCATGTGGGTTCCTTAAAACAAGAACTAGGGGAGAAACTTTGCTTGTTAGTGTTAGTCTTAAAGGAGTAGATTGGTTATCACCAAAGAATCTTCTGGAAGGAGCTGGGCTTTGTTTAGGACTGAGACTTGGAGAACGACTTGCGGAATATCCAGAATCAGACCCATATCCATTAGGAGTTCTGTGTCGAGTGTTCAGTCTACGAGATGAGACTATTTCCTGTGTTTTTCCTTTGTGTTGTTTTGTTTTTGGGCTTTCTGAATTCACTCCTTTTTGGTTTGAAACTTTCGTAACTCGTTGACGTTTGCCGATTTCCTCTTGTGTCTCTATGTGATCGGTTTGTACGTCATCTTTTGAAGATAATAAATGAATAGACATTGTCTGTCTCCAGTTCTGGTTGAGTTCTCTGCATACTCTTTTTGCTGTTTCTGTAGAATTGTATTCAATTAGTAAACATAATTCTTTACCAATTGATGGAAATTTACTCCGACATGATTTGATATCAAGCGGTATAGCCTTTCCAGGATGAAGTATCTGTACATGAGATATTGTACCATATCTTGAAAATTCTTGTTGTACCTGTGAGAGTTCTGGATTGCTGTTAGTGTAGTTTGTGATTAGAATTGTTCTTGGGATACGAGAATAGTCAATCTCTGGTACTGGATCTATTCGTCTGATTTTTGTACCATCTTCATTGATTTCCAATGTGGTAGAATCTTTGATGCTTTCTGCAACTATTCTCCAATCTTTTGTGATAGCTTTCACTTTTCTTAGAGAAGCTACTAGTTTTAAACTAACTAGTCCTTGTTTATTTCTGGCTATATGCTTCATCAGAAAAGAATCTTTTTGCAAGTTTTCGTCACCGAAGTACCATTCCACTTGACGTAGTACTCGTTCACGTATTTCGGAATCACTCATTTTCGGTTCTGTACTGGTAGTACTCTTCGTCGGACTGAATTCTCGTTCATCGTCAGCTGAGTACAGCATATCAACTGTCGAAAGGTAGTTCGACTCACTGGTAAGTCTACTTCTAGGTAGTAAAGATTGGTTAAGTATTGTATTTGGGATCAGCACTTCCACCATTTTTCTAACAGTAGCCTAAACTTGTATATCACCTGTAGTCAGTTACCTCGCTGTGTTGCTTACAATTTAGATCAGCACTTTTTTTATAATGTCCACAGCAAGCTGACGTGTCGCTACCTACTCTCTTCTGTCTGTTGCTGGCTTCCACTTAATTCGTGATGTTTCTCGAACACCGTCAGTTTTTATAGCACCTGTTAATAAACATATTCATGATGAATGCATATGTGGTTTCCCAGTGGACACGTCATCAGATAAGTACACGCATTGAACTGTTTCATCATCCTAATCATAATACTTTGATATTTAGAACTTTGTCCCTAGCAACCAAACACCCACACAACTAAACCCTACTAAACCACAGCACATGAATATCTTTTATGCATAATATTTATCTAGTCTAAACAACATTTCTCTAATGGATATTTAACAGGGAGGGGGGTATTCTTATATCTTCACTTTCTCATCCCCAGAGGACCTGTTTATATTTCTAAATATGGATATTTCTAGTACACAACACAATTCACTAATTGTTGCCATTAGTGGGTAAGTGGTGATAATGAAGACTGCATTAAAAAGAATGGCATTTCATTAATTAGTGCAACTTGTACAGGCAAAACAACACTTAGTCAATTACTTCACCAAGATGTACTACATAGTATTGTTATTCATCAAGATGATTATTATCAGGTTCATATATATGTATGGGTATCTACGTATTATAAACTATATTTTATGTTATTTTAGGACCTTCACCAAATACCAATTTTTAATGGATACCAAGCTTTTGATGGTATTATACATATTATTATACATGTACATGTATATGTCATGTACATTGATACACATGTATTAGTACTTCTACATACATACATAATATAATTATGTATGTACATGTATATGTATCTACAAAATATGTAGTACATCCTACATACATACTTATCATGTACATTTTTTAATGTACTGTGTACATACATATACCTCTATATGTATGTACATATATATGTTATATGTATGTACATGTGTATATGTATTATGTATATATGTATGTAATACCTATATGTTGTGTACATGTATAATAAATAATGAAGTTAATTTCCTATTCCCACATTATATAATAATATACATTCACATTCAAGTGTACATAACTTCCTGTGAGATCATCAACACTAACAATTAGGGAATGAACACAAAAGTGGGAAATGATTATTTTTGATTTCAGTTCTCATGAAAAGATGCCATTATGATGATGTAATTAAATGAATTGTGTGTTTATAAACTATCATGTTATAATAATCATACTCCTTTTCTTATATTTCATTATTTTGTAAACATATTATTATCAAATGCCCTTTTACAGATATTTCTGCTATAAATTGGTCCAAACTTTCAACTGATTTGAGTGACATAAGTACTAATCCACAGAGATATTGTAAATCATGTGAGAAGATGAATAATATATTACATGTAATAATTGTTGAAGGCACTCAGATATTACGAAACAGGTAATTATTTATTGTATTTGTGATAATGTTACCACACTAATAATATAGTGATATTCAAACTAAATACAACATGTCATATTTTATAAAACTTGATAAAGCTACTTGTTATCAACGAAGGAGGTTAGTTACTTTATCATAATTATTATTATTCATTATTATTATTATTTTAGGAGTAGAAAAGATTATGCATCACCAGATACACAAGGATTCTTTGAAAATCACATTTGGCCACAATACTGTGACACAGAGAGAACTGCCTTCTCTCTAACCTCAGGTAACATTCGAGACTATAATTATTATTTGTAATGAATCATTTTTGTGTAGTTAAAATACTGAATGGACAGCAAACAGTACAACAAATCCATCATCATTTATTAACTGACATTACTAAAAGAATAAATGAATGTTAAAATATATTTGAATATTGTTATTGTACATTAACAAGTTCCACATCTAATACAAGATCACTGTCTATAGGTACAGTGGATGGTACTTCTATGTTTTGCCTGTGTGTGTGTGTGTGAGTTTAGGTTAACCATAGATCAATTGAATAGATGTGAAGAAATACCTTTGTGATGGTGGAATGGTTATTCTTCTTTTCCCTCCTATTCGCATACCTAGTGATAAGAATAGTGATATCATGTGTGGTGATGTCAATCATTTAAAATTACCTCGAATTCCTCGATCTAAACCTCTCATTACTTCATTCTTACCTAACTCAAAACAAAGAGGTTTCTCTTGCTTCCCAACACTGTCAACAATCTTTCCGCTACCTGATACTCTCCCAGTATATCTGATATATACCTAAATACATAGTGTGGTGTGTATATATGTAATAATACACAGTCCTGGTGTAACATACATTTCGACCATTTTTTGCAATCTTTCCATGTCCATAGACTATTTCCTCTGTTATTGTACCACCGGAGAGTGTTTTTGTAAAACCCTAATTGGTGTTGAATATAAAAGATAGAAACATGACTGTGTTTGCACCAGCAATTATATAAAACATAGACATTGATTTGTTTAATAGTTAATGAGATGTAAGTGTCAATAGTCAATACATTAATATAATAGTATTTTAAACATACTTTAGTTTGTTTTTGATGTGGAACATTCAATTTTATACTGGTGGTATCATCTGTTGTCTTTTTAGTCTTATTCACATTGTCCCCAGTATTCAAATCAAAAGACACTCTTTTTCTTTTACGTTGTTTCTCATTGCCTTTCTCTTCACTTAAATTAGTAATACTTTTCTAAAATAACAGAATATATTCACTGTCACCATAAATTATATATAATTATGAAATTAGTTTTTGTACTCATTTTATTAATAACTTTCTCCTCGATATTATCACTAACTTTATTAGCAGTTGCTAGTGAAGTGAGGTCAGGATATTGGAAATTAATATCTTCTTCATCACTTAATTCAATAACAGTAGACTACAAAAATATATATACAATTAATATTGTGATAATCCATGAAACCTAGGTAAACTGAAGTCAAGAATCCGACTAGGGATTGAACCCAGGACCTTGTGATATTATCATAAAACCATGACTGACATATACCTCTTCAAAATCCTCTTCTACATCATTCAATGAGAACCCATCATCCGGTAGCCCCTCCCATTGGGTATCAATAGGTTCTTCAATTAAAAACCCAGTTAAATGCACACATGCATTTCCTGAACTTTTAATATATACTGTTAACTCTTCTCCTTCTGAGATTTCAAGATTGAGTGGCTGTTGTATAACTCCATGTGTTCTGTCAAACAAACACACAATATAGTCTGTACTATGAAGAAGAGCATGTACTTCAACTAGTCCTTCAGATTCAATGAGGGGATCAAGAACTGCATGAGACACATGAAAAGATTTCTCTATAACAGAAGTATACTGCTTATCACTAAACAGTTTAAGACCTGTAAAAAAAAACAAGTAATGAGTATCAAAAGTATTATGTACTCTTTAACACATTCAAAACTTACCCCAAAACATGTTGTCCACGTGGGTTATAACTGAGCATGCTCAGTAGTTGATTTGTATATATTTGTGAGGTGCTCACGTTGTTGGGTGAGAGGGTAAGTATCTCATCTCATCTCTTCTTTCTGTTACTCCATATCATTATAAAACATTTAATTATATTTATAATATATTGTAGTGTGTTGCTGCAGTAGAAATGACGAGATATTCCAGGGAACCAGAGAATCCAGCAAAATGTAAGTCTAACTTCTTTATGAAAAGTTAAGTTCATCACATGATATTTAATAGCATGTAAAGCAAGGGGATTTGATCTCAGAGTTCATTTCAAGGTATGAGTATTAATACATTATGAATATTATAATGATTTATTAATTACAGAATACCAGAGAAACTGCTCAAGCTATAAAGCATATGAATTTAAGGAAAGCTATTAGATATTTGAAAGACGTCATAGCTAAGAAGCAAATCATACCTTTCAGAAGATTTAATGGTGGTGTGGGACGAAAAGCCCAGGTTAGTGGGTGTGGCTATAATCATACTAGTGAGAGCCCCTTGTAATAATTATATAGAATATTTGAATGGAATAATGAAGAGATTCTTTCCACTTAGCTGCATTTAATACATAATTGTTTTAATAATTTTGTTAGTGTAAACATCACAAATGGCCTCAAGGTCGTTGGCCCAGGAAGAGTGCCGAATTACTATTAGATTTGTTAAGGAACGCAGAGAGTAATGCTGAGCTGAAAATGTTAAATACTGATGCATTAGTAATAGAACACATTAGTGTGCAAAGAGCAGCTAAAATGAGGAGAAGGACTTATAGAGCTCATGGAAGAATTAACCGTAAGTGATGTGTATATGTGTGTAGTGTTGTAATTAGTATATTTGTATTATATCAGTTGTGTATATGTGTGTAGTGTTATTGTACTTGTGTGATTTGTAGAACTTGTGAAATAGTAATGTGAAGGTATGTTTCAGCGTTAAAGACCTTTGAGGATAAACACTCTGTTTATTATATTATTGGTTGTGTTATTGCGACTCTTAAAATCATACGATAGGACGTTAATCAAAACATTGGAAGAAATATTGAGCAAAATATTTGAGTACCCCAAAAATGAAATTTTGAGTAGATATAAATTATATTCATTCTCCAATGAGGTTGGCACAATGATATATATTTTGCTACTATTTAATGCTCTTACATGGTGTAGAATCGTGTAGTAAATAACTCCCTCTTTGACTTTGTTTGTATAAATATACATGTGTATCTTCGTTTACATGTTCACATTACCATATAAGATATTTGTTTACATCTTGTAGCTTACATGAGCTCACCGTGTCATGTTGAGATGATATTGACTGAAAAAGATGATCCCGTTCCAAAACCAGAAGAGGAAGAAGTTACGAAAAAGAAAGTTTCTCAAAAGAAACTGAAACGTCAAAAACTAAAAGCAGCATTATCTGGTAGTGAATAACAATGTGTTAATGTTTTATCAGTAAGGTGGAGGTTTGTTTCAAAAAGAAATTATTATAATGAATATAATTGCCTTTTTTTGGCTGATTAACTAACTAACACACTGACTGGTTATAGTTGGGTGTGTTCCTCCGTGTGAGTCCTAGTTGCTCATCAGCTTTTTGTGTGTTTTGGGATTTCATAATATTCTCCAGAAACTCAAGTCTCTTGGAACGATCTCTTATTGCAGTACATTGTAATCTCCACATTGATAATCTATATAATATAATAATTAGTTAATATAAGGTGATATGATGCATTCTTACCTCTTCATCTCTTTTACTAGTTGTAATGCTTTAGTTTGTTGTTCAGTTACTAAACTATTCTGACCCATTACTTGTAATTATTAAAGTAAAGTAATGTTGATAGAGTGTATATTAAAGTAATGTTGATAGAGTGTATATTAAGTAATGTTGATAGAGTGTATATTAAGTAATGTTGATAGAGTGTATATTAAGTAATGTTGATAGAGTGTATATTAAGTAATGTTGATAGAGTGTATATTAAGTAATGTTGATAGAGTGTATATTAAGTAATGTTGATAGAGTGTATATTAAGTAATGTTGATAGAGTGTATATTAAGTAATGTTGATAAAGTGTATATTAAGTAATGTTGATAGAGTGTATATTAAGTAATGTTGATAGAGTGTATATTAAGTAATGTTGATAGAGTGTATATTAAGTAATGTTGATAGAGTGTATATTAAGTAATGTTGATAGAGTGTATATTAAGTAATGTTGATAAAGTGTATATTAAGTAATGTTGATAGAGTGTATATTAAGTAACATACTAAGATCCTCTGAGGAACAGAGATGTGCATGTTGTCCAAATGGGATGAAACTAGGATGTTGAATACCTCTTGGAATCGTGAGCAAGCTAATCGAACAATTTACAATAATGAAAGAAATATACAATGCGCTATTTACCCTTTAGCATCTGTATGTTCTTCAGGAGGAGTAACTCTTGGGAACAAAGACCAGTGGAGGAATTCTTCAGGTTTATAATGAGGATTATGAACCTGTTATTAATAATTAACTATCAATAATTATAGAAATTTGTGATCACCTGATACGATTCACCAAATCCAAACATTCCATAATTAAATCCACAGTCTGAATGTAATGTACCTATCGTAATGTTTGAATTGTCTATTAAGGAACAGACAGCAGAACAGGGAGACTCCTGTAATAAACAATAATATTATACCAGGAGTACATCAATGAATAATGTTTTTCATTGATGCACTCCTGGTACTACTACTGTATAATACAAGTCTCGTATTATGTTACATTGTTACTCCCAAGAGTTTTATAATTATCAAGTGATAACACTTACATTTATGATATTGTGTATATGAGTCTGTGTAGTTCCTAGTGTTGTATCATGACCAATAAGAAGTGAGGAAGTAATGGACAATTGAATAAGTAGTTGATTACTGGAATCTTTAGTGTCTTCTGGTAACTACCAGTGTATGTATAATAATGATTGTGGTATATCTACATAGTGACATACTTCCAAAGGAAAGTGGTGTATCTTATCAAATACCATCCTCTTCTTTTCCTCGTGTATTGTGTAGTTCATATATTGTATATCATTGCACACTGATATTTTCAATCTAAGTTGACCTGATTGTGTAAATCCAGCTGCAAATATGTAATAAATATATTATTAACACGCTCTTGATAATCGTGAAACATTTGTACTTACTGTAATCATCAGCTAATATTAGTGTCTTTATATGTAGACTCAATACACCAACCTGTTAAATGACGTCATCTCATTATGGGAGAAGTGTTGTTGATAGTATTCTTACCACTTTATTTGGGTTTTCATGTTCAGTACTTTTAGTACTTTTAGTACTTTCAAATGTTTTCATCAATTCATCCATAATTAATTATATGTGTGGGTGTACAGCTGCAGGATATACCAACTATTAATTTATAAAAATTAATTAATTAACTATAATAATATTAAATCTATAGTCTTTCGAAATGATTTTCTTCAAGGTTATTCTTGTTGCTCAAGTTGCTTTTGTGTTCTCTTCAGAATCAGGTTTGATAATGAATGGTGAAGATTTAAAGTAAATTAATATCTTTTTAAAGTTTTTTACAGAGAAGCTTTTGATGAATGGAAAATAAAGGTATATATAAGTTGTGCTTGTTATGAACATAATCAACCATATATTATATATTATATATATATATATATATATATATATATACATATAAATACTATGTAAATGTTTTAAACAATAATATATTATGTTATAACATCAAGTTGGTTGATTATGTTCATAACAAGCACTACAACATGAATTATGTATATGTAACTGTTTAATACTTGTTTTCTGCTTGTAGTAGAAAATAAAGGAATCTATTGTTTTATAGATTCCTTTTTCAACATACACTACTTTTATTGAAAATCATGTATATATATATATAATGCATTTTATTTATATATGTTAGTATGATAGAACTTATGACAGTAGAGATGAACATGAGAAACGACTGGATATCTTCATAAAGAACAGTATATTTGTAGATGATATGAACAGACAGTACTTACCATCATTAGAATGTGAGAGACATGTAATAATGATTACAGTAACCCTCTGCTCCACCTACGTGGGCAAGGGTTAATAAATATCATTTATATACTTTATAGTGGAACTTAACGAGTTTGCTGATCTGGAATTTGAAGAGTTTCAGAAGCAGTATCTTATTACAGATCCACAAGTAAACATTCATAATTATTATTATAAATTATGATATTATTCATTAATTAGCATTGTTCAGCAACTGGTAATTACATCAAATCTGGAAGGGACAACCCCATTGCTGTTGATTGGAGAAACAAAGGTGTAGTAACAAACGTTAAGAATCAGGTATGTAGGTGCAACATTAATCATGTGATTCTCATGTATTTATCATGTGACTCATCAGGGTAGTTGCGGTAGTTGTTGGACATTTTCAACTACAGGTTGTTTAGAGTCCCATCATGCTATTAAAACTGGAAATCTTGTTTCTCTGGTAATATTAAAATAAATTAACACATAATAATTATAATTTCCTCTAGTCTGAACAGCAACTGGTAGACTGTGCAGGAAATTTTAATAATAATGGATGTAATGGGTATTAGAAATAAAACTATAATATAATATGTTTATTAGAAATATTTTGTATAGTGGTCTACCATCTCAAGCATTTGAATATGTTTATTACAATGGAGGTATTGAAACTGAAGAAGATTATCCTTACACAGCTAAAGATGGAAAATGCAAATTCAATAGTTCAGAGGTTGCAGCCACTGTTACTGGAGTTGTGAATATTACTAAGGTATTTGAGAAAGATGACATCTAGTATAGTCGCAGCCACTGTTACTGGGGTTGTGAATATTACTAAGGTATTTGAGAAAGATGACATCTAGTATAGTCGCAGCCACTGTTACTGGGGTTGTGAATATTACTAAGGTATTTGAGAAAGATGACATCTAGTATAGTTGCAGCCACTGTTACTGGGGTTGTGAATATTACTAAGGTATTTGAGAAAGATGACATCTAGTATAGTTGCAGCCACTGTTACTGGGGTTGTGAATATTACTACATGTCAGTTAATAGCTACTGTATATGATATAACTAAAGGCACAAATGATATAGTGTAGGTGTGAGTGTTATTAACTTGCTTACATGTACATGATCAGACAAACAGGCTTGGTTCGTATTCTACAAAATGTGCTTACATCAGGCTAACAAGGTATTTGAGACTAGTTAATTAACTTGATATCTATTAATTTGGGATTCTTACTATTTACTTTCTAAAATATACATTATTATATTCACAAGTCATATTATACTGTTACTATAGTGGTGTGTCAATAGCACCAATTCCTGGAACTACCATGAATAATATTTATTACTGTGGAAACATCTTTCATATGTGACTGGGAATATGATAATATGACTTGTGTAAAAACATTTCGATCTTGAAAACTAATGTCCTATATAAAAGTGCTGAGTGTATAAACACAAATATGTTTGTGGAATAATTCATGTTTTCATATTCATGTGGTCATACGGTTTGTTTGTTTTTATTTGTGTACAAATTTATTTTAAAGTTATTTTCACTTTCCTATTTGGGATAACTACACATGTGGTACTGAAAACATACAGTCGACAAATTGTGTGCTAATTAGACAGCCGTAATTAATACTGGAGTAATTATTTGTTTTCCCTCTTCTCCAGGGTTCTGAGGATGATATCGGTGATGCTGTGGCTAATAATGGTCCAGTGAGTATTGCATATGATGTGACGAAGGCATTCATGTTATATAAAAAAGGAATATTTAAAGGGTAATTTGTATAATAATAATAATAATAATAATAATAATAATGTATATCAACATATAGGGATCATTGTCATACTGATGCTACACATGTTAATCATGCTGGTATGTAATATTATATTGTATATTTTAATAATATATAATTTATTCGCAATAGTACTAATTGTTGGTTACAATCAGACGGAGTCTGGTGAACAATATTGGATAGTTAAGAATTCATGGGGAAACAAGTTTGGACTTGACGGGTTTGTGGTTAATGTTATGTCATGATAATTATTATTAGTTATTTTCTACAGGTATTTCTGGATTGAACGAGGGAAGAATGCCTGTGGTCTAGCTGACTGTGCCTCTTATCCAATTGTATAAATAATTATTTACATTTCATACATGGTTTTGTCATGACATGCATGTAATAATTAATTATTCATAATAATTGCTGTTCATAAAACTGACCAATCAAATTACGTAATAAACGACTCGCCTGTTTGCGATGGAATTTCGCATGAGACAAAGAAAGACTGGCTACTTGTGTTGCTTTATAGGATGAGTGTGTATGCTGTTACGTATTCTTCAGCTTCTCTGCCAAGAAAGACATACAATAATAAAGGAGTGAGTGAGTATTAGTAATTATTATGCTTATAATAATTATGTATCGTGTGTGTGTATATATACATATATATATATACATATATATATATATTATAATATATATATATATGATTATACACACACTCATCTATTGCATGTAAGATATGGAGTAACAAGTTATAACATGCCATTTGCAGATGATGTAATCTGGCTGTTATTATGTAACCAAGTATTTTGTTTATGTTGCCAGTGATATTATTTATTTATGAAATATATATATATATATATATATATATAATTATATATATATATATATATATATATATATATATATATAATTATATATATATATATATATATATATATATATATATATAATAGTTATATACAACAGATATTAAGATTAATAAATGTGTATTAGAACACACTTTGATTATGTATTGTAATGTATACGAGGGTGGGACCGATGATGACGGAATAGTATAGCTGAAGGTAAGTGTGTTATGAGTCCTACATTACATAATCCATAGTAAAGTGTTTTGGGGTGATTCACTGATAATTACCACTGGTTCATAGAGCAGTGATTCACTGATAGTTACCACTGGTTCATAGAGCAGTAATTCACTGATACCACTGGTTCATAGAGCAGTGATTCGCTGATAATTACCACTGGTTCATAGAGCAGTGATTCACTGATAATTACCACTGGTTCATAGAGCAGTGATTCGCTGATAATTACCACTGGTTCATAGAGCAGTGATTCACTGATAGTTACCACTGGTTCATAGAGCAGTGATTCACTGATAATTACCACTGGTTCATAGAGCAGTGATTCACTGATAATTACCACTGGTTCATAGAGCAGTGATTCGCTGATAATTACCACTGGTTCATAGAGCAGTGATTCACTGATAATTACCACTGGTTCATAGAGCAGTGATTCGCTGATAATTACCACTGGTTCATAGAGCAGTGATTCGCTGATAATTACCACTGGTTCATAGAGCAGTGATTCACTGATAATTACCACTGGTTCATAGAGCAGTGATTCACTGATAGTTACCACTGGTTCATAGAGCAGTGATTCACTGATAATTACCACTGGTTCATAGAGCAGTGATTCACTGATAATTACCACTGGTTCATAGAGCAGTGATTCACTGATAATTACCACTGGTTCATAGAGCAGTGATTCGCTGATAATTACCACTGGTTCATAGAGCAGTGATTCACCACTGGTTCATATAGCAGTGATTCACTGTGTGATATAACTATAGGCACAAATTATAAATAGTGTATGTGTTAGTGTCATTAACTTGCTTACATGTTCTTACATGTACTAACAGGCTTGGTTTCATATCCTATATACATCATACAACACCCATATTAATAAAATGTTTAAACTTTTAATATAATTAGACACAGGGTTAATTACATTAGGTATGTACAAATATAAAACAGTAATAAGATAGGAATCCAAATATAGATTGACCTTCTGATGTCTAATCAAGCACTCTTACCACCAGACTCCTTGATGGCAGAGGAATGTATGATTGTACTAATACCAATGCTAGCTTCTAACCCATGCACCTTATTTTAATTGTCAATAATTCTGAATATGTTAATATAAGTGTATGTATATATTATATATATATATATATATATACTATAGTTTTTTCATATGGAAAGTAGTAAAGACACATCCTCACTTTCACGTCATAGCCAGGACTCATTCTCAAGTCATAAGCCAGACTCATTCTCAAGTCATAAGTCAGACTCATCCTTAAGTCATTCCTTAAAAGTTAGTTTGACTACATCAGCATCTACTACCCACAAAAAATCTCGTTCTGAAATGGAATTGAGTCGATGTTTTGAGAATGAAAATACGGAAGCATTACTAAAACGTACGTTTTATATAGTAATAAACTATTAAATAGAGTATTGTATGTTTGGTGTTACACACTAATGTGTTAACAATGTCTAGTTATTATTGAAATTGTTTTGTTATACATATTATTAATTACACTCTTATAGTTTATTATAATAATTTACAATAGAGTATTCGTGTGCCTGGCATAACAGTAATATTCTTGTGCAAGGTCACATGTATATCACATGTCATCATGTGTGTTTTTACTCAAATCTATTTTGGGAGACCAAGGTATGACTCAACTACATGCCTCAAAATTATGATCATGATATAACTTCCTCTTATTAGCTGGCAATTAAATTTAAAGATATTACACGAATTATGAAGCAAAAGACTGCATTAGTAGTACCTAATGCCATCACCGTGACAACACCTGAAAAAGAGGTATTTAAAACTATTTATTATATTCATTATTATTTATATTCAACTCAGTACTTCTTCACTTCTTTTCTTCATCGTAACAATGCTTACACTGTTTTGCAATCTGTGTGGAAATATTCCGTTAAAGGAATAGTGAGTATATATTATATTTAATGGTGATACAATGTCATTACATTATAGAGTCTAACGCGTGAAGATTTGTTACTACTCAAGAAAGGAAAGAATCATTTAATAGATAAAGATACAGATGAGGAAGGGACAGAGAGTGTGGATACTGTAGATGATGATATTGAGGTAGATGGGATAAAAAGTAGATCTCATCGTATTCCACAAACCAGTTCAGAATCAACACTCAGTGATGATCTTAATATTAGGTGTAGTGGATATAGTAGCCAACATACTGAACAATCTGATGATACTGTTACTGAAGTAGAATCTACAAGCAATGGATTGACTGAATATGTTGAGGAAGAAATATCTGGAATGAGGGGGCGTTCGGGTTCAACAATAGCTATTAGAAACATAGATGTGTTTAGTACAGTAGTTGAGGGAAGTGAACAGAGAGGTGTCACATGGAGAAGATATAGTATGGCAATTAATTATTTTTATAATTTATGTTATATATTTATTGTAGGTTGGCAGAGACTTAAAGGATATATAGTAAATACGAATATGCCCACCATTGCCGGTCTGATTAATATAATCATTATATTATTGTAAGTGTAATAGCACATATTATACAATCACTGTATAATGTACCATACTTGAAATTCCAAACACTAACCACAAATATGTAAACAACTGAATGTGAATATTATATATACTAGTGTGCATTTTGTAATTTAGGGAATACCCAATGGGGAATACCCAATGGGGAATCTACTCGCATATTATATGTACTTTTATTCCTTTCAGAATATCAATTCTACTTGTTTCCATGTTAACACTTATTTGTAAACTGTCTGAACTTGATCCCAGCCTCAGGCCATGGTTGTCATGGCAACCATGGTGTCGCTTTGTTTGCAAGAGTTCGTCATTCGTCAGTGTTAATGTTGTGTCATCACATGATTCTTCAATGTTCTGACATTGTGACGTGTGTTGGAAAGATTTTATATTGTTATTATAATTATGTAAAACCCAATTTTCATTTGGCAATATATATATGCTTTTTTGTATTATAATAATGTTCGTGCCTAGCACCACCCATTTAAAAAGTATACTGATATAAACGGAAATAATCGGATAAAGGCTGAAGGAGAAAATGTGTCATGTTTTGTTGTTCTTTTCACTGTTATTGAGTTTGTCTTCAGTTCTTACACAAGATGATGTCCATTCCCTTACACTGGAAGTGGATACTAATAATGTTAAGGTAACACACTTGACAAAGGTTGAGCTCATGGATGTAATATATATAATCCTCCATCTTTATATGTAGCCAGATGAATATTATTGTACAAGTGTTGACTTACCAACAGAAGAGAATTATATTAGTAAGTATATATGTATGTACATATTACAAGTATGACATCACAAGTGGATATAATATAAGTTCCAACCTCACCAAGTTCAGAATTTGAGGTTATGTTCCGATATAATTATATATATATATATATACATATAATTATATATATATATATAATTATACATATATATATAATTATATATATATAATTATATATATATATATATATATATAATGTATACATATATGTACAAATGGGTGGTATGACTAATATGTTATTAATTGCTTCTGTTCATATTTAGTTGGATTTGATCCTCATATTAATTCCTCCATTGTTCATCACATGATATTATTTGGATGTACTGGAAAACAAGATGATAAGACTATTCACAATGATTACTGGTAAATAATAATTATATTTAGAGTTTTTAAATAAACAACTACTATCAATTGTATGTTTGTGTGAGTTGCTATTGAAAATAATTTATACAAATATTGATATTATGAGACAAATTATAATTATTATTATGGCTGAAGTATGAGTTTTTAAATCTATCTATTACAGGAATTGTATAACAGTATATAAAGTTTGTGATGATTCCATATTTACTACACTATTTGCTTGGGCTTTACAAGCTGAAGGACTTACACTCCCTAAAGGTGTGTCTGTGTGTGTGTATATGTATCTGTTTGTCTGTCTGTGTTTATGTATGTGTCTGTGTGTCTGTGTATGTCTGTATATGTGTATGTATATGTCTGTCTGTCTGTCTGTCTGTCTGTCTGTATGTATGTATGTGTCTGTGTATTTGTATATGTGTATGTATATGTCTGTCTGTCTGTCTGTCTGTGTCTGCGATAATGTGTATGTATTTCAGATGTTGGTATTAAAGTTGGTGAGGGCAGTGCTGTACAATATATTGTAATGCAAATTCATTTTCAGAGTACACCAACTAGAGAAGGTGAATGAGTTGTTAATAATTCCTCTCAGAGAGTTATCCTATTTCTCATTAGAGGATTATCCTGCTTTAGACATATCAATAACAAATACTAAACAACCTTTTATTGCTGGTATATACCTGTTTGGTGGGTATTTGAGGGATGGCTTGGAACCAAAACAAGAAGGTCTGTCAGCTATCTATCTATCTACCCAGTATCTACTTGTATATTGTTATCTATTTATTAATCAGCTGTTAGCATTGATGTTGCTTGTAAGTTTGATGGACCAAATACAATTCACCCCTTTGCATTCCGAACACACACTCACTCATTTGGTATGTCAAATGATAGTCACATGACATTATTATAATGGATTTATTTATAGGTAGTGCAATGTACGGATATGTCATTAAAGCTGATACTGGAGAATGGCAGCTAATAGGACAAAGAAATCCTCAGGACCCACAAGTATATAACAATAATGTCATGTGATGGTCATATGATTAGCATTTGTAGGCATTTTATCCAACTGAAGAAGGACTTGATATAGTACCTGGTGACATGTTGGTATGTTTGATCATGTTTGGTATTTCAGTAATTTGTACAGTAGTATATATAATATGATACTGTTCAGTTCCTGTACAGAATGGGTGAAAACATTTCATATATTATAATGATCTTATTTCATTTGTCAATCCTTCAGGCTGTTCGGGCATATTATAATACTCTATCACAACCTGATAGGGTAATGTTTGGGTAAGTCATATACCTGTATATATATATATATATATTCCTACTACACTCCTAATTTTAGTGCTCATGGTTCTGATGAGATGTGTAATTATTACATGATGTACTATACTGAGAATAGTGAAGATCAGTTATATAATAATGAATGTTGGTCTACAGCACCTGATGATCTGGAATATCCTGATTCTTCTCATGTTTTACCTACACATGTTCCACAAGTGTCACATGATTCTATTGATAACGATGACCCTAATCATGAATCTATTAATGAAGACCACACCCACCCTGAATCACATGATCAGGACCCTACTGAAGATACCTCATTCTTATCAGATATTCTAGAAATATTGAGTACTGATAATGAATTTATACCTGTACTTAATCTGGATGAATCATGGCCTCTCAATAGGGTAACAGGTGTAGTTGGCGAGATTCAACTTGGACAAGTATCTGCAGTTGATGTTGATAGTATTAATAATGTACATATTTTACACAGAGGAGACAGACAATGGACATCACAGTATGTTTATACACATGTATTTATTATTAATATGTTATATAATTATCCTTTAGGTCATTTAATATGAATAATCAGTTCATGGACAAACATAAAGGGACCATTTCTGAACCTGTAGTCCTGAAACTCAGTCCATCTGGAACATTACTAGACACATGGGGACGAGACTTCTTCTATTTACCACATGGATTAAAACTTGATAGTACTAATCAATACTGGATAACTGATGTAGCTAGACATCAACTTTTGAAAGCTTTACCAAAGTTGAAGAACAATCCTTTGGGATTAGGGACTGCATTTGAACCGGGAAATGACAATTACCATTTCTGTCAACCTGCTGATGTTGAAGTAGATGAAAAGAATAGCCTTTTCTTTGTTGCTGATGGGTAAGTACTGTGTCTATCCTCTTCATTCATTGCCTAGCAAACCATCCGTCTATCTATCTATCTATCTATTCAGGTATTGTAATCATCGTGTTATCGTATATTCTTTAAATGGAGTATTTCGTTATGAGTTTCCTTCATTTGTTGGTGGTAAGAAGTTAAATGTACCTCATAGTTTAGCTCTTAGTCAAGATGGACACGAATTGTTTGTAGCTGACAGAGAAAACTCTCGTATTATACTTTATGATACAATTAGCAGAGAGGGGCGTGTCTTTGTTGACTCTGATGTTTTGGGTGGGGCCATTTATGCTATTAGCTTTGGTAATCTGCGTGGTGACTGGCCATTATATGCTATAAATGGTTCTATGACTGGAGAGGATAAAGCTGTAGGATTTACACTTCATAGAGATGGTAGTGTTATTAATACTTGGAGTCCACCTGAAGTGAGAAACATCATTGGTATATTACAAACTCATTATACTGTTGTTATACAGGGATTTGTTAAACCTCATGACTTGGCCGTCTCTTCTGATGGATTGAGTGTATATGTTGCTGAAATTGGACCTAATAATGTGTGGAAATTTTCTGTTACTAGTGAGTGATGTGCGTATTATGTGTGTATTATGTGTGTGTGTGTGTGTGTTGTTTTAACTATTAATTTTTACCATCAAAACATCAAACAGAGTTTCCTACAGTCACGTCAAATGACACACCAATAACCAATACAACACATCAAACAGAGTTTCCTACAGTCACGTTACATGACACACCAATAACCAATACAACAACTGATGCAACAACAACCTTATCACATGATGATGATACACCGGTGACCATATCACATGACACAAATCTCACACTGTCAACACCTCCAGGACCCAGTTCAAGTCCCTCTACAGCTGATGAAGATATCACAATAACACCTCCCACTAATAATAGTGATGATGATTATATATGTCCCCGCCCACCTGCCCCACCCACTAGTAATTGTACAAGTAATGTATCAGGATGTGTTAGTACATGTCAATCTACACCCACTGATCAACCACCTTCCAGTTCAACAATATCATCATCGTCATATAATAATGTATTATTTATGCTCATTATATTATTATCTATGATATCATTATGTGTAGTACTGGTATTAGTTATTGTTGTATGTCTGTGTTCCAGACATAGTAAACTCCACCCAAAGAAGAGATATTTAGTGAGGCGTCATTATACTGTTGATCCCAAGAAAAAACTACAATCTCTTTTAAACCCTGCTCGTAAAGGATTCACACCTATCAGTACTGTTGATTCAGATAGTGATATTGAATTTACAGTGTTTCAGAAAACATAATTTGACCTACCCATCATATACTACAGACTATCAAATCATTTCATAATTCAATCTCTTGAGATATTTTGAATTTAAAGAAAATTAATTAACTACTACTTAATAAATATTAATTAACTAATTTAATTTTGTTTGTGAGAAAGGAAGATGGATTTTGGTGGAGTATGTAATCTTTGTAAAGATCCATTTGGTCCAGAGGAAGGTATGGTGAATACTGGAGGGAATATATGGCATGAAGACTGTTTCGTGTGAGTATATATAATTTATACACTACTGTAAGATAGTAAATATATCTCCTCCATTACAATACATAATTATGTTGTTTCTATATAGTTGTGTTCAGTGTTTTCAACCATTTCCAGAAGGTGTATTTTTTGAGGTATGTATCATAATAATTATATATATGATTTATATAATATCCTCTCAGCATGAAGGTAGACAATATTGTGAACACGATTTTAAAACTCTTTATGCTCCCTGCTGTAGTGGTTGTGGTAAGTATACACATGATAATGACAATCATGTGATCATCATGTGATATAGGTGATTTTGTCATTGGTCGAGTTATACGTGCTATGGGACAATGTTGGCATGCTAAATGTTTCAAGTGTATTAGTTGTCATTGTGAACTAGCAGATACAGGATTTGTTAAGAGTCAAGGGAGGTAATTATTAATTAATAATTAATTGATTTATTATGTCATTCATTTTTAATTAGACCACTTTGTAAACGATGTAACAGTGAAGTGAAAGGTGTATAATAATGTACTGATAACATTGTGTATAATGTATATATTGTTTTTCAGGTGGTGTTAAAAAGTTTTGTGGTAAATGTAGGTATGTAATTATGTGTATTGAAGTCATAATTCTATTACTACCTCTAATAGTGTATTTATTTTGTATTTATCATAATAGTCTTCGTATTGTATTTATCATAATAGTCTTCCTATTGTATTTATCATAATAGTCTTCGTATTGTATTTATCATAATAGTCTTCGTATTGTATTCATTTTATTCATTACTATCTCTCATAGTCTACCTATTCAGGGTGATCACATCACATATCAATTTCAAGTTGTTCATCCTCATCATTTCAACTGTTTGAAATGCAAGTTAGTTTGTGTAATCTTATGTTATCATCATTACCAACATCTCTTTCAATACCTCCACACATCATCATCTTCTATAACACTTCCTCCAAACATCATCACCACCATATTCATGATTTAGTAAACAGTTGACTTCTCATTGTCGAGAGAAAGAGGGTGAACTATATTGTCTTCGTTGTTTTGACAACATGGGTTCCTCTATATGTGGTGCTTGCAGGTAACCTTTCTCATTGAATCATTATTTATCATGAATTGTTACTATATATAGGCGTCCAATTGAAGGACGTATAATACATGCTATAGGTAAGGCATGGCATCCTGAGGTATGTTTGTAAACAACATAATTAACAATCTACTAAACATGATATTCTTATAATTAATTAGCACTTTGTGTGTGCATATTGTGAGAAACCATTTGAGGGAAGACGACATTACGAGAAGAAAGGACTTGCTTATTGTGAAAGAGATTACCAAAATGTGAGTCTCAAGAGATATGAATGTGTTACAAGTCATGTGATAATTATTAATTACATTCAGTTATTTGGTGATGTGTGTTTCTATTGTAACAAACCATGTAAGGGTGATGGTGAGTTACTAAAGGGTTAAATTAAATTTGTTTAAACACTAGTATATTATTAGTTGTTAATGTATTGAACAAGTCATGGTGTGTTGAGCATTTCAGCTGTACAGCTTGTAGTGTTTCACTGGCTACAAAGTAAGTTAATAATGTCATCATATAATTATAATAATTACTACTACTACTACTAGGGGTGGAGCTAAATATGTTGACATGGATGAACGACCGTATTGTAAGAAATGTTTTGAAAAGACCCCAACAGAACTTCGAAGACGACTGAAAAAATATGTCGATTAGCTAAACAATTCTCCTTGTGACTTAGCAGATTTTTAATAGTTTAATTAGTAGATGTATAAATACAACATTCAAATATATAAAAGTAGTTGAGATATAGTAATATGATATGATGAAATAGTCCATTAGTGTATATCAGGCTAACACTGCCTATTCCTAATGAGTACAGGTTGAAATGAAAGCCATCATAATAATGATAATATATCATCACTATATATATATATATATAAGAGCGGAAGGTAGCTATGTAACTTCATTAGTTGACAACTGACGCTGCCTGTATAAAAATTAATAATAATAACAATTATTATTATTGTATTATAATTATCACCTCAATTGTTCATTAGGTTTATGATCCTTTTCAACTTTAAGTTCCTGTCTAGTTTCTTTATTAATATCATCCTTCTTCTCTTCTTTGTTTTTATTTCCCCTACACCAATTCACCAACTGAATGAGCGCCTTCCACAGAAGGATCGCCACAGGTACAGCAACACAAGTCACTCAGACCATTCTGAAAATGATGATGAATCATAAAATGTGTGACGTCATGTATTGCTAACAGCTATCTAGCCCCACCCTTTAGTTTTGTGTACATTATGGATCTCTTGAAGTTGTCTATCATTTTCTGTCTCAACTATGCTGTAACCTCAACTGACAAACCTAATATAGTATTCATGATGGCTGATGATCTGGGATATGGTGATGTGGAGTATTATGGTGGTGTTGCATCCACTCCTAATCTTCAGGACATGTCCAGCTCATCACATAGTATTAGATTAGATAGATACTACAGTGGAGGTCCTGTGTGTTCACCAACAAGAGGTACTATATTGACTGGTAGAAATCACAATAGATATTGTGTGTGGACTGCTAATGCTGGTAATAATTGTGATGATTTCAAGTGTCCGGAACACATGCCATTACCTCTTACTGAAGTCACTTTACCAGACATCCTATCAAAGGCAGGGTATTTTACTGCAATGTTTGGTAAATGGCATCTTGGAGATTTCAAAAATATTAGTGGGAATCCTAAATGGCCTGTATCTCATCCTGGTCTCCATGGATTCAAGGAATGGTGGGCAACTGAACGCTCGGCTCCTTCTGCAAACATGAATTGTGCATGCTTTGATAGTAAATTGTGTATTCTTGGACACTACAAAGATACACCACCTTGTACAAACTACTACACTGTTAATAAACATGACAACTTATTGAACTACACACAACCTGAAATTGGTGATGATGCACACTTTCTAGCATGTCAGTTTGATAACTTCCTCAAGTCTCATTCTAATGAGCCATTCTTTGTTTATCTACCATTTCATAATGTACACATCAGATATTTAGCATATGAAGGCTATATAACTAACTATACTAAAGCTGGATATGATACGAATCATATTGATTACTATGGAGCTATCTCTGCGTTAGATGATGCAGTGGGAATAGTTAGAAAGCTACTAAAACAATATAATATTAGTAACAATACCATGTTGTGGTTTACAAGTGATAATGGCCCAGCTGTAGGTACACCTGGATCCGCAGCTAACCTCAGAGGTCATAAAGGTCAGTTATATGAAGGGGGCATTAGAGTACCTGGTATAATTGAATGGCCCATGTATATTAAAACTAATATCATCACTAACTATACTGTAGTATCAAGTGATTTAATGCCCACTGTGTGTGATGTTCTGAACATAGAATGCCCTAAAGACAGACCAATTGATGGACAATCAATTATGCCTTTAATTAAAGGGACACAGAATACACGCAATAAGACAGTGTCATGGATGTATGATGTTCATGACAATTTTGATTCTTCTTACAGTGCAGCTATCAGTGGAGACCAATATAAAATATATGCTACATACAATAAAGGAAAAATTAAAACTGCTGAACTTTATGATCTAATTAATGATGTATCAGAATCACATGATTTGTCACATGACAATCAAAATACATTTTCTGAACTAAGAGGAGAGTTAGAATCGTGGAGAAAATCTGTTATCAAAAGTGCTACAAAAGAAGTGAATTGTATGAAACAGAAATAGAAAATATCCATAGCCTCATTCCCATGTTATGACATTGCTATGCTGTACTGAAAAAAATCAATAGTGTAACAAAATTAAAAAAAAAAATTTGAGAAATAATAATTATTCTGTACTATAATTTATGTTCCCTAAAACCTTTTTTAAATTAATTAAGATGAGGAACTTTAGTAGGGGGTTCTCCTGATGATGAGTCACCACTAGTAGTACTATTAGTCTCTTGATCTAATTCTCTCTTTTGTCCAGCAACAGTTTCCTGTGTGACCTCATCCTTTAATTTAGTATCTTCTTTCTTTTCAATGACTTGTTCATCATGATTCTGCTTGTTCTGTTCATGCAGTTGAAGTGTTTCTGATATTTGCTGATATATTCTATCATATTGTAATTTCAATTGCTCTAAATCTCGTAAACTGGAATATCCACTTCCAATAGATGTAGGAGGAGTTGATACATGTGATGTAGTAGTATTTGTTGTTTGTTTGTCATATGGAGTTGGTGTGAGTAAAAATGGTTGACCCATATTCTGTGCTTGTATAATCACGTTATTCCCTGGTGTATTTCCAGCTCCTGGCTGTATGCTGATAGGAAAAGCTACAAGAGCTGATGTAGATCCACCAACACTTCCACCTTCAGCAACAGCCGATCCAAGAGGAAATTCGGTAGGTAGACTGGAGAGGGATGGTGGAATACTGCTAAATAGACTAGGTGTGGTTAATGACATTATAGGTGTAGTTAGGGAGTCATTGTTGACAGTAGTGGTGTTAGAATGTGAGGATGAGGTCACGGATGAATTGGTAGTTACATCTGAAGATGAGCTTGAAGAATTAGGTTGTAAACGTATTACTGGAGGTGGTGAGGTAGGAGCCTATATAAGTATATTTTCATTACTACACTGACATGAGAGATCACACTTACTGTTTTTGGTACAAATCCTTTTTGTCCTGGTATCACTACTTTCAGTTGTGGTCTTGGTTGAGGTTCATTACCTTCACTTACAGGTGTACTGTTTTCAAAATTCTCATCCACTGAAGGTGTGCTGGTAGGAGACTTTCCAGTAGGCAATGAAATGTAGTTACGTCCACCACCTATAAGACAATTGATTATAATTATTATAATAGATAAAAGGGGCTTACTCACCTGGTAAATGAAGTTTTAGAGTTTGACTTCGAATTGTTTGTAAACGTGTTGGTGTGTTTACTGGAGGTGGCATTGATCCAGATCCCACTGATGATGGCGACTTGATAATCTTTGATCCAGGGGTTTCAGGAGATAGTGTACTAGCTGAACTTGGTCTACTGGATCCATTAGATATAATGTGCTGTACATTTAGTTGTACATCAGGAGGTGTTACAGGAACACTAACTGGCATTGCCTGAGGTACACGAGTAGAAGCAGCTAGCATTATTGGAGGAGGAACAGGATTCTGTAGTAATGAGATATTCAATTATAATATTATATAATTTTTATTTACCTCTTGTCGTAGAACTTGATCAAATTCTTCATCAATTCTTTGATAATGAGCTTGTGTATTTGGTGTTAATGGAATATGGGTGAGACCTTCATCATCATCATCACCAGATGTGTTATCTTTCGTCCCTTTTTCTTTTTCTCGTCGTGTGATGTCCTGAGTTGAAATTAATAAGTCACAACTACCCCTGTAATCAATGCATTAATTACACCATATCAATGGAAACTGACTTCTAATATATCAGCATTAGTCTTGCTCTCATCAGGGTCCTTAAACTCGGTATATCTTATCAATATAGAATTCATATTTGATGAGGCATATTGATATAGTTTACTACTACCAGTAATCATGATAACAGCAATTTCAACATCACATAATATACTCAATTCATATGCTTTCTTTAGTAATCCAGCTTTACGCTTACTGAAAGTGATCTGTGTTTATAATGTCATTTCAAAATTATAATACTTCATCATTATAGCTATTTATTATAATACCTGTCTATTTCTTTCATCTTGTATTCGAGTTATTTGTATCTTCTTACGACCCATCTTAGTAATCCTATAAGATATATATATATGTGTGTGTACATATATACACACTAACAGTGATGGTCACATCATAACCAATTTGAAATTGAATATAAAAATATTGTCTGTTTCAAAGATAGTTCTAAAGAGAGATCATGGTATATTCACTACATTTAGCTACATCTAAAATAATTCAGCCATTATGCACAGTCTATTTTTAGAGAAGAGGTATTTATATACTCGTGTCATGTCTGTGCTATTTTTACACTTTTTTTAATTTCAAGTGGCTATTTTTGGCAAATAAAAGTTATAAATAACTTGCGATCTATAAACAATGAATTTTTACTGATATACACTCCAAATCATTTGTTGTTACCTCAGGCTAGTGAATGTTTTCCACAATTAGAACACAACTGATCACACAGCAAGTTCAGGTAAGTTAGACAAAGCTCTTTATCCGTTCCTGAGGGAAGAAACATCACGTGATCAAATATGGCGTCTTGTTTTAGTGTTACTATAAACTGATAAGATGTCTTGTATACTTCCTCAATGTAATTGTATTAGGTACAAGAAATGTGGTGATGATAAGACAAAGAGGTGTGTGATTGTATGTCTTAACTGGCTAATAGCAAGATGATAAATCATAGGTGGCCTTATTGTATATATATATATATATATATATATATATATATATATATATATATATATATATATATATATATATAATTATATTTCTTCAATACAGTTCTATTATGCAACTTAATATAAAATGCAGTACATGTGGTCATACTCAAGATCTTCATCGTAAACGTAATGCAAAAGATAATTTGATCATTGGGGAGTTGATGTCAGCATCCTCAAACCGATGCTCCAGTGTCATTCCAATGTCAGAACTGCATCAAATGAACATGTTTGGATCTTATAGTCCTATTCCTATACCACCTGATGACATCACTAATGAGGTGTGTATATACTAATCATTATCGCATGATTGTCATGTGATATGATTTTACAGGATGGGAGTGTGTTATGTACATGCACTGGTTTCTCTGGTAAAGAACTCTCTGATATATTACACAGCTTTAATAAACTTTCATACGATAATGTTCATGAGAGATTGCCCCTTGTTAACTGTTCCTCTTGTACACACACACTTTTAATGCACCAATCGTCACATACCATTCCAAACGAGATTAAATCTGTCACCACAATCCCTTCTCCTTATTGCATGAGTCACAACACACTCTTGAGTGTTTTAATGTGTGATAGTCATGTGACATTATCTGCACTGTGGTTGGATGGAAAGACGTGGAGATTGGCATGTAAATCTTATGGGGAAGAAGTCAGTGAAGAAGGGTATGATAATAAACGAAGAAGTAAAAGAAATTCATCCAAGAGACCTCGTGAAGTACATGAAGACATGTTGAGAGAAGAGGATAAGATGTCAGTATTTATTAAAGACTCGTTAAATAGAGACAGTACTGTTGTCTTAAATGAGGTAATATTATTATGTATTTATTAATTACATAATATAATTACAATATTTCAGTTAGTATCTCCACAGCATCTTTCATCCACTCAATTAATGAATGATAATCTGATAGCTATTGCTGAAATAGATAAAATATCTCTTTTTCTTTTACCCGACACCAAAACTGGATCACATGATATACCATCAAAGGCACATGATATATCATCACTGTCACATGAGATAAAATATACTGGAATCTTAACTCTGTAAGTTGTCATATCATGTTATTATTAATAATATGTTTTTCTTAGATTATCATTATCACCTCCTCCAGCTACTGTTGGAGTAGAGAGTGTGTTAATATGTTTAGGATTTAGTTCAGGTAATATCTCTATATGGAAGATTACTAGTGAAGATGTACACAGGTATATACTTTACTATACATCATAATAATAATTATTATTATAATAATTAGTTTAACAAGTATATCAATTAGTGATTCATCTGTGACTCATTGTGTGTGGGTACTGCCTCAAATGTAAGCTAGTCTCTAATCAATGATTTATAGTAATAATTACATAATATAATTATTAGATATTTAACTCTTGGTACACAAAAAGGTGAACTAGTGTTTTACTCATTGAAAGATTCTGTTATCAAATACAGAGTGTCTTGTACTAGTGGTCCAGTAACATCTCTTTGTTGGATCAATGAACTAAGGTGTCTATATAATGAGTTGATTAAACTTTATTATCATCATATAGGAGTGTTGCCATGGCATCAGCTGATGGGTGTGTTCATATTATTAATATTAGCTCTGATAAGACATCACACAACGCTCCTATTCTTAAATATTGTAGGTTTATTAGTCATGTGACAGTCATGTGATTTATGTATATTACAGTCACTACACAGGAAAGTCAAAGGGACAGATTTCGTTATGTTGCCATACTTAAAGGTGATTTATAATAATAATAATAATATTATTCTTTATCTCTCTATATTCAGCCCATAGATCATTTGTAAGTGCAAGTGCAGTAACTCATAATGAACTTATTACTATAGGATGGGATGGGCTTATGATATGTTGGTCACTTTCTCAAATTAGTTTTGTTTTACAACATGATGTACATAATAAGAAGTACCCTCAGCCCTTGGGAGAGACCCCTTCTGATATTGAACCCACAGCGTGTTACAAGATAGGACCTCAATCCTGTGTAAATGCATTACCCATTGGTTTGTGGAGTAATAACAACACGCTACTGACAGTATTTCGTGAACCTGATAACAAGATTAAGTTTATAATTTATTCATGATATCACATGATATCATAATGTTAATATAACATAAAACACTACAAAAAAGTGAAAGAAACTAAGTGTAGGGAACAATTGAAAAGATATTTAAACTATGAAAAATTATTTAATCAAAAGAAGAGAAGAATTAGAAATTTAGAAGACACACACACACACAAACATACTATATTATAATCAACGCTAACTATCTCTTTTAGGAACAGCAGGAGGTTGAAGGGCAGTGAATGGTACTACTGCTAGAGTACAAATAATATAATTATATAGTAATAATAATTATTATTATAGTAGTTACGTACCTGGAGTCCCTAATGAAAATGGTTGCATTAAAGGTATTAATCCTTGAGCTGCAAGAGCCTGAGTTTGTTGCTGTTGTTGTTGGTGTTGTATAGCTAATTGCATTTGAATAGCAGTAGCTTGGTCAACAGGAACTTGACCCATAGCAGCAAATTGTGCCATTTGGTTTTGCCATAATGCAAACTCTTGAGGATGTACAGGTGCATGTATTGCTGTGGGAGCAACAACTCCACCTGATTTTTGTATAGCTTCTAAATGTTGCATTAATTGCACTTGTTTCAGCCATTCTTCAACAGAGAGGCCATTACCATGAAGAGCTAAGGACAGTAAAAATAATTTTTATGATAAAATGATTTATAAAAGAGTGTACTCTTCATTAACTCACCAGCAATATGTGTTGGAGAGAGTTGAGTGATGGTGGCAGGAGTGGGAGGAGGAGGAGGTTGATGAGATGAAGGTGTATGTATGTGACGAGAAGAAGAGTCGTGTTTAGTACCATGTTGACTACGTCCAGCAGATGATGTTGCATGACTTGATACCATAGGATGCATTTGTTTGGTATCGTAATGACGACTAGTTTGTGGCTCATGTTTATTAGTAGTAATTACATGATGGATACCACCATGATGATGCCAATCATGAGGTTTCTTATGAGAGTTTGGACTCGGAGTTCTTGTTGTAGTATTCATTCTAGCCATATGATGTTCTTGTTGATTTCTTACAGTGTGTGGTTCAGATTTCAAACTAGATGGAGGATTAATTATTCCACTAACATGCCATGCTGGAGGAGGTACCACAGACACACCTTGTAATACTCCACTTGAAGATGAGGGAGATGCTGATGTTACTATGCCCTGAGATAAAGCTTGAAATGTTGGTGTAGATCCAGGAGGTAGAGGAAGCCCAGGGAATGTTAAAAACCCTGGCTGATGATGGTGATGTGACATTGCTAATGATTCAGGTTCTTGTTTTATTTGAATACTTCCTGGATGAGATTCTGAGCGACGTGACGATTGTTTCTTTGGTTGATGAGATGGTGGTTTTAAAGTGGAAGGAATATGATTACCTTTTGAAGATGGTCTATTTGGTCTCGATAATTGTTCTTGTTTAATTGGCAGAGAATGTGGATTCATCACACGCTGATCAGGTGATATTAATACTCCAGGTGCAACTACTTTGTTTCGTCCAAATGTACCAGAATGAGGAGGAGGAAGAGGACTATGTTGTCTGTTACTTTGTGGTGTAGTTTCGTAAGGGAGTAAGTGATCAACAGGATGAGGCTGTTTAATAACTCTAGGAGGTGTTTTACTGTCTATATTACGATCTGCTTGCTTTTCTTCGGCTGCCTTTTGTCTTTGAAAAGACATCAATTGATATTCATATGTCATAGGTAGACTAGGATCATATACGAAACCTGCTAGAACCTCAGGAGATTTCATATGATCATGTCCCTGAATTACATTAGTATCCCTTCCAACTGGATTCTTAGCAAGAGAAGGAGGTAGAGGTGGAAGTGACTTCTCTATGTGAGTATCCTGATCTCTCAGAGGAGGGGAGGGTCTTTTATTCGATTCATTATTAGGTGTGGCAGTCTTTCTTTTTCGTTTTTTATCTTGTATTACTGATGGAGGTTGACCAAAAGTAGTTGGTGGCATGGCAAATGGTTGAGTATCGCTAATGTGAGATGGCTGATGAGTGTTGCTAAATTCCATAATACTACTTGGTGCTACAATATTAGGTTTTGGATCTTTGTGAGCAAATGGTCCTCCCCATTGACCACTAGGATAAGAATCGGTACCTGATTTTATAGAAGAATTAATCTTTTTCACAGGATGATCTTTTTCTGAGTTATCATCACCAGGTGATATTGGTTGTAGTGACAGATCAAATTGAAAGGGCATATTACCAAATGCTGGTGTGTCCGGTTGTCTTGATGACTCATCTCGTGGAACTTTCAAGTTAGTTCCTCCTCCAGTTAACACTTTGCTATCTTTCAGTTGTTTTGTAGGTTTCTTTCTTACTGGACTGATTGATCCCGAACCCGAGCTGTCACTTTCGTGTCCTGAACCAGAAATCAAGGCAGGGTTTTGACCCGATGAGACACGGTATCCATAAGACTTGTTTCTTTCGCTGTGCTTTTTGGTTTTATTGTGAGGTATATGTTGTGTCTCTTTTGAAACAGGTTTCATTTTAGTAGCAACATCAACTAATGTGTTTAGATTATGATGTGTTTCTGAAGAGTGTACAACAGGACTAATGTATGAAGTGGATTGTAGACCTGGTTTGATGTCACCTGGTGAAACTGGACGAGGCTCAGTAACAACATCATCCTTCTTTGAGGTTACTTTGTGAGGGTCTTTATCGTCTCTGCCAATTTCAGGCTGTGGAGATTTGACAGCATCAAATGAAGGCAGAAGTGGTTTAGGAATGGATTTCTCACTAGTAATAATTGAAGGGACTTGTAGACCATTTGGCGGTTTAGACAATAGCACGGATGATGGCTGAGAAACTTTAGGATTATTCTCATTATCACTAACATCACTAATATCGGACAGATGATTCTCTATAGGAACGGCTTTTACTACAAGATTATCTTGTTTAATCTCGTTAGCTTCACCTATCATCTTCTTTTCTTCATTTTTCAAAACTTCTTCTTTATCCAACCCCTCATCATCGTCCTCTTCATCTTCATCTTCCTTTTCTTCATCAATAACAACATCAACAGGTTCCTTTTCTGAATCTTGTTTTGAGTAAAGATCTTTCAATTGGATAGATAGATCAGGAATACCTTCAGATAATCTAAATTAATAATGATATGTAATGATATGTGATTAGACATGTAATAAATAATGACATGTGACAAGGTATACTATATGAAAACAAATATTAGTTAATGAGATTTTAATAACCTAGGTGGAGCCCATTGATGTTGATTGATATCAATTAGTGATCCAGAGAATGACTTGTTTCGCCAATGCACATTAACAATCAGTACACCTGTGTGTGTGTGTGTGTGTGTGTGTGTGTGTGTGTGTGTGTGTGTGTGTGTGCAGTAATATAATTATAGTAAATTATGATTATTACATGTGGTTAGGGACAGACCCAATTACTTCACTATGCCAACATATACCATAATTTGATAACAATACTAAAACTCATTATAAATGACAAATTGTGTTTTATAATATTAAATAATACACATGACCATATGTAGTTACATCAAAAGAGATGTTTATAAACTGCATGGTAAACAAACTGTTCACTGAAAAAGCAATTCTATCATAATTGTATTATTATACATAATAATAATAATTATTATTTATCTGTTGATCAACAAATATTTATTATTAATAGCATTCAATATAATAATTATGTCATTAGCTAATAATATACAATAATATAGCAGACTATACCACCCCTTCATGTCTGGTTTCATATTAATATTA
Source organism: Petrosia ficiformis (assembly GCA_947044365.1). Taxonomy (NCBI): domain Eukaryota; kingdom Metazoa; phylum Porifera; class Demospongiae; order Haplosclerida; family Petrosiidae; genus Petrosia; species Petrosia ficiformis. The sequence goes on along the minus strand of OX345645.1, from coordinate 127,316 downwards.
AATTTCCAGTTTCTCAGTAACATTTATATAAACACACACACACACACACACACACACACACACACAAACAGACATAGACATATACACAAACAGACATACCAACAGACATAGACATAAACACAAACACAAACATATACACAGACATAGACATACACACAAACATATACATACACACAAACATAGACATATACACAAACATAGACATATACACAAACATATACACAGACATATACATACACACAAACATAGACATACACACAAACATAGACATACACACAAACATAGACATATACACAGACATATACATACACACAAACATAGACATATACACAAACATAGACATACACACAAACATAGACATATACACAAACATAGACATACACACAAACATATACACAGACATAGACATATACACAAACATAAACATACACACAAACATAGACATATACACAGACATATACATACACACAAACATAGACATACACACAAACATAGACATATACACAAACATAGACATACACACAAACATATACACAGACATAGACATACACACAAACATAGACATATACACAGACATAGACATACACACAAACATAGACATATACATACACACAAGCACAGACATATACATACATACACAGACACACAAACACACAAGCCACAAACACAAAACACGCACAAACACAAAACACGCACAAACACACAAACACACACAGACACAAACACACACACACAAACACACACACAAACACACAAACAGACATAAACATCATAACAAAGTTTAACAAACTATAAGTAAATTTGATTGTACTTAGTATGGTAATTTGTTACATCATTACATGGTGACAATATCCCATCAATAATTATGAATATTAATAATTTCACTAATACAGAATTTATATACCATACACAGCTATGCACACACAAATGCTCAGGTTACATTTCTGATATGATTATAATTAAATTGTCATGGTGACTACATTTGGTCAATTCCTAGACATGGGAAAAATTATCTTTGTTGTGTATACTTATGGCTTTATAAAACATAACTCATATTCCTAATATGGATATTACAATATCTAGATGGAAAATTTACAATTCATTTCCTGTTTATATAAGGTTTCATAGCAACATTAGTGGTCACAACACAACAGACAATTAATAGTATACAGAAGCTTTAAAATTGCATTGTAGTTGCCAGCTAGTAATGTGTAACCATAGTAACTGCATATTCATAGATCAAAGGAGACTACTATACTACAGTATCACAAGAATTTGATAACAATATGATATAATTACAAATAACAATTATAGTAAAGTCTAAGTTATTATTTGGACTATCACATTACACTGGCATTAAGCCAACAGTTGTATAAATACAATAGTCTATAGTAATGCCCACACATATACAAAACTTACCATCTGACTCGTGACATATAACAGCACGTAAATACACACTAGTTCCTGATCTAAGATAAGCAGTAGCATCTGTACCAACAGGAGTAGTAGCTACACTCCCACCTGGACCACAAAATGGACTATATGAGTTTGAAATAAGTTATTATTGATGAATGGTAAGGTAGGTATCCATGGTAACCTACCTGTACATTGTTGGTTGTCCCCACCATCCTGCAAATGGTAAAGCATTAGCTGCAGCAGTAATAGATGAAGAAGACAGAACAGAATTACTACCATTATGAATATTTCCAGTCCCTGCTATCACAGGAGTGGTTGCTAATGGAAGTAATGTTGTCCCACAGTTATCACGACTAGAAGTCAGTGGAGAAGGGCCCTACAAGGTAGAATATAATTAAATGTTATCAGTGGTGTTATATTTAGACACAATAGTATTCTCCCTAGCCATTTCAAGTATTTCTTGTAATTTGATAAGGTACATGTATATGTATGTATGAAAGCTGTCTCATTATGTAATAACAACATTAAAGATAGTATTTACCATATCCAGACAATATTACCACAACATCCTTGTTACTATAATGATCAGTTGTAATGTGTGATATATAAAATGTGTGTACTAATATTATAATGTGTGTACTACCTAATATATGTACTAATATTACAATGTGTGTACTACCTATATATGTACTAATATTATAATGTGTGTACTACCTATATATGTACTAATATTATAATGTGTGTACTACCTATATATGTACTAATATTATAATGTGTGTACTACCTATATATGTACTAATATTATAATGTGTGTACTACCTATATATGTACTAATATTATAATGTGTGTATTACCTATATATGTACTAATATTATAATGTGTGTACTACCTATATATGTACTAATATTACAATGTGTGTACTACCTATATATGTACTAATATTACAATGTGTGTATTACCTATATATGTACTAATATTACAATGTGTGTATTACCTATATATGTACTAATATTACAATGTGTGTACTACCTAATATATGTACTAATATTACAATGTGTGTATTACCTATATATGTACTAATATTACAATGTGTGTACTACCTATATATGTACTAATATTACAATGTGTGTACTACCTATATATGTACTAATATTACAATGTGTGTACTACCTATATATGTACTAATATTACAATGTGTGTATTACCTATATATGTACTAATATTATAATGTGTGTATTACCTATATATGTACTAATATTACAATGTGTGTATTACCTATATATGTACTAATATTACAATGTGTGTATTACCTATATATGTACTAATATTACAATGTACTACTGTGTACTATTGTACATTGTATCTGTTTACTATCTACTAATGTACATTGTATCTGTATACTATCTACTAATGTACATTGTATACATTGTATTCCACAATTTAAAACCATGACACAAAGTCTACCACAATATACTATAATCTATAATTCGATATGTTACAATAATAATGTGATGTTGCAAATTCTATATGATATAAAGACAATGTCCTTTAGCCATGCCCTATATGTTGTGGTATGTAGTAATGCATACACAGATATGTACACATGTTATCATGCTCCCCTTTCATCAAACATCTGTTAGATGTAGTACAACACATGCTCTATCACACACTTAAAGCATAAGCATAATGATAAAATGATTACATATTGTTCAATACCAAATATGATAATTATATATAATATAATCATGTCACAGAACATTGCCCATGTATGACACAAGTGTGCTGCACTTTGTGTCAAGTACAATGTACTTGTTATGTAATATTACATAAATTATACATATTATAATTTAGTGAAGCTTTTAGCAGCGATGTTAAATTATTGTTTTTTATGTAAATCAAGTTCATGTGAACAGATGGATAACAATACATACCACAAAGTGAATCATGTGACCTTATTAATATAATCTAATAATAATAATTATATTCTCATTGTTATGTAATATCAGAGAAGGTCATTACTCTACATCCCACATGCATGAAATAAGATATTCATTTGTTTTCCCATATTCATATATTGGGAATCATTATATTCAACATAATTACAAAATGATAAAATGTAGTATTCATTAGTTTATATTGCTGAGTTTCACACACATTCTTAATATATACACAAGGAAAGGAGTGGTTAATAAAGTATGTTGCTCTATTAGGGGAGGGAAATAGCCTGTGAAAAGAGAAGCTCAAGTGTAAACACTTTACAGGCTTGACATGAGAGTATGTATACACCTGTTTACTAACCTGAGGAGCAATAGAAATCTCAGGAGATAGTATTCCTGATGATGATACATGACCATCAGAATTGTGGGGAGAATCTAGGATAGGTGTACCACAACTATCCTGGTGATGAGTTGTATGTGATACAACTAAATCACCTCCATAGCCAACAGTGAGCATTGGTGATAATGGTTTAAGAATCGATGCTGCTGGATGAGTAGTGGGAAACTTAGCTAATTGAAGATTATATCCTTTGATGTGCTGTGTGTCTGATGTATCAATTTCCATTCCTTCACTAGCACTGTCTGTTCTCTCATCATCTTCATCATCTATGGGAAATATCGTATGACGAGGTTTTCTCTGACCTTTTCTTCTCCTCTTATCGTGTATTTCATCATCATCTCCACTACTACTACTACTACTTCTCAAATGAGCTTCTTCCCTTCCACTTCCTTGATTAGAAAGTCTTCCATGATCTCCCTTCTTATGTCTCTTGACCACACCTACAATTCCCTCATTTCCAATCATCCCATTAATCATATTATCTGAAGTTATTGGGTCAGTTTGAGGAGGTGGAGTAACAGAGAAATTTGTACCAGTAGACATGTTTAATCAGTCAAGTGTATCACAGACTCTATTAATAGTTTTACCTGTAAAATAAAGAATGTTGTGAGTGTTGCTCGGTAACATCAAAGGAATGTTTAGATTGTAAAAGGTCAATTCATTATGTGTGGGTGTAAGGTGCAGGCAGTGTATGTTGTGTTAGTGAGAAACCTGTCAACCAGCTGTCTGTAACAATAACCACACTCAAGTTACTTAAGTTCACACACAGGATAAACATAGGTGTTAGATGTACAGTATGAAAACAAGTCCATATTGTTAGAAAGGAAGAATAATAATGCCGTTATCAAAAATAACACGACTCTGTTTAGAACTGACATTTTCTTTAAAGAGTTAAAACAACATACATTATGGTAATTGTTATACAATTGATAATACTGTATTATACTAAAGACATGTATGATATTGAGGCACACACACACACTGTGTTTTGAATAACTGTTGATCTGATTACAAAACAACTAAAAAAAGCACAAAATGTTTAGTGTAGTACACCACATGTGCTACTATAGATAAAAACTGTCACTTGAATATGAAATGTCATAACTATAAACTTGATATCACTTCTGAGAATACCCTTATCATAAAACTATGTAATATGTGTAAAATACAATTTTAGGATACGAATTATTCACCATAATATAATTATATAGATTAATAACATGAAATCATTTTAAGTTGTACTGGCATATACATAAATCCAACTAATTAATTTACACACAATTTGCACAGGTGGAATTTTTGGTAGTGGTCCTTTAATACCAATTAGAAGCCCTAGTCATTATAGCACAGGAATCCTAGTTTATAAGTGGTTAAACCATCCCACTGACTTAGTGGTAACTATCTTTCAATATTAAAATAACAAATTTTTCCCAATTCATTTGTAGTGTTTGAAACATAAAATAGCCTAGAAAAAAGGTTACTTATAATACTGAATATTTTAATATTATTATGTCATTAGTGATACAAAAGTTGAGGAATGCAGTATGATGTCAAAAGAATGTACAATGATGTTACCTAGGAAACAACTTTGGAATGTTAATTACATTCAAAATACTGAAAACAGTACTGTAAAAAAAAAAGTTATATATATATATATACATGAACAAGTTCTCACCTTTAACCTTAACCAACTAAGCAGATGTTGGTTTGAATATACAAAGGTCCGCTCATACCTACTGGCAGACCAGCAGCGAAATTATAGGTATAGATAATTAATTTATAATATATATATATATATATATATATTATAATCCTCAGCTTATATGTGAAGATAAACGATCAGTTTATAATCCAGGTTATTCTCACTAGTATAATAGAAGTACTCGTACAAAGTTTATACACTTTTCAACTTTATCATTGACAATTCGAATTGACTTTAGGGCGAAACAGAACACACGTAGAGATAAATCTTTACACGAGAACGAATAGAACCCCGAGGCTGAGAGGCTAGAGTAATGGGAATGGATAAGGGCGAGTCTTGTGGTCTGACGGTTTGGATGTGTAGAAGTGAGCAATCAATATACTAGCATTTCCATTATTCACTACCAGAGCTCTTTGTGAGGTACATTCCTAGAATTCTTTTATATTACCCTGGAAACAAAAAAAATATCAGTGTACATCTAGTACGCATGCGCCGTTATTATTTCCCGCTAGGCGCCAAGTGTTATAGTTGAATCCTAGAAGGCCAGCCAATGGATGCATTTATTACAAAGAAAGAAGTAATAATAGCTCTACAGAAAACAATAAATGTAGAAAACCACACTGATAGATATTTTGTCCAAGCAACATCTACAAATCTGATGGGAGGTATGTATATATACATATAATATATATATATTATATATATATATATATATATATATAATTATTATAATATATATATATATATATATATATATATATATATATATTGTATAATTTTACACATCATATAATTTATGGCTAAAAAGTGTATTACAATTATATCTATAAATTAACAGGTGCAGAAGATGGAATTATTGTATTAGATGATCAAAAAACAGGCATATTAAACAGATCTCCAATTTCGTCAGATGATAGTCATGTGACCTGTGACTCCTTGCATCATGTGGCAAAACCACAGAAGGTACAGATTATGTATTGAATTCTTATAATAAGTGATAATTTTATCAAGTCAGTGTTGAAAAACTGATTTAGATGTGATAGTACTGAAAGTTATGGCACAATAATCATTATTTTTGTGACCACGATAATTATGATTATCACAGGAAATTTTAATCACGATTATCATGATAATAAAAATATTGCCCATCCCTGGCCCTATTAGTATTAATGAAGTTTCACATGCTTTGATAATTACCCTAATTATTACATATGTTATATTGTAAACATTGTCTATATCATTTCCTTGCTATAAATAAACATTTTATTTTCCTGGTGGGTGTGGTTTATTTTGGTTCAGATTCGTCCTAAACTTACTAAAAAAGAAAGGATAATGATAATAGCAGAAAGAGACCGAAACAGACTTGAAATAAAAGCAAAAAAAGAAGCAGAGAGGCAAGCAAAAATGGAGGAACGGAAGAAAAAAGAGGAGGAGCGAAAAGAGAAGAAAGAGAAAGAAGAACGAGAAAGACTTGAAAAGAAAGAGAAAAGGGAAGCTGAGAGAAAACGTAAAATGGAGGAAATGATGTGAGAGACACTTAGTTGATTTAATTTCATTGTAATGATTTTGTATTTTTCTGTATAGAGAGAAGCAAGCTGCAAAGAAGATAAAGGAGATGATTAAAAAAGAGAAAGAAAGAGAAGAAGATATTATTAAGGAAGAGAAAGTAAGGAGAAATGAACAATTCCTTCATTTAGTGATAAATAATGTTTATTAGATAAGAAAAGAACGATTAGTGAAACAGAAATTTTTGGGATTTTTTTCAAAGCCAGATGGTAACCAGGTGTGTAATGTACATGTAAATCTAAATACATGTTTATTATATTATTGTTTATTTTGCAGGAATTTAATAACAATACCAATAATAAAAGAACAATTATAACTCCTTTTGAGTTGCCACGGCAACCATTCAGTAATGCGGATTGTAAGCTGTTTGATACAATTGTACAAGAACAAGTCAGTGTTTTGTTTGTGATTATGTGGAATGTATTAGTACATAATATTACATAACAGATACACATCAGCAACTATTTGAAGAATTGTAAGAGAAAGAGTGGTTGTCATGACAACAATGCTGATGATGATGATGATGTATTAATAATTTCCCCTTCAAATGAAAAGAGATTCAAATTATTACAGTTTCATGAAAACTATCGTCCTGCATATTGGGGTACATTTAGTAAGACAAGTAATGTGATTACATCACGAAATCCTTTTAGAAAACATGAGGTATGTCATGTGACAAGCAATACCTGCATGTGATAAGAGCATTAACGAATTATTAGGGACTGTTAGATTATACTGTTGATAGTGATGATGATTGGGAGGAGGAAGATCCTGGAGAGAGTATATCACATAGTGAAGTAAGATGAATTTAAAATGATCTAGTAGAAATTAATATAGACTGTTCTCTTGTTAGGATGAGAAAGGTGATTCAGGAGATGAAGAAGATGATAATGATGGGTTCTTTGTTCCTCATGGTTATCTTTCTGAGGATGAAGGTGAACTAAGTGATGGAGAAATGGTAAGTTGAGGGACTTATAATTATGTAGAATAACTTTGTGTTCACCTGTAGTCTAAGGATAATCGCGAGAAGAAACAGCTAGCTAATGTAAAGGCATGGGAAGTAGAGTTTACTAGAAAATGTCAGCCATTGAAACCAATGTGTGTTGGAATTGTGTGGACAACCCTATCTAGTGATACAAGTCCTCATCATCATTTACTAGCACAATTTACTGCAGTGACGTTACTTCCTATCCCCATTCCAACACTACAAGAGTCTAGATCAAATAATGGAGAGCATGGTTTGTTAAGTGTACCAGAACAAGGTACATCAAATACAATATTATATATATCAAAGTGTTATATATTATTATTATTACTTATTATAGCAATGCCAGATCTAATTAGATTAGTACATTGTAGTAATATAGGTATGAAAAGACTCATTGATATATTCCGTTCTCATTGGGCTGCAGTAAAGAATGAATCTCTCTCTGTAAAGACTACTCCTAACCAAGAGGAAAATGTGGTACATAATGATATGTGTCATCATCCAAGTGGAATATCAAAGCGACAGCTGGAACAAAAGATCACTAACATAGCTACCAAAGAAACACGTACACACAGTAACAAACCATTGTGGTATGTACATACTAGTGTATTACAGCAATATGGATTCGCCGAAGATAAAGTAATTCCTCTTGAGATTATTGGATCACCTCAACAAGGAGTTGCCTCATCAAATAAGAAAATAGGAAATAAAAAGACTCCTTGTAATAAGATAAGAAAGATGCAAGACTTTTTTAAGACTCCACCTGATCACAAAACTACATCATTTTATAAACCACACAGTGAGAATGTCGCTAGATGTCTTTCTCTGTCTGAACCACCCACAAAGAAACAACGTCTTGATAACACAACACCTGATGATACTATTGTGATAGAAGACTCTTGCAACAAAGAGAATGAATCCCCTCCATCAACAGATGGTGTCAAAGATGCCACTAGTTTTACTGGTATTGACTGGGACAAACAATTAGCTGAGTGTAATAAAATAATTGTACCTATTGATATACACATATAGGCGTCTACTTTAAAATTGTATTTCTTATCTTTTCATGTAAATTTAGATCTTGTTACCAATATTCATTGATTTATACTTGTCATTTGACAAGATGGACAGGATGTAGACTCAGACATAATTAAATTTGTGTTGAGAATTTGTATGTTCTCGACATCCTCTTTTTGCAGCCAAATGTACATCATAAGGGAGTTGCCCTGCTGTGGGGGTGTAATGAAATGAAATAACTTGTATTAATAACAACATACATATTTTATGTTTTCCTTTAATTTGAAATTTGTATTTAAGATGTTGAGGATTCTGGAATACAAACACATAATCAGACTCACTCTCACCATCTGGAAACTGATGATACAAAATAAAAAAATGAAGGTGACATCATATGACATCACATACCTTCTCCTGATATTCCTCTTGTGAGAAACAATCAACAAGGTCAACACAACCTAACAAACATCCACTAGGATATTCCTCAGGAAATATAATACTATGATCTGAGAAAAGTTAATAGAATTTTTTTAATTAAAATAATCTACCTTGATATAGTTGAGAGTAGAAGCTCTCTAGTTGTTGTATGGTTTCACTTTCTGGTTTTTTTCCTGTTGAAGCAATCCACAATTTTCCACGATTATGAGTATACCAGGTTCTCCCTTCAAACCTAAATGTCACTATTATATATAAGAATGGATGTAATAATTATACAAAATACCTTTTAATTCCATATACTACTAACGAGGCCCATGGTTGATGTAAACTAAGACATTTGCCTGAAAACAATAAAAACATTCGTTGTTTATTATTGTATAAAAACAACAACACATCACAAATAAGAATAAACACACTTATATTATGTCACTATACCTTCGTCTCTCATTTCCAATATTGTTCTATCCTGTAATCTGATTGGTTGATAACTAGTTGGAGATCTGTCAGACATCTTATGATGTGTCGTACGCTAACAGGTAAATTAATTAATACTAATGAATAGGTAATAAAATAACTAACGTTTTTAGGTGGTATTGGTATTGATGGGTTATACATACTGCTCTGCAATATTTCATAATGACTAGTTGATATCTTATTTGGTTTTGTCACAAGATCTTTTACATTTTCTTCTGTATAAATGTCTACATAAAGAGACTTATTAATGTATTATTCACATAACATGTTCATTATACCTAATTTATTATCTTCTTCAACAACTTTCCTTCCTGCAAAATCCAATGTAACTTTCACACTGCGATGATTACCATATCTCTGTTCTCTAAGAGAATCTTCTCGTTTTTGTAATGCTACCTTTTCCTCTTCAGATAACCAGCGATTATCAACTGTGAAATAATCTGACTCATCATCCATAACTTTAGTTCTACTAATGCTATTAATAGAGATTATGCATATAATTATAATACATAACAATTAACATATCATACCTAGTTCTATCATATTCTAGTAACTTATCTTTATGTTCAGAGGCTTTGACAAATTCCATAGCTTCAGAATTTATTTGATGTAGACTCAAGACTGGTTCAACACCCTATAATATTATAATCACTAACTAATATATAGTAAAACATAATTAAATATCTCACTTTGATGTTATATTGTTGCCACATTTTTTCCTTCATTTTCTCTGCTCTCCTTGAGTCTCGGGAAAGAACTTGTTCTTCTTCTTTTGTAAACACAACAGCTCCACAGAAGAGACATGGACCTGAACCCTCCTGAATTAACAAATAGTATGTTTATTTATCATTAATACTCATTATCCTGAATTAACAAATAGTTTGTTTATTATTCATTCATTAATACCATACTCATTATTCTGAATTAAAAAATTGTTTATTTATCATTCATTCATTAACACTATACTCCACACAATCATTATCCATTATTAACATACTTGTGAACAAACAATTCGTCCACACTCCAAGCAGTTGTTAATCAGATTGTGTTTCTGACCTACACACTGACAAACATGTCTACCTGGTACATGAATAGACATTTTGTGTTGCCCTTCACAACTCATAAGAGGTACAAACTTTGTTTTATGTTTTGGAAATGTTGAAGAGGTTGTATTGTGTATATGATTACTTGAAAATCCAGGGGGTACCCCTTTTCCAATGTTAATCTGTATGTGTTTATGATGTACTCGACATTAAAATAAAGTCACATGGAATGTATACCTTTGACTCTTTTGCTTTTGTCTTTCCCTTCTTTTCAGCAAATAATATCAGCTCGTCTTGTCGTGGTCGTCGCAAAGGAAACATAATATCTTCATTTTCACAACCATGCTTCTCTTCAATGAGTGATCTCCATCGTACTAGATACTCTCTTAAAAATCCTTGGTACTGTTTCCCTAATAAACTTTTAACATACTCTTCAATATCTGATTCACTTCTCATTGACATGAGATAACTAAATAAAATGTAGAAATCACTAATGAACAGATAAAAATACACTTACCTTACTAACTCATCTCCAACAGTAAACCGAAGAAGTTTAGTTAATTCTTGTCCACACCACTGCTTCAAGTCTGTTGTATCCATTGATAGTCCAAACTGATGGGTGTGGCTTTTATCCAATTGCTTTTTATTATTTAATAACAAGTGTACAACTATATCACACACACACATATTATACTATCAGCGTCCTCTTCCAATTGATTTGAGGTTAAGTATATCTAAAATTATTGATGATTCATAATTATATAATAATCGCTACGAATATTCATTACCTTTGTCATTTTTGTTTTTAGTAATTTCGTTAATTCTGTCCATTGTTTCTTGAAGCTGACAGATATACAATGTTATATAATTGAGTACAATGATATTGAGACTCACTAATCCAATATTTCTATCAAGACATTGTATTATATTCTGTGCAGAGCCATCCCTCATATATGACTTATAACAGTCAGTAATTTCTGATTGAGAATACTACTTATCAAAGAATGAATACATATTATATAGTAATATACCTTGTAGTGGTTTTACCAATGTATCATACACTGACTGAATGAATCCTCTATACTTCTCACTGTCATGACATGTATATAGTTCTCATAACATGAATACCATCTTACCTTATGGTTTTTAAAATTGTTTCAATATATTCCACATGTTTCTGATAGTCATTTTTGTGTGCATCTAAAGCCTCTTCCAATATCTTGACCTATTTATACATAAAATACCTATCACATGATATGTATGTTATATCACCTGACAGCTCAGCCGATCATACTCTTGATTTAGAGATCCAATTACAACTTGTAATAAATCTTTTCCCTACCAGATTATATTTTACTACATGTTTTTAGTAGTATTCAATATTTTCACCAGTTGCTTGTTTCGTAGAAAGGGAGGTAACTCCTTTAATAATTCATCAATATTAACATGTCTTTTTGTCTTTGAATCATGAGGTATTTGCTATATATATATAATTGATATCATATATCGAATAGTCCTGTATACTGACTGACGAGATTAGCCATTACATACATCAACATACCCCTGGTACTAAGAGACTAAATGTCATTAGTTCCTGACAGACCTGTGTGAGTTCTTCTATACACACTACAGCTTGTTTTCCAACTCTAGTTATCACAGCGTATAATGGATCAATAGATGATAATGTTGGTGTGTTAACACTGGGTATTATCTTTAGTGATGAATGTAATTGTATCAGATGATAACGAACTGTTGACAACTGTCCTTCAAGCCAGCTCTGAATCACAAAAACCATTTGATATTAAGACAACAGTGTAATAAATATCAACTCACAGTGTGATTAAAATGAATATTTCCTCTCTTAAGTGTATCTAATATTGAGGAATTCTTTTCCAAATATCGTCCAGTATAAGGTATTAAACATACTAAAGACTCTTCATTACATGTCTATTAATAATTATAATTATTATATTGATGAATAGATTATAACCTTATCAACTGAAACTGTAGACTTAGAAAAACATTTTATATCCATTAGTAATGATTGTAGCTGCAGAGTAATTTGATTGGCTGGTTCTGGCTTACATTGGCCAATCATGTCGCTAATAACATAATTAAGTATAATAATAATAATAATAATAATAATAAACACACACTTTATTTTTTGTTCCATATTAATAGTCATTATTTGTAATTGTGATAAAAGAATTGATCTACTGTTTATTGCATGTGACAAAAGGATCACCTAATATACATCATAAATATAGCAAGATTAATTGATCACATGACACATACCTGTCTCTCTAACTGGAGGACTTGAGCTTTTAATAAATTAACTCTTCTCTCACTGAATTTCTCATGTGAAGTTTCTTGTATCAATTGAGTATATTGGCATCTAAAACACAATTTATTAATAATTATAAACATAAAATACAATCACCTACTTCAATTCACTGAGCTCTTTCTTAAGTGATGTATTCTCTTTCTGAATAATATGATTTTATGACAATCAAAAATTAATTAATTTATAATTAAAATCTCACCTTACATTTGGAACAAACAGTTTTCTCACTACATAAAGGACTCAATTTTCTTACCAATTCTTCTTGTCCATGACTTTTTGAAGATGTATAGAGTGATTTATAGCATGATTTATTAGCTGAGGAACTCATTCTGCACCACGTGTTGACACACCCCTAAAATTGTTTCCATGGTAACTGAATAACAAGCAAAAATAAAAAATAAGATGAGTGTTAGAACTTACAATCCATCTGTTAGAGTTGGTAACTGGAATGAAGACTTGTGTTTGGAAGAGGTTAGTTTATATAATCTTTCATTTATGATATAAACAAATTCTTTATTAATACAATAGGACTTACTGAAAGACTTTCTTGTCAAGAAAGAAAATGGACAATTGATGATACAGAAAACACACAACCTTCTCCAGACAATTCTTAAACCAGTGAGTCTATTATTTTATACAGGAATATATTATATCATTAATATTTACAGGTTGAACTATCGCCACTAAAGGATGGGTTACTGCGTATTGGTGATAAAGTGATGCTGTTACATATTCCTACACAGTCTGTTATATCAGCTTACATGTCAGCAGCTGAAGCACATGAAGCAACACAACTGGTAACAGGTTCACCTACAATATTACTATATGTATGTAACTTATCATACTATTACTATATAGATTCTCAGGTATCGTGTTCTAAACATATTCAACCTTGTCCAAGAAATGTATTTGTTATAGGAAGGTATGATAACTATTAGTATGATGAAATTCAATGTAATTTACTATAGTACGGATGAGTCTGTGGAAATTGGTGATATTGTGTGTTATGGTCAACAAATTATTTTTACTACTCTACCTGGAGAAGGAGGCGAGGTAAATGATAATTGACTCTATTGTGATAATTCTATTCATATCATCTTTTAGTTGAAACTACACAGTGATAGTTTCTCATTCATGAAACATTCTAAATATTCTCGTGAACAAGAACTTAAACTGGTTGAAGAAACTAGTTATAGATGTGTATGGTATGTTTTGTATTGACATAACACTACATAATGTATTGTAATGATAGGAGACTGCTGTGTTTTGATCGAAGAGACAGACTCGAAACGGAAGGAGAGCCTATACAAGTAAGTTACTACAATACTATTGTTTTAAGATGAGTAGTATTATTTATTATTGTATCTTAGGTTAGTCAACCATTGTTTATCAATCATTGTAAAACAAATGAACATTTGGCCGTCCATACTGAATACTGTCCTAGGTACTGTACACATAGTCTATTAATGACTAATGATCTGATTTGTATTCTGTAGCACTCCATTTGGTAGAGAATATGAAGTCACAGCTTGCACTAAACTAAACACTCATAAAGTAGAAGATACACATAATCACTTTATGATATTTGATCCAACCTCTCAATAGATAATTAAAAGCTATTATTAAAAAATGTTTACATAACACAAAACTTTGGAAAAAAAATGCAATTTAGACATCATTTTCCCGGAAATATTTGGCACTATAAATTATAATTATTAGCGTTATAAAATGAAATGTAAAACTGACCTCTGTTTTTCTGTAACAATAACAACAAGCCCTATAAGAATAAATTATGAGATTATTTAATATTCTGTTAATAATAATTTGTTTCACATACCATGTTGATGTGTGATTCATTCTATGTGGAATTAAATCATGTTCTATTCAACACAAATAATTATTATTAATAATGAAGGGGTTTACTTACTACATACCTTTGTGACACACATTAGCACAATTCTGACAAATCCCTATTGATACAATACATTAATACATGCTCAATTATTTAATTATGACTTACAGGTTGTATCGTTACAACTACGACATATAAAATAATCTGTTGATTTAGCTTCCCCTTTTGTGAATGTAGCTGCATAACAAAGACGAGGCTGTTCCCTGTGTAATTACAATATCATTAAGTTTGATAAATGTAATGTATAACTTACCCTTCTAATACAATATTACCAATAATTCTTATTTCACTACCTGGTTTCTGTATAATGATGATTTGTGACATAACTATTCATTCAGTATATAACTCACTAGTCCATATTCCAGGACAGGTCTACAGTCACCATGTAATGTTGTTTGAACTAGTGAAGGAAGTCCCTCCTCTTCATCCTCTTCCTTTTTGTTACCTGAGAAAGAAGTCTTCCTGGTTGCCCTCCAGCTATCTGTTGATGTCGCTTCATTCAATCCTTCTTTCTCTGGTGCAAAGGGACTAACACATGCACACACACACACACATGTACAAATCATTTCTTCATAGAAATACATTCTACCTTAGTAATGATATCTCTAGATCGACACAAGGAGGAAACTCTATGATATCCATGTTCTGTTCTTTCATTAGACTACGCAGTTTCTTCAACACATGATCCATTCTATTCATAAAAATACTATAAACATGATGATATAACTAGGTACATACGTGTCACTTGGTTTAATAATGACATCATTAGCTACAAAGTTCTTTTGAGGTACTGTTAACTGAACAGGAATTGGAAGTGTAGAAGGAGATGGTAAATTTCTTTCCAGATACCTATATTTAGGATGTAGCTATTAAATTTTAGACCAGCAACTATTATAAATCAGTGTGTTGATATACCTATCATAAGCTGATGTTAATAATGTCTCTACTCTCATCATTTCTTCATTCAATGATTTTCTCTTCTCTTCCCAGTCAATTTCTATCTTATTTAATTGTCTAATTCGTTCTATATGACAATAGAAGAGGATAATTATACATAATTATAATAATAATAATAACAATAGTACAGTTAATATATACCAGGATGATCTGGGTCATGAGGATAATTTCTCAATACTTGTTCAATCTTTAATTGTTTTTCTCGATGAGCTCTTGACTGACTTTTCTTACACTCTGCTATCACTTGCTGTTATATAATAGTGATGTCATGTGATAAGTCATGTGACTAAACATGTGACTTGCCTGGTGATATACTTCATGTACTTGTAAAGTTTGTTTGAGATGTTCTTTTGAAAGATAACAACAAAGTATTAGTTTGAAATAGTAATGAATGCATGGCAGTAGGACTTACTGCGTAGGACTGCTTCCAAAGGAGATATAAACTGTTCAGTTGTTTTACTACCTCCCACAGCGGCTTCTGATGCTAATAAAGAATATCATAATGAATGTACATACCTATATATTTCCACTTCCTAACCTTTCTCAGCAGCTAGTTTAAAATATTCCACTTCTTCTCTTTTCTTCTCTTTTACAATTGTTTCTACACACTTCGATATTCAGAGATAACTTCATGAAATATTCCAAACTTACCCATTAATTCATCAAACTGTTTGTCAATGAAAATGTCATCCTGTGAAAGTTGTGAACGACACACAGGACATTCATGGCTGATAAAATTGACCAATATAGATATATATATAACATATATATAGATGATAATACCTTCTTCCTACCCATTCATAAATACAATGTCTACAATATCTATGACCACAGAGTGTCAATACTGTGTTGTGTAAAGTACCACGACATACAGGACACACTAAATGATCAACAAGAGAGTTAAGCTGTAGAAAAGAACACAAAATCATGTTATATTCTTTATATTGATAAATCTAACCTGTATCTTAATAGGAATATCTTCAGATCCACTTGTAATTGAAAACTCTCTTGATAACTGCTGTCCAGCCATTTTTATTTATAATTAATAATAATTATTATTATTAACACCATTTGATGGCACGCCCACTAAAAGAACCTAGCTAGACAGACAGTAAGTGTTTGTTTGTGATCTTTTAAACTCTGTATAATAATTATTATTTACTATATGCAGGAGTGAAAAGTATCTTGGTATGAATTTATGAAAATGGAGAAAGAGGTGTGTTTGAATACATGAATTTGTATTGGTGGATTTGGTGCAATTGAAATCTATTCTCATTGTTATATATATAATTTATTATATATATATATATTGTCAAATAGGCAAACACATAAATAGTATAATTCGTTAACATATATATTATATTATCTAGGCAACATTAAATTATAATTATCTGAATACTCTAACAGTAAAATAATGTAAAATGATAGTCTGCTTAAATTTATATATTCTAATATAATATAATATAATATAATTATATTATATTAATTATACATACTTGTAATTCATGTGTGAAATGATCGATGAAATATTATTGTGTAAGAGAGACCAAAGGCTTGGTCACTGTCTCTACTATAGAGGAAAACACCATTGTCTCATCAATATATATATATATATATATATATATATATATATATATATATATATATATATATATACATATATATATATACATATACATATTTATATATAATTATTGTTATACATAGATTACACTCTTAACTGGAACTATCTGTGTTACTTCAGAAGCCGGACAAGTCGATCAGGTTGTTTATGAATGTAGTAAACGACATAATATAATACAATGGGAAAGTAGTGTATCATATATTATATAATATTATCTTCTTGTGTAGTATGTATATTGTGACTTGATAACAATTGTTTATTTTGTCATTTCTTTATTTATTTAGTGATAATAACTTATTAGTATTGTTATTGTAAATTATTTGCAGGGACTGTCATTTCATAAAGGTGATATTTTGACTGTTATTAGCCATAATAAAGAGGTTAGTTCTATTTTCATATCTCCAAATATCAAATTATCATATTTAATACATTCTTAAATGTACAGTATGGTATGTGTAGTAGTATCACTAATATGGGAATGTTGTACATAATTATCATTAATAAGATTAATTACATTCCAATATTCCAATTAAAGGATCAATTATGTATTGTATCAGGAGTGGATGGATCAATAGGAGAAGTTCCTATATCCTATCTACTGCATAGACCTTCTATTTTATTACAACCAATGAAGTATGTCATTCACAGTAAATATTGTACTCCATATATAATTATTATTGTGTAGTGATCAAATTACTTATTATACAATATAGTTACTATCATGAGAATGCTACTAGAGAAGAAGCTGAGTCACTTCTAACTGAAGATGGACAGTTTCTTGTTAGACCTAGTTGTAATAACAATAGCCTATATTCTATTGCTGTTAAGTGAGTATTTATTTATGAATAGATAATTAATTATAGTCATTCATTAATATAGTTCAGGTGGTGTGGTTAAACATTATCTTGTTGCTATGTGTGATCATAATAAAAAATTAACAATTGATGGAAAGAAATATTTCCCATCTCTACCATCTTTAATAGAGGTACATAATTATTATTATTATTATCACATGACTGTCATATGACTACATTCTTACATAGTTCTATCAGAGTGTTATTCATACCCCAAATGAGTCAGTTCCTCAATTATATCATCCCTTGAATCCAAAAGGCTCTTTGAAACATCATGTTGATACTATTTCTATGGAACAATGTATGAATAATTAATCTGTTTAATCTCATTAATTATTCATATATTTATTTAGGTTGGGGACTGTCAGATGATGATATTGAAATTGTTGAGTTGATAGGACGTGGAGAATTTGGAGGTGTGTCTATTATTAATTATTAATTAATTAATTAATTACAATTAAATTCAGATGTTCATGCTGGAGTTTATCGTGGGCTTCAGATTGCTGCGAAAACATTATCACATGAGGAAGATCAAACAACCGATAAATATGGTTTTTTACAGGAAGCTGCTGTAATGACGTGAGTATATGTGTAACTGTCTATCTATTAGCTAGATATTATAATGGTATAACTGTGTAGATGTGTAACATAGTTGTATAACAGTGTAACTGTGTAGATGTGTAACATAGTTGTATAACAGTGTAACTGTGTAGATGTGTAACATAGTTGTATAACAGTGTAACTGTGTAGATGTGTAACATAGTTGTATAACAGTGTAGTTGTATATTACATAGTTGTATAACAGTGTAGTTGTGTAGCTCTGTAATTATTGTAACTGCATAGTTACGTAATTATTGTAACTGCATAGTTACGTAATTATTGTAATTGCATAGTTACGTAATTATTGTAATTGCATAGTTACGTAATTATTGTAATTGCATAGTTTTATGTAATTATTGTGTAATTATGTAATTGAATTCAAATAGCCACTTGAGACACAAGAACTTGGTTCAATTGGTTGGTGTGGTCTTCAAATCTTCCTCATTGCAAATGATTGTATTAGAGCTAATGTCAAGGGTGTGTATATGACCATTTATTAACTAATATACACATGTACTATATACATAGGGGTCACTAAAAAAATATTTGTCATCTAGAGGTCGTTCTGTAATATCACAACTAGAATTACTACAGTATGCAAGGTTTGTTTATAATGTATGTGTCTGTATGTGTGGATGTATGTATGTATATGTGTATGTACGTATGTATGTACTTATGTGCATATGTATGTATGTGTGTATGTATGTGTGTATGTATGTGTGTATGTGTGAATGTATGTATGAATGTATGTACGTATGTGTGTATGTGTGTATGTATGTATGTATGTGTGTATGTATGTGTGTATGTTTGTATGTGTGTATGTATGTGTGTATATGTGTATGTATGTATGTATGTATGTATGTGTGTGTGTATATGTGTATGTGTGAATGTATGTAAGTATGTATGTATGTATGTATGTATGTATGTATGTATGTATGTACGTCTGTGTGTATGTATGTATGTATGTGTGTGTGTGTGTATGTGAATGTATGTATGTATGTATGTGTGTATGTATGTGTGTATGTATGTGTGTATGTATGTATGCTGTGTGTATGTATGTATGTTGTGTGTATGTATATATGTATGTATTTACATCACTTAGGAATATATGTGAGGGTATGTTATACCTGTGTAAAATGGGATTTGTACACCGGTAAGTAATGATGTAATATTATAAAGTCAGATGATGTGAATGTTGTTTTATTAGAGATTTAGCTCTTCGTAATGTTCTTTTAAATAGTAATGGAGAGGCTAAAGTGAGTATGTTATTTTTTCAATATTAAATGTTTTGAAAATTATTTGTAAATGGAATGTATTAAACAGAAACAGTGCATATTTTAATTGTGTATGTCACATGACAAGCATATGATCTTATAAATACATTCTTATAATTCATAGATTTCAGATTTTGGTATGTCTAGAAAAGCTGATATTCATATACCTCATGAAGGAGGGAAATTTCCCGTCAAATGGACAGCACCTGAAGCACTTAAAGAGAGTGTGAGTAACTAACCTTCTTCTTAATTAATTAATTTGATAATTGATTGTGTGTAGTTGTTTTCAGAGAAATCAGATGTGTGGAGTTTTGGGGTGTGTCTATGGGAGGTATATTCATTTGGTCGTGTACCTTATCCCTCTATTGTAAGTTTTTTTGTCATTATTCTCTTAATTTAGTTTATAACACTTTTAGTTATCAGATGATGTATTGGAGCAACTTGAAGATGGATATATGATGGATCCACCTGAGGGATGTCCAGATGGTATATATGATATAATGACAGAGTGCTGGGCTCTTGATCCACAACTGAGGCCTAATTTCTATATTCTAAACAAATTGTTAGCTAAATCTTTTGGTAAGTTGATATTTACATTTTATTTAATTATCATCTTCTGTCTTCTATCAGGTGAATCTAGAACACCTTACAGTAGTCCAATTCCAGCAAGACGTGCTTTAGCAAATATGAAAGAAGGTCAGTCGTCCATTCTTCATCCAATCATTTCTATTATCTCTAATTTCCACAGTTGAAAAGTTGATCAGCAGTTCAATTGCTTCAGAGGTATATCATGATGCTCCGATAACTCATATAGCTATGCTATGCTTAGCAAACCTTATTTTTGTTGGTCCCAAAGGATCTGGGAAGACAAGCCTCATTAGACGTTTACAGGGAGATCAGTTTCGGTTGACAGAGCCATCGACACATTTGTATACTCTGCCTGATGAGTTCTGTGAGCTAATAATTAATAAACCATGGATACCTAATGGTAATGCTCTGAACTATGAGAATGAATTGACAAGATGTATTATAGAACATCTTCTCAAACACATTAAGACACAACTACCTCAACAGGAAGAAACCGCATTTCTTCTACCTCCTATTAGTCGTGACAGATCAGCTACTTTTGCATATGGACCTCCTCTGCCACCACGACCAAATCACCATCTCTCAATGTTAATTGAAGATACTCACTTTACTCCTACTATGTCATTCAGTGGTAGTCAACCAGAGGGACTAAACCGAACACCTCCTACCTCTCCAGTGACAAAACAGCGATCAATAAGAAAGCGATTCTCTTTTTCTAACATATTTTCGACTCGTAAATCATCAAATGACAATTCAAGCAAAAACCCAAAACAATTCCATAACGTACAAGAACCACATTCTTCACCTAGACATATACAAGTTGTTTCCTCACCCACTCATCGCATTACATCAGACACGCCTCCTGATACACCAGATTCTTTTGTTTCTGCTATTCCGGAAAGTATTGAAGAAAGACTAAAAGAGAAGTTAAAGGATTGTGTTGGTGGTATTCTCCCACCAGAGATATATGGTCGACTCGTTGATTGGCCAGGTAACATGTTGCCTGTGTTTCCAAGAAGCTGCTTGCTTAATAAATCATCCATTATAATAGCAGTAATCAATACCTCATCAAACGATGATGCACAAATACACCAACTCGTTGCTGAAGTGAATGCCGTATTTCAGCAATCATCCTCCTCCTCCTCCTCCTCCTCCTCCTCCTCCTCCTCTCCTTCCATTGTTCTTATTGGAACACATACTGATAAAACATTAGGTACAAATGCTAAACAATATCTTGATAGAACAAGGAAAGCACTTCAAGAGAGTAGATGTGGTCAATATTTGGCGAAGGGTCATTTCCTGTTCAGTAACTCGTCGGTTTTAGATCAATCCATTATGGATGGGATTAAGACTAGTATTATAGACATAGTGAAGACGAAAAGTTATAAAATCCCACTGAAATGGATGAGATGTGTTCGCAGAGTGCAATCTATTTCAAAAAGTGGTCGACACTTGTTATCACTAGAGGAAATGAAAGGTATTGTGAAAGATGTCTGCGAGGAGGGAGAGGAAGAGCTTGTCATAAAATTTTTGCACGATTGTCATGTGATATTGTATTTCAGTCGCGTGACATCATTTGAAAACATTGTCATAACTGACCCAAAGTGGTTTATTGAAAAATTCTGTGCTGTTTTTAGTCTCGGTCACCCATCCATTACTGTTCCGACACATCTGTCACATGATCATCATTTGCTACTCTCTCAAGGGTCTTTGACACAAAATTTATTAGATCATGTTTGGGGCACACTTCCAAAATCAACTCAGCAGGAACTCATACTTCTGATGCATCAACTGGAGTTGATTGGTTTAAGAGGGACTGGTTCTCGACCTATATCACCATGGGAATCAGAACAAAGCCTCTCTCCTCATAACAGTCCTCCTCCTTCTACAATTACCAGTATTATTATACCTGATGTTGTACAGGAATGTTTACCTAATGACATTGCTGAACCTCCAGTTAGTCTGGAACCATTGTACTTCAGGTATAGCACAGGATATGTTCCTTGTGGTATCATCTCACGTTTAGTTATACGATGTATGCAGTCTTATCCCGAATGTACTATGCTGTACTCTAATGGATCGTGTTATACTATTGATAGTACAACAGTGTTGCTCATACAAACATTGTCTGATGGTACTAAGATAACACTACAACCGTCACATCATTCAACATCACAACCTTCCCCCTCCTCCTCCTCCTCCTCGTACTCACTCCTGCCAACATCTGATGTTGCCATGTCAACCTTCATGTTTCTTCAGGCTGCTCTCACTGACATTATCAACACATGGTTATCTCACAGTGTGACATTTAACGTGTCTATCAGGTGTACGTGTGATTCTTCCAAGCCTCATTACATGGTATTACGCAATACTGACTCCATTTTGCATGAGAAATTTGTCGAATGCGAATCCGGTACCAGAGTAGCTGTTCCTGAATTAGCTAAGCCTTGGTTTGGTCAGGATATCACATTACAAGATGATTCAGGTAATGTCACATATATACTAATTATAGACAACGTGTCTTGTGTTATACAAATGATGTTTATTTGTTTAGTTGATGATGAGTTTGTTAGTATTAATGACTTAAAGATATTGTCTGAAAACATACAAGACAAGGACTCAGAGGTATAGAATAATAGTATTAGTACATATATAATAATATGTTTATTTAGAACATGATGGATTGGGCTAATGAAAGAACTGCTTCGTTCCTTGACTTGATTTCCTGTTTAGAAAATATTGGCAGAAATGATGTTGCTGATACGTTGATTGATGCAAGAATGAAAACCTCTAGTATTGCATTGTGAACTACACTCAATATTTTTAATACATTAAAAATTATATTATTATATCGTATAGTGTGTGATACAAAATACAAGAGTGTGATTTATTAAAGTGAATGTCTTTTTATTTCATTATTAATTATTATATAAAATTTTTTATTACTTAACAATATCCTGTTCTTGTATACTTCCGTATTCTTACTAAGCAGAAAAGGGGAGTTAGTGCTGAGTGCAACTGAGACAGAAGAATAGTAAGTCACTTTATTAGTTCAAGAGTTTTATATATATATATATGTTTCATATTAATTTTTATCATTATTACGAATATATATATTTATTATATGTATGTGTGTTATATGTACAGTGAGAGAGGATGTATTGCAAAATATATACATATATATATATATATATATATAATTTATATATATTATATATATATATATATATATATATATATATAATTTTATACATACATATATATATATATATGTATATAATTATGTATATATATATATTATATATATATATATATATATACATATATATATATATATATAATTATATATATAATTATTATAATTATGTAATATAAATGTATATTGTATATTAATCTAACCCCACCTAGGTATCTATTGTTTGTCATAATACACAATGTATACAGTTCATTAGTTAAACACACATAATACAGATGTATGATAATGTTCATAGTATGTAAATGTATTGTTATTGATAACAGATGGATAATATGTTAACTAGTAAACATGTTTGTTTACATCATAATTATATATTATTTTAATTACAGGGTTTTACCTTATATATACATGTAGTAAAATGGCTAATAAGGTAAGTGATTATTAATACACTTGATAATATCATAATTCTATTATATATACAATGTAGCTACGAGTTAAAGATAATAGTTCTCCACAACACGCCTGGGCTCCAGGTACTGAATGTATAGGAAAATATAACTTCCCAGGCTCTGCCTCTCATGTGAGTATCACATGAATACCATATGACTATTAAATTATTGTCAATATTATCCTACCTTAGGATTTACCATTTAGAAAAGGTGATACATTAATAATAATAAGCCCATCAAAGGTACACACATATTGTTACCATAATTATGTTGTTTGTTTAATTAGTCATACTATTTGATTAAGTAATGTGTTATTATTATAATTAAGGATCCAAACTGGTACAAAGCTCGTAGATTTGATGGTCTAGAAGGTATGATACCTTTTAATTATGTCATAGAGAAAGGTGATAGTGGTGTGTCTCATGTCGTTACTCCTCCACAAACTGAGCCTAAAGCATCATCAGGTCTCAAGGGAGCTGTTAAATTACATACAATGCCGTAAGTTAAACTCTTTTCATTAATCATTAGTCTATGTGGTTTCCTTTCAATAGTTGGTTTCATGGTAAATTATCAAGAGAAGATGCTGAAAAGTTACTAACTCCTCCTAAAAATGGATTGTTTTTAGTGAGAGAAAGTTCTGCATATAAAGGAGATTATACATTATGTGTTTGGTAAGAATGATGATGTAATCATTATAATAATTATTATTATATTATAATGTAGTTATGATGGTAAAGCTGAACATTATAGGGTTCGTAAAGATGATCGTGACTGGGTTACTGTTGATGATGAGGAATATTTTGAAAATCTGGTGATGTTAGTAGAGGTAAAGTACTATATTATATATAGATAAATGTGTCATTATTATATCATGTACTGTAGCATTATAGTAGAGGTATAGTACTATATTATATATAGATAAATGTGTCATTATTATATCATGTACTGTAGCATTATAGTAGAGGTATAGTACTATATTATATATAGATAAATGTGTCATTATTATATCATGTACTGTAGCATTATAGTAGAGGTATAGTACTATATTATATATAGATAAATGTGTCATTATTATATCATGTACTGTAGCATTATAGTAGAGGTAAAGTACTATATTATATATAGATAAATGTGTCATTATATATCATGTACTGTAGCATTATAGTAGAGGTAAAGTACTATATTATATATAGATAAATGTGTCATTATTATATCATGTACTGTAGCATTATAGTAGAGGTATAGTACTATATTATATATAGATAAATGTGTCATTATTATATCATGTACTGTAGCATTATAGTAGAGGTATAGTACTATATTATATATATAGATAAATGTGTCATTATTATATCATGTACTGTAGCATTATAGTAGAGGTATAGTACTATATTATATATAGATAAATGTGTCATTATTATATCATGTACTGTAGCATTATAGTAGAGGTATAGTACTATATTATATATAGATAAATGTGTCATTATTATATCATGTACTGTAGCATTATAGTAGAGGTAAAGTACTATATTATATATAGATAAATGTGTCATTATTATATCATGTACTGTAGCATTATAGTAGAGGTTGAGTACTATATTATATATAGATAAATGTGTCATTATTATATCATGTACTGTAGCATTATAGTAGAGGTATAGTACTATATTATATATAGATAAATGTGTCATTATTATATCATGTACTGTAGCATTATCAACAAGATGCTGATGGCTTATGTAGTAGACTAAAGTTCAGTGTTGAGAAATCTGGTAATGTTGATATTGTTGTTAGCCAGGAAGATTTCAAAAGAGGTGACTTATTCTTGAGCATTATAAATCAAACATTTATTAATTTTAATATTAGAGGGATGGGCTATTCCTAGAGCTCAACTTGATATAAAAAGTATTGTTGGAAAAGGAGAATTTGGAGGTTATTATATTCAAATCATGTGTTATTAATATTATTATTACCTTAATCCATTCAGAGGTTTGGTTAGGAGAATTTAGAAATTCCAAAGTTGCTATTAAAATGTTGAAAGAAATTCAAAGTGCTCAAGATACACAGAAATTTTTAGCTGAAGCATCAGTAATGACGTTAGTAGTAAATACACAAATAAAAAGAGATTGAAAGTGTTCTGTTTACAGGACATTGACACATCCTAATCTAGTTGGGTTAATAGGTGTGTCATTAGATGAACGTCCTATCTGTTTGGTGACTGAATTCATGGGTAAAGGGTCATTACAGGAATACCTTCGTTCCAGAGGTAGAGCTGTTATTAGTAAAAAGAATCTACTAGACTTTTCCAGGTGAGATTATCAACATGTTAATAATTATAATAATTATTGTTTTACCACTCCACTCAGGAATGTTTGTACCGGGATGGCATATCTAGAGTCAAGGAATTTCATTCATAGGTAGTTAAACATGTGTTATGTTGTTTATATTATAACTAATGTGTTTATTCAGAGATTTAGCCGCTAGAAATGTTCTTATATCTGATGATAATGTTGCTAAGGTAATTAACTACATAAATCATTGTAGACACACTTATATATAAGTTATTATTAACAATTCCAAACACCCACAAATGAATGGTATTTTTGACAGCTAATATTGGCATTGTGTGTAAATACCCATCATAAATATAATGTATATTTATTATCATAATGTAAGGATTTGTATAATTAATATCTATTTAAATTATTATTTCATTTATATTGTATCTTGTTGATGTATTTAGGTATCTGATTTTGGGTTAGCTCGTGAAGGAGTTACTCGTACAGACAGTCAGAAGTTACCAGTAAAATGGACAGCACCTGAAGCACTTAAAGATAATGTTAGTTTTTTGTGTATGGTAATTATCTATAATTATTATTATTTTGTTATTGTTATGTAGAAATTCTCTACTAAGTCGGATGTGTGGAGTTTTGGTATATTACTATGGGAGATATATTCATATGGTAGAGTACCATATCCTCGCGTGGTAAGCTGTTTTTTGTATGAATGTATTTTGCTAATAAATAGTTATTTCTTTTGTAGCCTGTTAATGATATCATGCAATATGTTGAGAGAGGATATAGAATGGATCCACCTGATGGATCTCCAGATGCCATTTATAAAATTATGAGAAGTTGTTGGGATCATGAACCTCAAAATAGACCATCGTTTTCTAAGGTTGCAAAAACTTTGGAAACAGTTCCTTCCTCCTGAAAACTTGTAGTTCATTATTAGATTGTGTGTTCTAATGAAGTAACTGTCGATTACTACTCTTAGTTTAATAGATTTCTCTGTTATACATGATATTATATTTATATTCTTCTCTTACTACTCAATTATATTTGTTTATTTATTAATTAAGTAGGTGTGGTTTACTGTTGTGGTAATGGCTGAAAAATTCATTGGTAGTTTATTGGGTCTTGCTGTATGTGATGCAATAGGCACTACAGTGGAGTGTATGCCACGAGGTTCGTTTACTGAAGTACGAGATATGATAGGAGGAGGAAAATTTAATCTTCTACCTGGACAAGTAATAGATCCTATATATATATATATATATATATATATATATGTATATTATATATATGTATAGTATGCTAATACGTCCTATATACAAAATATAGGACCTGAGTTTTGTGTCCAAGGATGTGATATAGCCCGAGCCTGCGAGGGCTATATCACATCCAAGGACACAAAACGAGGGTCCTATATTCAGTATATACAATATATTGTATGATGGTGACATCTCCTGCATAGTGTACACAGAGCGGTCAGACAGGTCTATATTAAAAAATATAGACCTCTTCTTAGGTCTACAATATATAGACCTCACCACATCAAAGGATGATGTCATCATCATATATATATTTTTTTTTTACATTTAAAAAAAATTTTTTTAATGTGTTATTAATTTTTAGTGGACTGATGATACAAGTATGGCTTTGTGTTTAGCTGAAAGTCTCATTGAATGTAGAGGATTCAATCCTATTGATCAAGCTACAAGATATTTGAAATGGTATCAGGTAATACAGTCAGATGGTAATACGTTAATTAATAAGATTATAATTATCATAGGAAGGACATTTGTCATCAACTGGAGAATGTTTTGATATTGGCAAAACAGTACTTACAGCTCTCCACAAATTTGATCGTACTAAACTACCATTTTGTGGTTCAACTAATCCTGGTGCTGCTGGAAATGGTTGTATGATGAGATTAGCTCCTGTACCACTTGCCTACTGGCAAAATCCTCAATTGGCCATGGAACTAAGTGGTCTATCTGCTATGGTCACTCATGGAGCACCCGCTGCTGTTGATGCTTGCAAGTAAGTGTTATTTATTAAATTTTGTTTATTTATTAGTTATTTATTGATTGTTGTTGATTGACTATATAATATAGATACTATGCTGGTCTCATTATTGGTTGTATTAATGGTGTATCTAAAGATCAATTACTCTCAAACAAGTATTGTCCTGTAGATAAATACTGGGATACACATTCAATGGTATATATATATATATATGATATTAGTCCATACAGTATCTAACAAATTAGTCTCCAGAGGTCTATACTATAGCTTGTGGATCATATAAATTAAAAGCTTCATCAGATATTAGAGCTACTGGTTATATTATTGATTCAATGGAAGCTGCTTTGTGGGCATTTCATAGAAGTTCAAGTTTTAAAGAAGGCTGTCTTCTTGCTGGTATAACAATAATTATTATAATTACTTAAATCATGTGTTTATACACACAGTTAATCTTGGAGGTGATGCAGATACTGTTGGTGCTATATATGGTCAATTAGCTGGAGCATATTATGAAGATATTCCACAAGATTGGCACAAGAAGTGTTCACTATCAAGTCTTATTGAATTGTTTGCTCATGAACTATATCTGATGTCTATTGGTACCAACATTAATCTCTCTTTGCCTGTTAGTGAAGATAATGATTGGAATACTCTTTGTCCTTGTATACCACACAAACACTGTAAGCTAATGTATAAATTATTGTCATAATAATTATTATAATATAATATATTCTGTAGTGAGTGAAGAGTATCAGTTATGTAAGTTACACTGTTATGATATGCTTGAGAAAGGGAATTGGGAAACAGTAATAAGAAAATCAAATCCATGTCCAAAACAATACAAATGGTTCGTTATTATATCTTACTGCAAACAAATTTCACTTCTTTTTAGTATTAAAGAGTTTGACAATGATGTTGAAATATTACAAGAAAAATTTCAGAAATTTGAGAAAAACCAAAGAAATTTAAGTATTATGAAAGATTTTGAAAACCGTTGGGAAAAATTACGTGAAAAACTTGATCTAAAACTAAAACGGCCTAAGGTATAATAGCAATATATATAATATATGAATTGTTTTCATGTGATGTAAGCCATATTAAAATATGTTATATATGGTATACATTGGCCTGCAATTTTTACCACTAAAATACAAATATATATATCACAACACTACAGAATGAAGAGAGGGTGAATGTGACTGTAAAAAAACAATAATAATATTATTCAGGTAGATGTACAGTTTCCAATGATTTCATGATTCTTGTGAAATTAGGTCTATTGTTTGGTTCATGAGCCCAACAATCTGTCATTATCTTGTATATCGTATCTGGACATCCATCTGGTGCATCCATTCGATATCCCTTTTCAACATAATTCATTATATCATTAGCAGGCTATTGGGGAATTACAAATATTGATAATTTGCTGTTGGGAATTACAAATATACAAATATTGATAATTCTTTTCTGCAAACTAACCACACGAGGATATGGTACTCTACCATATGAGTATATCTCCCATAATAATATACCAAAACTCCACACATCTGACTTATTAGAAAATAATGTCTAAACAAACAAACAATGAAGTGAGAAGATGTGGACGATCATTCACTAACCTTATCTTTAAGTGCTTCAGGTGCTGTCCATTTTACTGGTAACTTCTGACTGTCTGTACGAGTAACTCCTTCACGAGCTAACCCAAAATCAGATACCTAAATACATTCAGTAATAAGAATAATAATTACAATATAATTATATTACTTTGGCCTTCAAGTCATCAGCAAGTAAAACATTACGTGCAGCAAGATCTCTATAATATGAAAAATATCACATGAGAGTTATGTGATATTAGAATGAGTTACAAACCTGTGTATAAAGTTCCTCGATTCCAAGTACACCATTCCATTACATACATCTCTATAATATTATTATGATTCAATTATAATTGATATTCAAAATTGATACCTTGCAAAATCAATTAGATTTTGTTTGGTGATGACAGATCGTCCCCTAGTTCTGAGATAGTCTTCTAACGACCCTTTACCCATAAATTCAGTCACCAAACAGATAGGCTGTTCATCTAATGACACACCTGTTAACCCAACTAGATTAGGATGACTCAATGTCCTGTAGACAGAACACTATATCGTAAATAGTTTTGTCATGATGTACTACTAACGTCATTACTGATGCTTCAGCTAAAAATTTCTGTGTATCTTGAGCACTTTGAATTTCTTTCAACATTTTAATAGCAACTTTGGAATTTCTAAATTCTCCTAACCAAACCTCTGAATGGATTAAGGTGATAATAATATTAATAACACATGATTTGAATATAATAACCTCCAAATTCTCCTTTGCCTAATTTGGTTTTAATAATAATATCTTTTCTTGGAATAGCCCATCCCTCTGGTATAAGAGGTACATATAAAGACACATGGTAATAAGAACAATAGAAAATTACTTTTCTTGAAATCCTCTAAACTAACTACAATGTCATGTGCTCCCATTTTTTCTACATTATTCTTTAATCGACAACACAACCCATCAGCATCTAGTTGATAATGCTGGACAAACATGATAATTATAACAGTTTAATAATTATTTAAATTACCTCTACTAATTTTACAAGGTTTTCAAAGAACTCTTCACCATCTGCTGATACCCAGCCCTTACTATTCTTGACAATCTGATAATGTTCAACTTTCTTTTGGAAACTATAGGAAATGTAATACTCAATGATGGCATAAAACTATATAATGAAAAAAAAACATACCTCACACACAGTGTGTAATTTCCTTTAAATGCTTGACTTTCTCTAACTAAAAATAAACCATCTTTGTGTGGAGTTAGTAGTTTCTCCGAATCAGATCGAGTTATATTACCATGAAACCATCTAATGGATAAAACAAATAATTTATCATGACATCATAATGTAATAAACTGACGGCATAGTGTGAAGTTTTACAGCTCCTCTGGTTTCAATTACAGCTGAATGATCTCGTCTAGGTTCTGTATTATTAAAAATTGGGGCTGGACCAGAGGGTGTGTCAGGTTGAATAATATTCTTTCTCTCCATAACATAATTATAAGGTACCATTCCTTCAACCCCATCAGATCTACGAGCTTTGTACCAATGTGGGTCCTATTATAAGTGTAAAAAACTTGATAAGTGATATATTATTATAAGTATTATAATAGTACCTTTGACATTCTAATGATGGTAAGAGTATCACCTTTACGAAATGCCAAATCCTGATGATAAAATATTTATTACAATAGCTTATAAAATAATAATAGAACACTAACATGTGAGGCTCTTCCAGGGAAATCATATTTTCCTATGCATACTGTACCAGGAGGAAACTTTGTTGATTCCTGTTGTACAATAAAAGTGACGATACAGGCGAAAAAAATGAGTGTTTCTTGCCTCTAAATTTGTTTTCAATGGTCCATTAGAAGCCATAACTCCTTGAAATACTGGTATAGACTATTGTAATAATATAACTTATTATAATGATCATCACACTATTATATGCAGTAAAATCAGCCACTAAACACATCACAGTTTGAGAACATATACCAAAAGACTCCTGCTCAGTTAGTCTTCAACTTTTTACTCACCTTTTAGCTACACATAAACATTTCTTCCTTTGTCCCGATTATCGATTATGTGGGCCTGTACCAACTATTAAATTTTTATAACTTCTAATAATAAATCTTTTTCTCTATTGCGCATGCGCAGTTCATTGTTTAATGTTTATTTAATTTATAATCTTTTGGCTTTTCTTGGTTTACATCCATTGTGTGGTATTGGAGTAACATCTTGTATTATAGCAACATCAATTCCACTGGCTTGCAATCCCTTCAGTGAATACTGTAGCCAAAAAAAAAATTAATTTGTTTGGAAATATGAAATAAAATTATTTTCTATTATGTACTAGCCAAATAGGGTCCCTGCAAGTTCATTCAATCTACAATAAACTCAGCATTGCTAATGTATGTACTGATGACAAATAACAGCAGTGACATGATTTCCGTTCTGATTGGTGCATTTTATCTTGGATGTATAGCACAAGTTGATGTACTGGCTTTACCAGACTATTCCCCTTGCTTGCAGTGGAATGGGCATTAGACTACACATTACTGTTGTGTTTCTGGTACATCATATTCCAAACTTACATGTCTACCAGGTCCCATGCCCTTTAATTGAACTTTAACACGTTGATATCCCAATGAAATTGACTTCTGTTATTGATGGAACATAATAATAATCACTCAACCCCATTGTATATTTACCAGCCCAGCAGATGTTCCAGTGGATTGAGCAGCAAATGTAGTACCTCTTCTAGCATTTTTAAACCCTTCAGCTCCCTACTTAAAAAAAAACTAACTTATACATGCAAATATTTAGTTGTCCACTTACCGCTGATGTCCAGGCAACAGTACGTCCTGTATGATCGGTGATTGTAATCATTGTATTATTATGTGTTGCTTTTATGTGTAAAATTGGTAATTGATTGATAGGAGTCATAACTTGAACATGAGGTTTATCTCTTGGATCTATTTCATCAAGTGTAGGACTGTAACAAATAATTAATTAATTAACATTAATAATTATACAAACCATATAGCCTGTAAAGCCTGACTAATATTGAGTTGTATACCATCATTTGAAGAAGCTACAGATAAAAAGAAAGTTATATAATGATTTATAATATCAATATTTACCTTGTCTAATTATTGGAGCAGATGATGTTACATATCTAATTGCTCTCCCAATGGCAATCATAATGTTAATGGATTGCCTAATAATTAAAAATGTAGAAAAGGGGTGGTGCCTTTCTACAAGAGACTAGAATGTCACTAAAAAACATACCTTTGTATGTCAAGCGTCTCCCAGTGTTTGCTGTTTTGTTGGTTTATATATTTGTTTCTAGTGGATTATGCATATCATTTCTTTGTCTCCTTTTACTAGTAATTTGGCCCTACAATAAAACTCTGTATCGCAGAATTGTTATAAAATTGGCATACTGTTTGTTAGGACGTAAGTTGTTATTTATTGTGGCTTGTAATATTATTATGGAAACTATTACATAATTAAAATGATTATTCATTTTTTATGGACATAAATATTATCGTAGAAATGATATGGACTAGTATTGATTGGGCAGATATTCAAATTACCTTATATGGTGATGATGAAGTATATCATATGTTTGGGAAGGAATCTTGTCTTATCTCACTGAGTCATCGAGGAGAATTTGATTGGATGATAGGTTTTATTGTATCTGCTAGTTTTGGATTTTTAGAGGTTAGAATTAGGAAAAATGTGTGTGTCCAATTAACTGTTTGTAATAATAGACCATAAAATCTACTCCCAAGAAATCAGTATTATTTGTTCCTGGGTTTGGACAACTTTTGTGGTCACTTGAGTTTCCATTTCTTAATCGTAACTGGCAGAAAGATGAGCCTAATATTAGCAAGACTTTACAAGTATATGCTGACTATCCATTCCCCATTCAAGTGAGATCATATTGACTCCATCAGTTTTTTTTTTAACTCGTATATATAATATTATAATTAGGTTTGTATCTTCTGTGAGGGATCTCGTTTTACACAACAAAAGTTTGAGGAAGGTGTTTCGTATGCCAAAAGAGCTGGATTGACCCCTCTGAAACATCATCTTATACCAAGAACCAAAGGGTATGCAATATTAGCAAAGAGCCTGAAGAATGATGGTAATTTACTACATTGATGAAATAATACATTCATTATTGTTATTATACAGCTAAGTTTCCATTAGCATATGACGTTGGGTTTGCTTATCCTAGTGGACAGCAATACATGAATGGTAGAGAAATTAGTTTTAGAGATGTTTTAGGTGGACAAACTATAAAAGTTTATTTTTATATGAGGTATATGCACAAAATTCATGTTTTATACTGTAAATTAACTGTCTGATTATTTCAGGAAATTCTTAATGAAAGACATTCCATCATCAAAGGAAGAATTACAGCAGTTTTGTCATGATTTATATGTTCATAAAGTACGTGAAAGGTTTTAATTTGGTTTATGTGAGTACTATACATCTCACAGGATAATGCTTATGATTATTTTACTATTCATGGAGAGTATCCTGGTCCTTGTCGTCCTCTTAAATTCACTAATGATCAATTAAAGTCTTTAAGAATCAATCAACTGTTCTGGACAACACTTGGGCTAATACTACCTGCTATATTGTTGTTATTGTTTGTTGAATCAATATCGTCTTTACTGGTGATTTTAGCTGGACTATGTGCTGCAGGTAATTAGATGTATAACAGTTTATTGAATTTTATGTAACTTGTATTCTTTCAGGCACTATTTTAACATATGGACTTCTAGCATATGCTCGATCAAAGAGATTACACAAGAAAGACACATAAGCAAATAAAAATTAACATTCCACAAAAATAATTACTTGATAATATAAAGAATAAGAATAATAGTTAAGTGTCTTGTGTTTTTACAGTGACTCTTTTTATTCTGTATCTTCTTGATATTTTACTATCTGACTCAGTTCTACTATGTTTACGTTCATGTGTATTTCTTGATCCAGCTTGAGAGAATGCTTTTCCACAAACTTTACATTTATAAGGTTTCTCTCCTGTATGAGTAAGTTCATGTTTCTTTAGACTTGACATTTCTGCAAAACGTTTTGAACACCCTTGAAATTTACATGCATATGGTCGCTCTCCAGTGTGTGTGCGAATGTGATTTTTCAAATTACCAGCAGTAGTAAATGCCTTGCTACACTCTGGATAAGGACATACAAATGGTCTTTCACCAGTGTGTATACGTCTATGAACATTGAGATGTTGTGGGGTGTAGAAACGTTTACCACAGCCAGGAAAATCACATTTACATGGACGATAAGATATGTGAATTTGTTGAACATGAGATTTTAAATGAGCTGGAAAAGAGAATGATCGTCCACAACCTGGGTAATCACATTTGTATGGCTTTTCTTTCCCATCTTTTTTATAAGGTGTGGATGAGTTTGGTGACATCACTGTAAAATATGGCTTCACTTCGGTGTAACTTCCCATTGTCTGTGTGTCATCATCTTCAGTCTTAATAGTACCACAAGTTGGGGATAGTACCTGACAATCCATACCCTCAATACCAGATTCTGATGGACTCAGTCCCATACTAGGTGGTATAGGACTTTGTTCTGGTTGGATCGCCATTGTAACAGAGGCATATTGTTCAGTATTAAGACTTTTCTGAACTGATGCTACATAAGCTAATGTATTCAGGTTTCCTGGAGTGGTATTTTGTTGAGTAGATGAACTAGTTTCAGTTCTATTTAGATCTGATGATGAACTGTTAATTGATGTTTTAGTAGTGAGATGAAGATCCGTTGGAGGTGGTGGTGGTTTATTGTTGTCTTGGAGAGGTGAACCTGGTTTCTGTGTTGAACAAAGACTTGAACCAGTTGACAAGAAACTACCAAATGTGATGGAACCATTAGCATTAATAAAGGGTGTAGCTAAATGTGGTTGACTAGGATATACATATAGAGGAGGTTGTAAGAGAGTAAAGAGTCCTGTGGAAGAAGGTGCAGAAATTGTGGAAGTAATAGAAGAAGAGGAAGTTGAGTTAGGAAGCAGACGAGATAATGATGTGAGAGAGAGTTCAGGTAGACTACCTCCAAATGCAAAGTATTGGTTACCAAGTGATGGAAGGGAGGCTTCAGCATGTATGTTTCTATGGCAACAAGATATAAGACCACACATATACATTGAAATCACTACTAATGAGTAATGAATAAAATTAATCACACCTAAGTTATAAGTTATACTGTACTATGAATGTTATTAGATCTGACTCTGCCTATTATTGACATCTAGAGAATGCTTTGATGAATCCTTACTACAAATTTGAATCCTTATATAATCATTAGGTTTTAAACAGAGGGTAATCTAGTTAAGACATTTTGATGCCATTGGCTTCATACTTTCTTTGTACATAAGATCAGGTTATGTGAGGGTGGAGAATTGTATTATTAGTAACACAAGATAAAAGCATTAGTGTTTTCATTAGGGTTCATATTATTGTGATAATATGGTTAGTGGTTGTATTGTATTTTCAGCTAATTACCCTGAGGACATCTGGCTGGTGCCAAAACCTCATAAATGGATAACTTCAAAAGAAAAACTTAAAACAATTCACACTCACCCTGTACTCTTCATATTTGAGAGTTTTCCAGACAAGGAAGAAAGAGAGGCTGCCCATAACTGACTAAGACTACCTCCAAATTTGACTGTGGACAATGAACTACTAAGACTAGATGTTCTTGACCCCCTCGTTAAACCCCCTGGAATGTCAACTAGAGCATTAATTGGATACGATTGTTTATCATCTGTCGCAGTGTCTGAATTTCTTCTTGTACATGTTTTTTCATCACTTTCTTTTTTAACTTTTACAGAATTATTTTCATCACACTGATTCTGTTGTTTTAGTTGGTCTGCTGCAGTACTTAGTAGTATAGGGTTGTCAGTGCCTGTCAATGGAGCAACAGATGCTTTGGTTTCTTGACTTGAAGCTGTTGCTACTGGTAACAAGCACTGGCCATTGAAAAAAACATCAGGTGAATTATAATTTGGTATAGTTGACCGTATGGCAGATGTAGTGGACCATGGAGTAATTCCTACTCCTTGTAATGTTTCTGATGAGTTGGAAGGCATTTGAAGAGCATAGTTACCAGTTGGGGTAATGAAGAAGTGAGAAGATGGATGTATGGCAGCAGTAGGTAAGGTCATTGGTATAACTTGAGGTACTTTATTCAGTGAAGTCATGTTATCTCGAGATGTGACATTTGCTGCTAACATTACTTTATACTGGAGAAGAAATGAATAATAATTATTACACCACAAATGTAGATAGATCAACTTACATATCACTTAATAAAATTTGTACTATATATATATATATATATATATATATATATATTTATTTATACGCATATCTTGTATTATGAACACCCTGTGTGATACAACTAACTAACCACAGAATGTGGAGGCTAACTTTGAAAAGCTCAAAACAATGATGATAATAAAAATAAACTAGGTGGTGAAATGAAAAGCACAAATTCCAAAGACTTTACAATTATTTTGAAAAAGCTATTCAGTATAAATCCTAGCAAACAATTACACAAGTAATATATATATATACGAAATGTTTAAAGTATTGTAAACAGTATTATACCAACACGCATTTCATATGTAACGGAAGAATACATCATCACACAAAAATGCAAATAAACAAGAATATTTACTAGTTTCAGACACATTTAGCCATTTAATAAGATCACACAACAACACTTACCAAATAAATAATCTTATTTCGGTCTCTAATAATCGATAAAACTTAACGCAAACAATAAACGACCATCGTCCCTTTTTCTATGCTTTCCCTTGAATTATTACCGTATATTATCTATAACAACGTCTGTCTACAAACAAGTAATTTTTAAATAGACATTTCAGACACCAATAGACAAGAAATACATTCATTTTGTGTTTAGTAATTATTGATGTCTCATTTTTGCAAAAGATAGTTTAAAGTCTCTTCCAGAATTCCGATAAAGTTTTAATAACCAATATACCTGTTAAATTTATAAATGAAGTTAAAGAAATCAACTGTAATAATATAACATCAAGTATCATAATGTGTTATCCACAATACATTTTTGATAATTTAACGGCTCTATATATATATATATATATATATATAATAGGATATATCTAAAAAGTGAACTTTATTGGATACCAATGCTCCAACATGAAATAAAACTAGTGCAATTACAAACAAAATTATCTGTTGACTTGATGTTTTTCTAGAGACTTCTATGTCCTCGTCCTGAAAGACGGGATAACAACACCCTGTCTGTATGGACCAAACAAACAATAACATTATACATGAAGTCATTTCCAAAGGTGGGAGGTATGTATCACCATAGTAACGAGGTGGAGTATAAACATGGAGTGTAGCCATGTTGAT
The DNA here is from genome assembly GCA_947044365.1 of Petrosia ficiformis. NCBI lineage: Eukaryota > Metazoa > Porifera > Demospongiae > Haplosclerida > Petrosiidae > Petrosia > Petrosia ficiformis. The sequence continues at coordinate 88,177 of OX345645.1, read as the reverse complement.
TCTGTTGTGTTGATTGCAGCAAAGGATATTGATTCAAAACATTGGGTTTGCATAGGTAAGCAGATTTTGCTGTAAATATATACCTACACAATGATGTGTGGTATTGTCAGTTTAGGATGCTAATTTGTACTTCTACTTTTACACATACACACATAATTTTATATATATATATATATATTATATATATATATATTTATATATATATATATATTTATATATATATATATATTTATATTTATATATATATATAATTATATATATATATATATATATATATATATATATGTAATTGTATAGATTGCCAATCAAGTAAGAGCCCATGGATTTGTTTGACTTGTGGTTCAATACGATGTGGAAGGTGAGATAAATTACAATTTTGTATAGTTATTATGTATGTTGATGTATGTAGATATGTGAGTGGACATGCAAAGAAACATGCTGAACTTCATCCTACACATAGTCTGTGTATGGATCAAGCTCTCCAGATATACTGGTAAATATTTCAATGAGTATTGATACAGTAATTGTTAATAAACATTTTGAAGCTATAGTCATGATGAGTTTGTAATTAACGACAGCGATTGTATTCAGCAAATAAGAAAACATGTTGAAAGCTTCATGAGGTATATCTATATATATAATATGAATTGATTAAATTATAATGTGATGTACATATAGGAATATTGTTGATGATGATGATTATTTGCCACCTGTTAAATCATTAAAATATGACAAGGTAATAATGAGGCATTATATCATAGATTTAATAACATTAATATCAATAGAACATTGAACCATTAAGAACTGTTGGATTATGTAATCTTGGTAATACTTGTTTCATGAATGCAATTTTACAGTCTCTGAGGTAAATGTATTTTGTGACATCATCATGACAACATCATATTTAATATTTTAGTAACATTGAACAACTGCGTAGATATTTTAATACTAAACCACCTTGTGATGAATCACTAAAAGGTGCTGTAAAGAAAAATCATACTTACCACACGAGAAACAGTATTTCACAAGATGTGTAAGATACTTCATGAATCATTACTTTGTTAAAACATTATATAATTTAACAGCTCATTAGTGGAAGAATTTCGTAAATTATTAATTAGTTTATGGGAGACTACGTGTGCAGTTTCACCAGACTCGCTATTCTCTGCTGTCTGGAAACTAGTTCCAAAATTCAGGTATGTACAGTCCATTATACCAATAATATAAATCAAGAGTTTGTTGCTATCATAAACTACTGATTTCATTATTATTATTATTATTATTATTATTATTATTATTATTACTATTATTGTTATTATTATTGTTATTAGAGGTTATCAACAACAAGATGCACATGAATTCCTTAGATATTTATTAGATAAACTGAATGATGAATTATGTCAAACTTTATCTGCTAATTCCTCAATTGTGTCTGATGTGTTTGGTGGAGTACTACAAAGTGATGTAAGTTGTTATTGTTGTGGTATATATACTCCAAATGGGTTCTGTATTTAAAATAACATTGGCTTCTTATAATTATGGTATGTTTCAGGTCAATTGCCTTATATGTCTCAAAGAGTCTCAGAAACTGGACCCAATACTAGGTTACAGTCCATTGTTTGTGATCTTGATTATTACAATTGCATTTCAGATTTATCACTAGATATACCTGTTTCACATAAAGAGAAATGTGAGAGCACTTCGTGTACTCTCATTAGTTAGTGATGCTTGTTACAGTGAATATTATTACTATGTATATTTTAGATTGTCTCACCAGTTATACATGTCTTGAATACCTGTCCACACTGTAGGAGGAAGCAACCATCGACTAAATATCTTTCTATTCGTTCTTTTCCTAATGTAAGACAAACAAACAACTATTTAATAGTGTACACCTCCTGTGATGTAGATTGATCTACTATATATTATTAATTAACAGGTTCTTTGTATACATTTGAAAAGGTTCAGATCAAATTCATATTATAGAACTAAACTTGGACTGTTGGTGACATTTCCTTTAACTGGTTTGAATATGGCGCCATATTCATCAATTGATAACGAGGATCTCTTATATGATTTAGTATCTGTTGTGATACATCATGGATCAGGGTAATACTATTGTTATAAATTATTATGTCTAATGTTGTTCATATGGAATGTGTTATTTTGGTCAATGTTTATATTAAAGTATGTAATGAATTTTCATAGTTATTGATGTGTTTTTTAATATTCCAGGGTTAGTTCCGGTCACTATACAACATGTACATATAGTCCAATATCCAGTGAGTAAACACACGTTATGAGTACTTCATAAAAGAGTAATAACTTTTAAAATCATCTGTGTCCATATTAGGTAGTCCTGTATATTTTGTAGTAAGCCCACTGGCTCATGTGTTTAGTGTTAGAATAGTGTGGGAGATGCTGCATATCTCTACTGACAATTACTAACTAGTTACGACATGAAACATACCAGAAAATCTTATCATAGCTTAGCCAACTATTTAATAATCTACAAATGAATTAACTAAAATAGAATTAAACTGTTTACACTATATGACGTAATTATATTGCTTCTCTTTCTAATAGAATGTTGGTATCATTTCAGTGACACAAGTGTAATGCAGGTTGATGAATCTTGGGTTTCTAAATGTAAAGCTTATATTTTGTTTTATGTTCGTCAAGAACAGAAAAAAACTCTAAGTAAATAAGAAAAATTGAACACTATTTTTAAAGCATTATAATTATAATTTATTTCTAAGAATAGTTGTCATAATAAGGAATGTATATAATATGATAATACATGAAATAGTACATGTTTTAATAATGAGAAAAAAGGATTGGTATAGTCAATAAACAATATTAATACAGAATTATAAAAAACCAACATACCTGGCACATTTCACACAGACATGATTTTAAAAAGAATAAATTATAATCATGCATCGTAATTATATGTATGTTTTTTTTTCTATAAAATCACACACCTTCGTGATCGTCTTATAACAGATTGTCCAGGTCTGGCTTGAATACGATATGGATAATCAACAGAATTGTTCTTATGAAGATTGGGGTCTGAACCTGTTCTAAGCTTCTTCGCCCCAAGTCGGAAAGATCTTCTCATTGTCTCTTTATCTGGAACTCCACGTACTCTACGGTCTACTGCTGACACTAATGCATCAAAAAACTCTTCAACATTTGTACCATCTTTTGCTGAAGTTTCCATGAATGTACAATTGTTCATCAAATTCTTTGCTACTGAAACCCCTTCTTGCGTTCCTACCACCCTCTGGGCGCGTAAATCACATTTGTTACCTACGAGCACTACAGTTAACTCATTGGCCTTTTTAACTTCCGCTAACTGTTCATATATCTCTTGTATCTCTTCGAAAGAATCACGATTATCTATAGAATATACAAGAGCGAATGCTTCACCGTTACTGATATAAAGTTGTCGCATAGACGCAAATTGTTCTGTTCCGGCTGTATCAAGTATTTCAACTATACACTGTCCCACACCCTCAACATTTGTATCATGGCGATAGTAGTCCTCTATTGTTGGACTGTATGTTGGTGTAAACTGTCCTGATATGATACGAAGAGTTAGTGCACTTTTACCAACACCTCCAGCACCTAGAATCGTCACCTTGTATTCTGGTTTCAAAGGCATGACAGTTGTCCAACACTATACTGTAACTATGTATACAGGAGGAGGAATGTGCTGCAAAAGCTGGTATGCAAATTGTAAAATGATTTTTGAGGAGGGGCTATGTCAATTATCAATAGATATAATTGCCATCAATGCATGTTATGGATGGACAATGTTTTTTGATCTCTGTTATTAATCTGTTGGCCTTCTGCATCAGTTGTTGTAAACATATATCTGTTATTGTACTGATGTGAGGGAGACTGTTCAATAAGTTGCACTGTGTTGATAGAGTTTGACCTCCAGTGAACGGATTACAACCAATATACAAGTGATGTAATGATGGTGTGTGGTACAAGAGTTGTAAAACACCTTTAACATCAGCTATCTGTCATAATTGTTGATTTATGAAAAGTTTGACATACAATTTCAGATAGCTAACCTGATTATCAAATAAACCAATAAATTCCATGTGCTGCAACACTGGTAAATTGAAAGTATCAATTGTGTTGATCCTATTTCCTGACAACGTCAGTCTAAAACATTACATGCTATTAATAAATATATATATTTTTGTGTTGTTTATTTACCTGATCAGTCTATTGTTTTGGCAAATATTTTCCATGCAACAAATGGCATTGTTTCTTAAATCAAGACATTCCAGATTAGAAAGGCAGTGGAGATTTGTGATTTGCATGATATCATTGTTGGATAGATATAATTCTTTCAGACAAACAACATTACGTAGATCAGGGATTTCTTTTAAATTGTTACACGATAAAGAAAGAACACAAAGTCGTGTGAAATTAGGGTTTATAATTACTGATTCAATGTAGTTAAAACAAGCATGAAACTCCTACAAATATCGAGTTGTAAAATAAATCACATCAACAGATATCTATATATATACCTGAATAATTATATGATCATGGTCATCAAAATTAATCTCTTGTAACTTCAGTTTGTTCAAATTTACAATCTCCATCAGCAACACGTGGTAAATCACGTGACTACACACTCGAGATTTGAGAAATAAAATGCCCAAGTTGAATGTAGCTCTTCTTCGATATCTGTCGAAAGAAGATTTCAGAGTACTTACATCAGTAAGGAATTTTGCTGTATTATAATACAGTAATTATAAATTATTTACAGGTAGAAATGGGAATGAAGAATCATGAGGTTGTTCCAGTAGAACTTGTATCGATTATAGCTGGTATCAATTTGTCTCAGTGCAGAAAAATATTAATTGAGTTAGTCAGACATAAGTTATGTTGCTATGAACATCGTACAGGTATGTTAATAGTACTTGGTTATGAGATGTATGTTTGATAACGTATGTAGTATGTGGTTATAGATTGACGTTTGCGGGATATGATTATTTGGTGTTAAAAGCATTTGCTAATCGTGGTGTCATTCATTCAATGGGATGTCAGATTGGAGTTGGAAAAGAATCAGGTATGTTTATGTGTCATTGTTGATTGTTTGTTTAATTACTAGTTTATTTTAGATGTGTATCTTGTTGCTGATGAAACTGGAAAACAATATGTGATTAAAATTCATCGGTAACAAGTTGGAAATTTATATGATAATAATGAACATTTATTATTATCTATGTATTAGATTAGGGCGAACATCATTTCGTAAGCTCAAAGAAAAGAGAGATTATCATTGTCACAGACATACTGTATCTTGGATATATCTCTCACGACTTGCAGCAACTAAAGAATTTTCTTTCATGAAAGTTAGTATTGTATTATTTGTACTCTGTTTCTTTGATAGTGTCCTATTATTACAGGCACTGTTTGAACGGAGTTTTCCGGTACCTCATCCTGTGGATGTCAACCGACACTGTGTTATAATGGAATTAGTGAATGGATATCCACTGTTAGTTACAGACTTTACCTCACTTAATATTACTGTGTGTATTTATAGATGTCAGGTTCATCATATTTCCGATATTCCTAAATTATATGAAGAGTTAATGAACATGATTATCAGATTAGCACAATATGGTCTTATTCATTGTGATTTTAATGAGTTTAATATCATGATAGACGATAGTGACAAACCCATACTAATAGATTTCCCTCAGATGGTGTCCACATCTCATAGCAATGCTGAGTGGTTAGTTTAATCAATTGTTCATTGAGTTTATTAATAGTAATGTTAATAGGTATTTTGATCGAGATGTTGAATGCATTTGTGAGTTTTTCAGGAAAAGGTTTGGATATGAAAGTGATTTGATTCCCGATTTTGATGATATCATGTAAGCCAATTAGTGTTTATGCATGATATTTTACTTTATAATTTATGTTAGAAAAGTTGAGAATGTTGATATCATTATTGGTGCAAGTGGATATACTCAACTAGTAGATGTATGTACTATTAAATATATTTCTACATTATTATAAAATGATTATTCTAGTCCACAGTTACTCCACAAAGAGATAGTACAAATTCAGAACAAGTAAAAAATGATTTGAAAGATGTACATTTTATTGAAAAGAAAGCCGAACATATACCAGTACAGGAAGAGACTAACTCTGTAGTGACCACTGAGGACAAACATATACCAGTACATGGAGATGAAGAGACTAGCTCTGTAGTGACCACTGAGGATAAACATATACCAGTACATGGAGATGAAGAGACTAACTCAGTAGTGACCACTGAGGATAAACATATACCAGTACATGGAGATGAGGAGACTAACTCTGTAGTGACCACTGAGGATAAACATATACCAGTACATGGAGATGAGGAGACTAACATTGTAGTTACCACTGAGGATAAACATATACCAGTACATGGAGATGAGGAGACTAACTCTGTAGTGACCACTGAGGATAAACATATACCAGTACATGGAGATGAGGAGACTAACATTGTAGTTACCACTAAGGGTCAGAGCTACAGTAATATAAAGAATTCAGTTCGTACATCTGTACATAAGAAACATCATCATAAATCAACAAAGACCAGACACAAACATAATAGAAAGAAAGGAAATAGAAAAACTAAGATGATTCCTATGTGTGAACCATACTTTTGATTATTATGTCATTTTACGTCATTAGCTGGGCGGCAATTCGCAAATAGCCGGCAACATTGCAAACACGTGGGAGAAAATGGCTGAAAGAAAGAGAAAACGAAGCTTAATAAGATCACATTCTCCTACATTTTGTCCACCTTTACTGAAGTCTGTGAGAACAGAAACAGTTACATACAGAAATGGAGCTATTAGACGTATCGTCCTTCATAAGTTTTTGTAAGTTGCATATATATTTATCTATAATTATATATTTATTTATTTATTTATTTATTACAGGACTTTTGATGATGTTGAAGTGTATCCTTCTCCTCAGTTGAATGTTATAGTTGGACCTAATGGTATTATATTGTGTAACCTTGTTATTTTATGAGTTTTTATTAATGTTAGGTACAGGCAAATCAAGTCTTGTGTGTGCCATGTGTATTGGTTTAGCTGGGAGTACAACCATTTTGGGAAGAGCCAGAGATGTATGTAATATTATGTTTGTTGTGTTAATATATTTATCTTGGGAGGTTTTTTTTAATGCTAGCTAAAGGATTTTGTTAAACATGGTTCAGCAAGAGAGGGATATATAGAAATTACACTGTATGTAATATAATTATATTATTTGTTATCTGTTATTATGACAATTTCTAGTCATCATTCAGGTGGAAATCATCCTACCATTAGACGTGAAATTAATAAAGATCGGAACTCATCAAAGTGGTTAATTAATGGACAAGAGAAGAGAGAGTGTGAGGTATATAGTAATTTGTGATACTGATTCTAAAATGTAATAATATTAATTTAATAAAATTAATAATAATTATTAGGTGATGCAATTAGTGAAAGATTTTAACATACAGTTGGAGAATAAGTGTCAGTTTCTTCCTCAAGTGAGTTGATATCATGTTTGTTTAGTGTTATGAGTATAACTATCCAGGACAAAGTTGTTGAATTTGCTAAGCTAGATTGCTATCAAATGCTTGAAGAAACTGAGAAAGCTGTAAGTTTCTTTAATCAAAGAGTACTTGATATATTGGCATTACTAATCTCATTGTAATTATTTATAGATTGGTACTAATAATATGTTTGAGTTGCATCAAAAATTGAAAACAATGAAAGACAAGAAATTAGATATTGAAGTACTGATTGCCTCTTAATACTAATAATATTTAGAATATTCATATTAGAGGAGTCTCGGAGGACAACGTAAAGATCTGGAAATTCTTAAACGGGAAAATCAGCTACTTGAAAGAGACGTGATAAGAATTCGAACTGGACAAGAATGTTTGACAAAAGTTAAATATCTTAAATGGAAGAAGTGTTGGCTTGTATGAATATATTAATTGTACTTTCACTGTTTCTTATTCTTGTTTTCTCTCAGGAATATGATGAAGCTCGTTTGAGATATCAGGAAAGTCGGTCCACACGAAAAGAAAAAGAGTCACAGCGACGTGTAATTCACGATCGTTATGAACCTCTGAAAGAAAAATTAAGAAGCAAAGAAGCTATTGTACAAAACTTTCAAAAAATTGAAAAAGTAATGATACCCAACATAATTATATCTAGTTTGATTAATACTGACAGGATCAAAGTAATAAAGTATGCAATATTGAGAGAAAATTATCTGAAAAACAAAGAGAACTGGTTGATCTACAGGATGAACAAGATGCTACTGGTAAAGAATATGATAATAAAAAGCACGAAGAAGCAAACAGATTGAAGAAAATCAGTAGATTACAAGGAGAAATTGAGGTGGACTAGTTTAATAATTATTATGAGATGATATTACTATAATTGTAGAGTTTCACTCGTGAAATGGAAGGATTAGAACCTGCTGAGTTCATTTATCCAAGAATGAAATCTATTGATACACAATTGCAGAAATTTAGACATCAGATGAACGCAATACAAAGTCGTCAGCAGATATTGTATGAAGAAAAGCAACTTCATCAACAACATGTTAAAAGTATAACTACATCTTTGAAATGACTAACAAAAGTATTATCAAGTGATGTTGTTCTAGATGCAGAAGAAGAACTCCATAAAATGGAGGATGTATTCAACCAGAGGCTAAAAAAACTTGATATGAAAGATCATCACACATTTGTGGCAATACAATGGTTGAAAGAAAATAAAGACATGTTTGAAAAACCAGTTCATCAACCAGTAATAGTAATGGTGAGTTATTAATAATTTACTCAATGGATTATATTAATTATTATTACAGCTGCATATTAAGGAATTGAAATATGCTCCTCAAATTGAACAATTTTTCATGGGTAAAGATGCTTTTTCATTTATTTTTGAGAGCAAAAAAGATTATGACACATTTGCACATGAGGTGATGTATTTGATAAATAGATAAATAATTAATAAAAGTTTACATGTACAGGTAAGAGATAAAAAGAATTTGAAAGTGAATATGGTACTTGCACCAAACAAAAGATTACAAGAGTTTAAATGTGTCGTTCCTCTCCATGTTCTAAGGTAACTATTAAATACCACAATTTTAATGATTAATCAATTTATTTGTAGACAGTTTGGTTTCAAACACATGTTAATTAATTTGGTTGAAGCTCCAGAAGCTGTCCTATCATATTTCTGTACATATTATCGTTTACATGATGTACCAGTAGCTGATGAAGCACAGGTTGCCAGATTTGTGGATGCTCATCATTCTATTCAAAGATTTTATACAGGAGACCAAGTGGTAATTATAATAATAATTATTATTATAAATATCACATACTGTATAGTATTTTGTAACAAGGAGTCGATATAGCAGTAAAACCATTACCAAAAGTGTTCATGTCAGGTGAAGTCTTATAACATTGGCTACTTAATATTGATTATCAATTCTAGGGAGTGTACATTTTTCGTTTCAACTGTTAATGAAGTAGAAAGGGCGACTCTGTTGTCAGATATTAAAGTATGTCTGATGATTGGAACACAACATAATAATTGCAATAATGATATATTTAATAGGAGGCAACTGATAAGATATCTGCTTTGGATCAGGATCTGTCCCAACTTCAACAAACTGAACTAGATCTTAGACAGCAAGATGGAAATTGTAGGAGAGTTAAAGTTAGTGAACTTTCAGAAATGATCTGATATAAAATTCACACTTTCTATTAATAGAATGATTTAAAAGAAGTTCTGAACAATAGAGCACGTCTCAAAAGAAGTAGAGAGTCCAAACAAATCCAGTATGGTTTATAGTATGTTGTTGTTGTGTTTATCTGTTGTGTCTCAACAGAATGCAACAACTTCAAAATTCTCCTATAAATATTGAAATTGAATCTCACAAATACAAAGAATCACTTATAAATGTAAGGAACTGGTAGTTATTGATGATTATTATTGTTGTTATCTTGTTGTTTAGTTGATTAGTAAGAAGACTCAGTGTTTAGAGAAAGTTTCACAATATACAAAGGTAATATCTGTATTAATTTCATAATTATGTTTAATATCACTTCAGGCATATCATCATCATTTGATAGCTAAATCACATGCATTCATTAACTTCACTGAAGCTGATCTTCATAAAAAGAACTTTGAGTCTCAGTTTGAATCAATAACTAATGAACTCAAAGATGCAGAGGTAGTTAATTAATTCCTAATTATCTTGATACTTAATTATTAATTTTAGTTTGCCGTTAATCAAGCTAAAGAAGATGAAGTTAATACTAAAGAATGTGCTCATCATTTAATGGATATTGCCAGAAGAGTTACAGGTTTCAAATCACCAAATGAACTATCGCCAGAAACTGCAGCTGTAATATTTATATGTTGATTGTATTGAATAATCATGTTAATTTAAATCTAGATGTTTCAAGGTTTGCCGAATGATTTGTCATCAATTGAAGACCAGATACATGAGAATCAAACGCAAGCAGACATGTGTTCTGATGTACATCATGATGGAGAAGCAGTGAGTATTTTAAACTATATGTGTGTCAGTTAAAGGTTCAACCAAATCTCTTTAATATAGATCATTAAACAATTTGAAACTAGAGATGCTAAGATTAGGGAACTTGAATCTCTTGTAAGATTTAAGTTACTATTTACTGTAGCGTTTGTATTATATATATATAATATATATATATATAATTATATATATATATATAGGTTGAGGTACAAGGCAATAAGTTACAAAATCATGAAGAAGAGACTGAGAAACTAAAACGACAGTATGTGTGTTATTTGTGATTGTGTTGTAACACATTTGTTATTGTAGATGGCTGGAACCATTACAAGCAATGATGGAAGACATTAATTCACGATTTAGCCATTTCTTTTCCTTGATGGATTGTACTGGAGAGGTATCTTTGTCATCTCATGATTATGTAAGTTTAAATGTAAAGTTGTGAATCAATTTCAAGTATTCTCTTAGGATTTTAGCAAATATGGTGTTCAGATTAGAGTCAAATTCAGATCTGAGGATGAGCTCCATGTTTTAGATGCTCATAGACAGAGTGGTGGTGAAAGAAGTGTGTCAACTATGATGTATCTAATGGCATTACAAGACATTACATCTTGTCCTTTCAGAGTAGTGGATGAAATAAACCAGGTGATATTTGTGATGGATTCTGCTTTACAGGTTTGGTGACATTGTTTTGATACTCAGGGAATGGATTCTGCTAATGAGCGTCGAGTGTTTGATCTGATTGTAGATACTGTGTGTCAGACGGATACTTCACAATATTTCTTACTCACTCCCAAGGTAAATGATTAATTAATTAGGTAATTAGTCTGCTCAAAATTAGGAGGTTAATAATTGGAGCACAATTTGATTATTATTATAATGTGTATTGTTTGATTTTTGTGTAGCTATTACAAGACCTCAAGTATTCTTCCTGCGTGTCTGTACACTTTGTACATAATGGACCTGAATTGATGCATCATACCAAGTGGTCTTATTGAAACTCATAACTTTGTACTGTACTTTTGTTGTGTTAATTAAACAATAATAATAATTACTAATGAGGTGAGGCGTGGTATGACATGGCATCACTCCCAATAAGAAAAGCTGTACTAGATGATATAGCAAGGTTAGTGTGTTATGTTAACTATTTTTCCAACAGATGATTAAATATGTAGTCGATTCTTGATTAATATACCTGAGGATGACAAAGATGACATCATGAAACTCTGTGACCATTTAGAACTAGCTCATTGGTTCTATCTTGATTTCTTGAGACCAGAGGATCCTTCACTACCAGGATGTACCTTTAAAGAGTTCATGGCAACAAGTTTGGTGAATGAAGCTGAATGGTAATAATATTATTGTGTACTTATAATAGTGTTCAGACATTGTCCATTTCTTGACCCTACTGATGCTACACAAAATGTTGAAATGCTTGCTAGTCAATGGAAAACACACAAGTATAAGAAACCAGTTAGAGGAGCAATACTACTAAACAATGATCTTACAAAGGTTGGGGTGGTACATTAGTGAAATATAAAATAGTTCAGCATATGTTTGATTAGTGCTTGCTTGTTCAAGGTTATCCTGCTTCAACATCGTGGGGATTTCCAAAAGGAAAGATGAATGATGGCGAGAAAGATACTGATGCAGCTGTTAGAGAAGTTGTTGAACTAAATATAATAAGAATGATTAGTGACTGTTATTTGTATAGGTGTATGAAGAAGTTGGATTGGATACAAGGGAGCTAATATGTGAAGATTATTATATTGAAGTGATGCAGAATGAACAGTCAGCTCGAATGTATATTATTCGTGGTATTTCTGAATCTTGGAATTTTTATCCCAGAGTACGAAAGGAGATCAAGGTAACTAGATACAAAAGTTAATAATTATCATAGGAAAAATAATTGTTCCTGTGATCTTTTACTTGTAGTTATATTTATATATAAGGCATTATCAACACACTTGTAATAATTAACCTTCGCCATGCTTACATGGAGAGTTATGTACAGTAATCTGGTTGTTAGAGTGAAACTTTGGGTATAACAAGATACATTGAAGAAAAAAAATCCCTATGTATCAATTAATGCTGACAATAATAGATCCTCAATGTCACAATCTTTCAATGGTTCCATGATGAACCCCTTCTGCACAATATTGTATTCATTATAATTTGTTATATAAGCAAGGTTACCTCATTGCCTAGTTAAAATTCAGGTTTTCATAATTATCATTGAAACATAACTCATTCAGTGATGTGTATAGTATTCTATTTGTATTTAGGACATACAATGGTTTACAATCAGTGATCTACCATGTCATAGAAAAGATCCTGTTTCCAGAATCAATCTAAAATTAAGTGCAAACAAATTTTTTCTCATAATGCCTTTTATGAGGTATACACTAATTATAACATAACTATTATAACTTCACTGTTTCATTTTTTCAGCAAACTGAAGAAATGGATATCGCAAGCTAAGGTCAGGCAATCTTCTTTGTTTGTTTAGTTGTAACATATTTCTCTCAGAGCTCTGTTGAAATAGTAACAGAGCTATCGTCATCACAAGATTTCACCTGTGGTTTTAAGCCCTATGATGTCTACTGTTCTCAGTTACAGTCTTCTCCAACTTGGATGTCATTTCACTTTAGGAAGAAAACTATACTAAATGTTTATGCAAGAACTACTAATTAACTTTGCTGTTTCATAAACTATAAAGCAGTGCAAATGGGGGGAGAAAGTAGATTTGCATTATTCACAATTTTAGTACATAATCTTGAAACTTGATATCTCACAAAATTATGTTTTGTAATACATGAGAAGTACGAGATGGTATTGTAGCCTATAACTCAACTGTGCATTCATCGATCCTTTGTAAAATGTAATACATGTGTGTCTCGTCAGTGAAATGAATATAATTATAGTATTGATATTTTTTCGAATTACTCAACTAGTGCGCATGCGCATAATTTAAATTTCTCAAGCAAGGAGAAATGGGCAAGAAGACAATATGGAGAAGAGGTAAGTGTGTTTGTGCTTTTAAATAGTAAATACCAGGTCTACAGATTGCTTCTTATTGTCATAGAATATATCCGATTATTTATGATATTTATTTTCATGTATTTCTTTAGAGCAAGAAAACATGGAAAAGACGAATAAAATTATTGGAAAGTTAAAAGACATTGTTTCAGGTGAGTTTATTATTAATTCGTATTATCTTTTTTATATGCTAAGCTACTGAAAGCGAAACCTACAAAAAGGTAGCTACTTTCAAGTGGTGAGTAAATTCCTAATCTACAATGTATAATAAAGTATTAAGGTTGTAGTCTTTTCCGTGGGCGGATGCTACTCCAATCAGTTTCTAGTCTTGCCAGCTTCTTGCTGCATACAATTTGGTTCAATTCTGTATCTTTTGGAAGCCACACCCACCCCGGGGTATAATTATTCGGCCTAAATGTTTTCACTGATAGTTTATTTTCAGAAACAAAGCTAAACACGGCCCACGGGTGGTGGAGGGGGCGGTGGGTGGGAAACAATGGCGGGCTAACTGTAGTTGCTCTCTGAGAAAGATCGGAGTTTGATAGTGTCTAGAAAGGTAAATTTTATGGTTTCAGTGAAAAGCTACAGAATTCAGCTTTCTTCAGCCTCTTGTAACTATAAAAGTAAAATGAATTTTCAGAAAACGGCTCTATTTGTTTTCTCAAAATGCATTATACTTGGTGCACGCCATGATTGGTGGGCGTGGCTTTCTTTGTTTTGTACTTATTGCGATTGCAAAAATGGAGATTTTCCAACACTCTGTTTTCCAGACAAATATAAAGATTATCAGAAGATATGAAGGTTGCTATTACACCAGGTTAGAGTCATATTATATAATATTCTATTTTGAAACTGATTGGAGTTGCATCCGCCCACTCCCTAGTACCACCTTAATGTAGAGTTAAATCTCTTTGGAATATATATTACTAAATGCTATCTTATTCTTTGTATTGAATTTCAGACACCATGAGCTGTTAACGGCAGATTATAGGACAGTAATTTAGGAATGTATTTTCAGAGTAGATTTAACCCAATTCACCTGTAATTTAATCTACAGTAAATACCAATATTGAATAATTATTATAATATATATTATCTTTTTTCATATGCTGAGCTACCAAAAGAGAAGACTACAAATGGTTACTTAATTTCAACAGGTGAGTAAATTCCTAATCTACAATGTACAATAATGTATTACTGTAGAGTTAAATCTCTTTGGAATATATACATTTCTAAATACTATCTTATTCTTTGTATTGAATTTCAGACACCATGAGCTGTTAACGGCAGATTATAGGATAGTAATTTAGGAATGTATTTTCAGAGTAGATTTAACCCAATATACCTGTAATTTAATCTACAGTAAATACCAATATTGAATAATTATTATAATATATATTGTCTTTTTTCATATGCTGAGCTACCAAAAGAGAAGACTACAGTAATTTAGAAATATCCCATAGGCGGAGGGTTATAGTAATCGGTTTGTGTGTGTGTGTTGCCACGTATTCTTTGCAAATACCTGGTTCATTGACACTGCTTTCCAAATGCTAGAGTCTGATAATTCTGACATTTAAACGATTTGTGATAATCTCATCAACAAATGAAATGACGATCTCCAGCTTTCGTGGAATCAATAGACTTTTCTCAGTCGCCATTTTCGCTCATTCTGTACATTGCGCATGCACGTCAGTGTAGATAGCAGCATGTGTGGGGCTAGTCATCATGTCATTGTTTGTGCATGTATACTGTTTTGTTTGGTGGTTACTGCGTGGAGGTTAGTTGCTTATTTCTTATAAGACAGTTTTGTGTATCAGGTGCTATTGTTTTGATTGTATTGTACATTGTACAGAATTGATGATGTGAGGGTTTTGCACTTTAGAGCATTCATCTTAATACTGTAGTTTAATTCATTTTCATACTTTGTGTTTGGAAACTTTTATAACAATAATAATGTTTTGGACAATGTAACAAATTTTTGTATTGAGATTAATAATTTTTAAGCAGCAATATTGTATTGTAATTCAAATTTTTACGCTGAACTATAGCCTTTGTACTGATTTTTCATTGCAAAATCAATCATTTGAGATTGAGCCGAAACTGTTCCTAGAGTTAGACAATGATGTCCTTAATATGTTTCCAAAGTGGTTTTGATCAATAATATTATGTGTTAGCACCGTGAGCATTTTAATATTCTATCAAAATTTGAATTTTTACCCTGAACTATATATAGCCTTTGTACTGATTTTTCATTGCAAAATTAATCATTTCAGATTGAGCCGAAACTGTTCCTAGAATTAGATAATGATCTCCTTTATGTGTTAGCACCGTGAGCATTTTAATATTCTATCAAAATTTGATTGTCGTAGTTCAGTGATCAGAGCACTGGTATTTAAAGCATTCCAGACATTTTGTTTGTTAACTACAGACCTACTTTCAAACCTTTGTCACGAAGATTATCATGGATGTCACAACCTAGTACTCCATTGGCTGCAATTGTAAGTATTCTATAGTATTTAGCCGCAGAAACATAATTCCTATTACATTATTACAGGGTCCTTCTCTTCATGTGAGTCGTGTTCATGAAGTTTTACAGCATTACAATCAAGCATTAGCTGATCCATTATCAGGAATACCATGCCAAGAACTCCAATCTGGTGTTAGAATATTCATTGGTATGTCAGTAATAATATACACATGTACATAATGTATATAGGTAGTGGTGCTATACAATGGTTTATCAGTAATATGGAAGGAGTGTCTTCAATTGAAAGTGCTACTAGAATTTGTAACCGTTTAATGATTTCAGAAATACAAGGTATTATGTGTGTATGCAATCAAAATATCTAGTATTGCTATTATTTTATTAGGAGGTGATCCTTATCAGATACAGTATATTATCAGTTCACTGATTTGAATAGCACAACACACGAACCCTCTCAACTTCACTTAGCAGCAATATCGGGTATGTTATACTGCTCACTAATTAATCACATGATATTATTAGTCATCAGGTGATCATGCAAATGTTCGTGAGTTATCTCAGCTACATGATGTTAATATATTAGATAATGAAGGGAACACACCATTGATATATGCTGCTATTGGAGGCCATGCAAAAGTACATAATTATCATATTACATTTATTATTATTCTAATCATTTCTATTCAAGTGTTGTTCATTGCTGGTATGACAACTTGGAGCTGTTATTAATATTAGTAACCAATTAGGGTACACCCCTTTAATGATAGCAGTAATGAATGACAATGATGATGTGGTTAGGACACTATTAAAGTGAGTATTAATAATTATTATCATTAATTAATTATTAATAACTGCCTTTAGAAGCGGTGCAGAAACCAATAGCATCGATCACAACGGTGATACTGTGTTTCATTTAGCAGCAAAACTTCCTCGAACTCGGTAAGCTTATAATGTAGTTATGTTTTGGAATATTCTACATTCCTCCTATAAAGGTGTTTGGAGGTACTTATTAAATATGCAGATTGTTTAAAAGCGATTAATGAGCGTAATATGCTATTCCATTCACCACTACATGTTGCTGTGTTGTGTAACCAGTATCATAACATCACTGTATTATTAAATACAAAAGTATGTTAAATTGTTATAATAATTATATTAGACTTACTTATAGCTTTAATACATATAGGCAGTAGATGTTGGTGTTAGTGACACTGAAGGGAAAACTGCATTACACTGTGCTGTACAGCAAGGTAGTACTGAATGTGTTCAAGCTATTATCAGTAATGCTGTAAGGGAACTGTATAATTTTAAATTATAATTTTATCATTAATGTTCAGCCTAATGATGTTAATCTTGTCGATATAAATGGGAAAAGTGCTTTACATGTTGCTGTTGAAAAAGGATTACTGGGTATTGCAAAGGTATTGCTTGCTTCTCCAAGGTAATATAATTATGATATCAGAATTAGTGACATCATAATCTTGATATCATATAGATGTGATGTTAATACTTGTGATGATGAAGGACGGACTCCTCTTCATGTTGCTGCAATGTTTAACCAACCTGCTATTTTGAAGGCATTGATAGAGAGAGGTGCTAGTCGTATGATTAAGGACAAAAGTAATAATACTGCTATCGATTATAGTAAACAAAAGGTACATGTTGAATGTTTATTATTATTGTTGTTTATTGTGGTACTTCATTTACTGTCCCCCAGAAATACTTTGAATGTACAAAGATTATTTTAGCTCAACTTAGAACAACTTGAAAGATAAATTAACATCACTATTATTCACTTTATAACATAGTCTATATAATTATCACTGACACATAATTATGTCTCTAAATACATGTAGTATCTTATTTGTAAAGTCAGCTTCATGATCAGTATTATACTATACACTACATTATTGTAGTCTATTCCTGATAATTACTATTGTACTATTGTTTAATGTGTATGCACTATGTTATTGTGGACTGTATTGTACATTCTTTTTTCTGTATATATATAAATTAAACTATTTTTTAGTAATAAACAGTCATTCAATCTGAAGCATATTCCTTGGGAACAATAATGACAATGTCCTTTACCAGCAGTAGCGCAATGTAAACAAGCTCACATGATTACAAGGATCATGTATTAATAAGGAATGGAAAAATGTGTAAATCATTTCTAGGTCTGATGTCATGTGACGAGATTGAACATTTTGTACCAAAAGAATAGTATTATAGTAATAATAATAACAATAATAATAAAGTAATGAAAAATTGAAAATTATATCGGTATTATTTGATACTGACAGTCAAAACTCCATTCCCACCACCACCTTGGAAATATCAGAGTTCTGCTTAGCAGTTGAAAGAATCTATTATTAACTGATAATAACAGATAGTTATAGCTTCTTTTATACACAACAACTATTCAATACTTGCTATTATAAATGTATTGTTCTATTATTATATTTAGTATTGTACATTGTGTACTATTATATTACGTTTTTATTATTACGCAATTTTAATTAATTTTATGCGCATGCGTATAATTTAAATTTCTCAAGCAACAACAGAACTTACATGAAGACAAGATGGAGATGAGGTAAGTGGGAATTGAAAAACTATTTGTGAGCAATCCTATAGCTTTTAAATAGTAAATACCAGGTCTACAGATTGCTGGAACTGATGATTGCTTCTTATTGTCATAGAATATATCCGATTATTTATGATATTTATTTTCATGTATTTCTTTAGAGCAACACGTTACAAGGAAACATAGAGAAGAGGAACAAGATGACCAGTACCTTGAAAGAAAGTGTTTTAGGTAAGTTTTATGTTATTCATACAGCGTGGCAAAGAAATGTTGAATTGCTGTACTAATCTAGTATTGCTAGACCTTGTTATAGTTACTAGTACTGTTATTGGGTAAAGTATGTATTAATTTATATTTCTATATTTTTTTGGGATCAACTGTAATACACGGACAGGGCACTTTAAGGCATCGGGGGCGTGGGCGGACACGTGACTTCCGCTATGACGTTTAAAATGTCATATGTAGGGGTGTGGCATGAGCCATTAAAGGTGGATCTTTTGCAAAATGGAAGCTCTGAAAAGAACTGGTTTTGTAGCTCTGAAAAGAGCTGTTAAAGAATATACTGTGCACAGTGTGGGAACCTCAGACAGGATACCAAATGGCTGTATCTCTGTACATGTTTTCCAGTACATCACTAGATGTCCGGCTATATCTCTCTCGCCAAAGAAACTCATCCAAATATGACCCCAACATGGTTCGATGACACCCTCTCATTCTTTTAAGTTTTATTTTAACACGATTCCAATAACTTCTATGTGATTAGTATGTACCCCAGTTTGGCTATCAACAAATTCTAGTGAGTGATTTACTGTATCGTGATTCTGTACAGTTGGTAGCTGTTGAATATTGTTATATGCTGCCCAACTGTCTGACCATATAATTGTACCATTGTGTGTATGGTCTTCAATGATGGGGAGGAGTGTTGCAGCAGTTCTGTCATTTACTATCTCCATATATCCCAAGGCTGGCTGTTGAGAAGTGTCACACATCCCGAATACCCATACTGGTTCATCTGCTGGACGACCTCTGTTGTACTACAAAAAAAAACAGTATAGTCACATTCATTCATTTATTCATTTCGTTCATTCACACAAATATTTATGTATAATTATACTTGTTCTTCCATTCATTGTGCTTTTGTATTATACCTTTGGCTTATGCGAAAATAAAGATTCATCAATTGTCACTACTACTCCTTGACCTCCAAGTTTAATTGGTGGATCAACAGAACAAAGTCGATAACTGCAAACATCTCTGAGCCACTGATATACTTGAATTGCTGTTTTCTCTGTGACCTCTACTTCTACTGCAGCATCAGTAACTGGATACTGCCTTGCCCACCGATGCATCAGTAATAGCCACTTCTGTAAAGTTAATTTGCTCTGTTCAAAAAAACTTCCTTTTCTTATACTTGCTGTTTTGTTGCAATCAGGACACCTCCATCGATAGCCATCACTTATATCTGATCTCTCCTTCATTTCCATACCTATCCCACACTGTGCACAGTTCATCCTGTCTGCTAAGACATTCTTTGAAGGAAGGTTATAATAGCTGCAGTTCCACCAAAAGCAATAGGTCCTAATTCCAGTAAAGACATTGTTACCCGCCAAAATAATTTCACAGTCACTTAGCAAGTATAATTATATATAAATATTATAAATTATATAAAATTATTTATAATAATTGTTATAATACAATTCAACATAGTAAAAATAAGTTAAAAGTCTGCAATGATTGTATTATAATTATTTTAAATAAGTTAAAAGTCTACAATGATTGTAATATAATTACTTTTTAACATGGCAATATGAGTTCGCGAAACCTGAAAACAATACGCAGAAAAACGCGAAAAAAAAACTGGAAGCAGCCCCACCCTTGACGTTTGAAACGTCATAGCGGAAGTCACGTGTTCCGGCCACGCCCCCCATATTTTAAACTGCCCCGTTCGTGTATTACAGTTGATCCTTTTTTTGTATTGAGCTTCAGTATTTATTAGCTGTTGATGGCAGATTATAGGACAGTAATTTAGTGATGTATTTTTAATGCTTTGTGTTTTTAATTACTGATATTTAAATAATATGTTTATTTTTCTTAGGAGTTAACAAGAAATACTCAACAGGTGAGTAAATTCTTAATCTACAATGTATAATAATGTATTACTATACAGTTAAATCTCTTTGGAATGTATATTAATACTATCTTATTTTTTGTATTGAATTTCAGAGATTATAGGACAGTAATTTAGAAATGTATTTTCAGAGTAGATTTTAACCCAATTCACCTGTAATTTAATCTACAGTAAATACCAATAATGAATAATTATTATAATATATATTATCTTTTTTCATATGCTGAGCTACCAAAAGAGAAGACTACAAATGGTTACTTAATTTCAACAGGTGAGTAAATGCTTAATCTACAATGTATAATAATAATGTATTACTGTACAGTTAAATCTCTTTGGAATATATATTACTAAATACTATCTTATTCTTTGTATTGAATTTCAGACACCATGAGCTGTTAACGGCAGATTATAGGACAGTAATTTAGAAATGTATTTTCAGAGTAGATTTAACCCAATCTACCTGTAATTTAATCTACAGTAAATACCAATATTCACTGATTATTATAATATATATTATCTTTTTCATGTCCTGAGCTACTGAGAACGAAAACTACAAAAAGGTAACTACTTTCAAGAGGTGAGTAAATTCCTAATCTACAATGTATAATATTGTAAAACTGTAGAGTTAAATCTCTGGAATATATATTACTAAATACTATCTTATTCTTTGTATTGAATTTCAGACACCATGAGCTGTTAACGGCAGATTATAGGATAGTAATTTAGGAATGTATTTTCAGAGTAGATTTAACCCAATATACCTGTAATTTAATCTACAGTAAATACCAATATTGAATAATTATTATAATATATATTATCTTTTTTCATATGCTGAGCTACTGAAAGCGAAAAGATATCTACTTTCAACAGGTGAGTAAATTCCTAATCTACAATGTATAATAATGTATTACTGTACAGTTAAATCTCTTTGGAATATATACATTTCTAAATACTATCTTATTCTTTGTATTGAATTTCAGACACCATGAGCTGTTAAAGGCAGATTATAGGACAGTAATTTAGGAATGTATTTTCAGAGTAGATTTAACCCAATCTACCTGTAATTTAATCTACAGTAAATACCAATATTGAATAATTATTATAATATATATTATCTTTTTTCATATGCTGAGCTACTGAAAGCAAAAAGTACTAAAAGATAACTACTTTCAAGAGGTGAGTAAATTTTTAATCTACAATGTATAATGTATTACTGTAGAGTTAAATCTCTTTGAAATACATATAAATTATATTTCTAAATATTTATCTTATATTCTTGTATTGAATTTAGACACCATGAGCTGTTGATGGACAGTAATTTAGAAATGTATTTTCTTAATACAACTGTACTGTAGTTTAATTCATTTTTATACTTTGTGTTTGGAAATTCTTATAACAATAATTTTTAGTACAATGTAACAAATTTTTGTATTGAGATTAATAATTTTTAAGCAGCAAATATCACACTGACTTGGAGAGTTTGTAGGAAAATGCTAAACAGAAACTTGTTCAATGGAGATCCATTTCAATTTCTCAGTATTTGAATAAACTATTTGATATCAAGAATGAAGAATGATTTTAAAACTAAAGTGTTAGAGTCCAAGAAACCTGTGATTGTTGACTTACATGATCTGATGTGGCCATGTTTAGCCCAATTTTAACTGATATAGTGGATGGGAGATATGGAAATATGGATTTAACTGAAGTGAATATTGATGATAATGAATTTCAGACACAATGAGCTGGTGTGATGGCAGATTGTAGGACAGTAATTTAATGATACAAATTATTTTCGTGCAACTGTATTTTAGGTTATTCTTCATTGATACATCGTTGCAAAGAAATGCTCAATTGGTGTACTAATCTAGACCTTACAGTTACTAGTACTTGTTATGATTCTAAAGTATTTTGGATTGAAAATGTTGTTTGTAGGAACCATCAGCATTTTAGTACTTTCTTGAAATTCACTTTGAACAATGAACTATAGCCTTTGTACTTGCAAAATAAATCACTTTAGATTGAGTCGAAAAAGTTCCTTAAGTTAGATAATGAATTAATGATGTCCTTAATATGTTTCCAAAGTGGTTTTGTTTAATAATATTATGTGTTAGTTCTATCAAAATTTGAATTTTTACCCTGAACTATAGCCTTTGTACTGATTTTTCATTGCAAAATCGATTCTTTCATATTGAGCCGAAACTGTTCCTAGAGTTAGATAATGATGTCCTTATTATGTTTCCAAAGTGGTTTTGATCAATAATATTGGGGGTGAGAACCGTGAGCATTTTAATCTATCAAAATTTGAATTTTTACCCTGAACTTTGTACTGATTTTTCATTGCAAAATCGATTCTTTCAGATTGAGCCGAAACTGTTCCTAGAGTTAGATAATGATGTCCTTAATAGGTTTCCAAAGTGGTTTTGATCAATAATATTATGTGTTACAACCGTGAGCATTTTAATATTCTATCAAAATTTCAATTTTTACTCTGAACTTTGTACTGATTTTTCATTGCAAAATCAAACCTTTCAGATTGAGCCGGAACTGTTCCTAGAGTTAGATAATGATGTCCTTAATAGGTTTTCAAAGTGGTTTTGATCAATAATATTGTGGGTGAGAACCGTGAGCATTTTAATATTGAATGAAAAATTGAGTTTTTACCCTGTACTATAGCCTTTGTACTGATTTTTAATTGCAAAATGAATCATTTGAGATTGAGCCGAAACTGTTTCTAGAGTTAGATAATGATGTCCTTAATAGGTTTCCAAAGTGGTTTTGTTCAATAATATTATGTGTTACAACCGTGAGCATTTTAATATTCTATCAAAATTTGAATTTTTACATTGAACTATAGCCTTTGTACTGATTTTTCATTGCAAAATCGATTCTTACATATTGAACCGAAACTGTTCCTAGAGTTAGATAATGATGTCCTTATTATGTTTCCAAAGTGGTTTTGATCAATAATATTGGGGGTGAGAACCGTGAACATTTTAATATTCTATCAAAATTTGAATTTTTACCCTAAACTATATATAGCCTTTGTACTGATCTTTCATTGGAAAATGAATCATTTAAGATTGAGCTGAAACTGTTCCTAGAGTTAGATAATGATGTCCTTAATAGGTTTCCAAAGTGGTTTTGATCAATAATATATGATGTGTTAGAACTGTGAGCATTTTAATATTCTATCAAAAATTGAGTTTTTACCCTGTACTATAATAGCCTTTGTACTGATTTTTCAATGCAAAATGAATCATTTGAGATTGAGCCGAAACTGTTCCTAGAGTTAGATAATGATGTCCTTAATAGGTTTCCAAAGTGGTTTTGATCAATAATATTATGTGTTAGAACCGTGAGCATTTTAATGTTCTATCAAAATTTTAATTTTTACCCTGTTGTACTATAGCCTTTGTACTGATTTTTCATTGCAAAATCAATCATTTGAGATTGAGCCGAAACTGTTCCTAGAGTTAGATAATGATGTCCTTAATAGGTTTCCAAAGTGGTTTTGATCAATGCTATTATATCTTACAACCACGAGCATTTTAATATTCTATCATAATTTGACTTTTTACCCTGAACTATAGCCTTTGTACTGATTTTTCATTGCAAAATCAATCCTTTCAGATTGAGCCGAAACTGTTCCTAGAGTTAGATAATGATGTCCTTAATAGGTTTCCAAAGTGGTTTTGATCAATAATATTATGAGTTAGAACCGTGAGCATTTTAATATTCTATCAAAATTTGAATTTTTGACCCTGAACTATAGCCTTTGTACTGATTTTTCATTGCAAAATTGATCCTTTCAGATTGAGCCGAAACTGTTCCTAGAGTTAGATAATGATGTCCTTAATAGGTTTCCAAAGTGGTTTTGATCAATGCTATTATATCTTACAACCACGAGCATTTTAATATTCTATCATAATTTGACTTGTTACCCTGAACTATAGCCTTTGTACTGATTTTTCATTGCAAAATCGATCCTTTCAGATTGAGCCGAAACTGTTCCTAGAGTTAGATAATGATGTCCTTAATAGGTTTCCAAAGTGGTTTTGATCAATACTATTATATCTTACAACCACGAGCATTTTAATATTCTATCATAATTTGACTTTTTACCCTGAACTATAGCCTTGGTATTGATTTTTTCATTGCAAATTTTTTATTAATGGATAGGAACGTGAGAAAATATTAACAGCAACTGAACAGGAATATCGTGATAAGTTAGCAAAACTAGAAGAAGCAAAGAAAAGGTATGTGTTAATAAATCCACTAATGACTCATTTTAATATAATCACAAAGACTTGAACTTGAGAAAGAGGAGATGGCAAGACAAAAAGATTACTTCTCAAAACTTCGAGTTGATTTTAAACCTGATGGTCACCAGGAAACTGAGGAAATGATAATAATTTATATTATATTGATTATAGCAATACCATTATTTAAGAAACCAAGTTTACCAAGTAAGTATCTACTTTAGTAATTAGGTAATTAATTCATTATTATTTGATATGAAGAACCAAATCTTGCTAGCCGTCCACCACCTCCCGGAGCAAGCATTCCTACTCCATTCATACAACCACCTGGTGTACAAAGGACTATAAATTATTCACAACCATCTGTTAGGTGTGTAAGTACACATAATATTGTATGCTGTGTGTGTTATTAAGGCTGATTACTGATTATCATAGTTCAGTGATCAGAGCACTGGTATTTAAAGCATTTGTTTATTAACTGCAGACCTACCTTCAAACCTTTGTCACGAAGATTATCATGGATGTCACAACCTAGTACTCCATTGGCTGCAATTGTAAGTATTCTATAGTATTTAGCTGCAGAAACGTAATTCCTATTACATTATTACAGGGTCCTTCTCATGTGAGTCGTGTTCACGAAGCTTTACAGCATTACAATCAAGCATTAGCTGATCCATTATCAGGAATACCATGCCAAGAACTCCAATCTGGTGTCAGAATATTCACTGGTAAATCAGTGATAATAATACTGTTTGTACACATGTACATAATGTATATAGGTAGTGACGCTATACAATGGTTTATTAGTAATATGGAAGGAGTGTCCTTAATTGAAAGTGCTACAAGAATTGGTAACCGTTTAATTGAATTAGGAATGATTTCAGAAATACAAGGTATTATGTGTGTATGCAATCGAAATATCTAGTATTGTTATTATTTTATTAGGAGGTGATCAGTTTATTGTATCAGATACAGTATATTATCAATTCACTGATTTGAATAGCACAACACACTCTCCATATGATAGCAAGTATATGTATGTGATATATAGTCATGCAAACACATACATGCATACATATATCATACTACATACACACATCATACATCAACATGATGCAACATGATGTTTGAAAAACGTAATAATTAGGCCAGCATCTGCACTATCTCTCGTGTCACTTCCAACTGGTTATCCATTGTTACATCACAAAACAGGATCACTACCGGCTGTACATTCACAAAAGTATGATGTAATATTACATCATCATGTTAATAGTTAATTAGTAATTCATTCACTGTAGTGTGTGGGATCATAGTTCTCTTTCATCTTCACCATCTCTTGCTACTCTACAAATATCTTCACCTTATGAGTTACTAGATAAACATAATTTATTACAACACGAACCCTCTCAACTTCACTTAGCAGCAATATCAGGTATGTTATACTGCTCACTAATTAATCACATGATATTATTAATAATCAGGTGATCGTGCAAATGTTCGTGAGTTATCTCAGCTACATGATGTTAATATATTAGATAATGAAGGGAACACACCATTGATATATGCTGCTATTGGAGGCCATGCAAAAGTACATAATTATCATATTACATTTATTATTGCTATTATTCTAATCATTTCTATTCAAGTGTTGTTCATTGCTGGTATGACAACTTGGAGCTGTTATTAATGTTAGTAACCAAGTAGGGTACACCCCTTTAATGATAGCAGTAATGAATGACAATGATGATGTGGTTAGGACACTATTAAAGTGAGTATTAGTAAGTATTATCATTAATTAATTATTAATAACTGCCTTTAGAAGCGGTGCAGAAACCAATAGCATCGATCATAATGGTGATACTGTGTTTCATTTAGCAGCTAAATTTCCTCGAACTCGGTAAGCTTATAATGTAGTTATGTTTTGGAATATTCTACATTCCTCCTATAAAGGTGTTTGGAGGTACTTATTGAATATGCAGATTGTTTAAAGGCGATTAATGAGCGTAATATGCTATTCCATTCACCACTACATGTTTCAGTGTTGTGTAACCAGTATCATAACATCACTGTATTATTAAATACAAAAGTATGTTAAATTATTATAATAATTATATTGGACTTACTTATAGCTTTAATACATATAGGCAGTTACTGAGTATTGCAAAGGTATTGCTTGCTTCTCCAAGGTAATATAATTATGATATCAGAATTAGTGACATCATAATCTTGATATCATATAGATGTGATGTTAATACTTGTGATGATGAAGGACGGACTCCTCTTCATGTTGCTGCAATGTTTAACCAACCTGCTATTTTGAAGGCATTGATAGAGAGAGGTGCTAGTCGTATGATTAAAGACAAAAGTAATAATACTGCTATCGATTATAGTAAACAAAAGGTACATGTTGAATGTTTATTATTATTGTTGTTTATTGTGGTACTTCATTTACTGTCCCCCAGAAATACTTTGAATGTACAAAGATTATTTTAGCTCAACTTAGAACAACTTGAAAGATAAATTAACATCACTATTATTCACTTTATAACATAGTCTATATAATTATCACTGACACATAATTATGTCTCTAAATACATGTAGTATCTTATTTGTAAAGTCAGCTTCATGATCAGTATTATACTATATTGTAGTCTATTCCTAATAATCACTATAGTACTATTGTTTAATGTGTATGCACTATGTTATTGTTGACTGTATTGTACATTCTTTGTTTCTGTATATATATAAATTGAACTATTTTTTAGTAATAAACAGTCATTCAATCTGAAGCATATTCCTTGGGAACAATAATGACAATTGTAGAATGTCCTTTACCAGCAGTAGCGCAATGTAAACAAGCTCACATGATTACAAGGATCATGTATTAATAAGGAATGGAAAAATGTGTAAATCATTTCTAGGTCTGATGTCATGTGACGGGATTGAACATTTTGTACCAAAAGAATAGTATTATAGTAATAATAATAACAATAATAATAAAGTAATGAAAAATTGAAAATTATATCGGTATTATTTGGTACTGACAGTCAAAACTCCATTCCCACCACCACCTTGGAAATATCAGAGTTCTGCTTAGCAGTTGAAAGAATCTATTATTAACTGATAATAACAGATAGTTATAGCTTCTTTTATACACAACAACTATTCAATACTTGCTATTATAAATGTATTGTTCTTATATTATATTTAGTACATGTATTGTACATTGTGTACTATTATCAAAGTATTTATTATTACGCAATTTTAATTAATTTTATGCGCATGCGTAATTGCGTATAATTTAAATTTCTCAAGCAACAACAGAACTTACATGAAGACATGATGGAGATGGGGTAAGTGGGAATTGAAACACTATTTGTGAGCAATCCTATAGCTTTTAAATAGTAAATACCAGGTCTACAGATTGCTGGAACTGATGATTGCTTCTTATTGTCATAGAATATATCCGATTATTTATGATATTTATTTTCATGTATTTCTTTAGAGCAACACGTTACAAGGAAACATGGAGAAGAGGAACAAGATGACCAGTACAAGAAAGAAAGTGTTTTAGGTAAGTTTTATGTTATTCATACAGCGTGGCAAAGAAATGTTGAATTGCTGTACTAATCTAGTATTGCTAGACCTTGTTATAGTTACTAGTACTGTTATTGTGTAAAGTATGTATTAATTTATATTTCTATATTTTTTGTATTGAGCTTCAGTATATATTAGCTGTTGATGGCAGATTATAGGACAGTAATGTAGTGATGTATTTTTAATGCTTTGTGTTTTAATTACTGATATTTAAATAATATATTTATTTTTCTTAGGAGTTAACAAGAAATACTCAACAGGTGAGTAAATTCTTAATCTACAATGTATAATAATGTATTACTGTACAGTTAAATCTCTTTGGAATATATACATTTCTAAATACTATCTTATTCTTTGTATTGAATTTCAGACACCATGAGCTGTTAGCGGCAGATTATAGGACAGTAATTTAGGAGTGTTTTTTCAGAGTAGATTTAACCCAATATATCTGTAATTTCATCCACTGTAAATACCAATATTGAATAATTATTATAATATATAATTATTATCTTTTTATATGCTGAGCCACTTAAAGCAAAAAAGTACAAAAAGATAACTACTTTCAAGAGGTGAGTAAATTCTTAATCTACAATGTATAATAATGTACTACTGTACAGTTAAATCTCTTTGGAATGTAATTGAATTTCAGACACCATGAGCTGTTAACGGCAGATTATAGGACCGTAATTTAGGAATGTATTTTCAGAGTAGATTTAACCCAATATACCTGTAATTTAATCTACAGTAAATACCAATATTGAATAATTATTATAATATATATTATCTTTTTTCATATGCTGAGCTACTGAAAGCGAAAAGATAACCACTTTCAACAGGTGAGTAAATTCTTAATCTACAATGTATAATAATGTACTACTGTACAGTTAAATCTCTTTGGAATATATATTACTAAATACTATCTTATTCTTTGTATTGAATTTCAGACACCATGAGCTGTTAGTGGCAGATTATAGGACAGTAATTTAGGAATGTATTTTCAGAGTAGATTTAACCCAATCTACCTGTAATTTAATCTACAGTAAATACCACTATTGAATAATTATTATAATATATATTATCTTTTTTCATATGCTGAGCTACCAAAAGAGAAGACTACAAATGGTTACAGATTTCAACAGGTGAGTAAATTCTTAATCTACAATGTATAATAATGTATTACTGTAGAGTTAAATCTCTTTGGAATATATACATTTCTAAACACTATCTTATTTTTTGTATTGAATTTCAGACACCATGAGCTGTTAACGGCAGATTATAGGATAGTAATTTAGGAATGTATTTTCAGAGTAGATTTAACCCAATATACCTGTAATTTAATCTACAGTAAATACCAATATTGAATAATTATTATAATATATATTATCATTTTTCATATGCTGAGCTACCAAAAGAGAAGACTACAAATGGTTACAGATTTCAACAGGTGAGTAAATTCTTAATCTACAATGTATAATAATGTATTACTGTAGAGTTAAATCTCTTTGGAATATATACATTTCTAAACACTATCTTATTCTTTGTATTGAATTTCAGACACCATGAGCTGTTAACGGCAGATTATAGGATAGTAATTTAGGAATGTATTTTCAGAGTAGATTTAACCCAATATACCTGTAGTTTAATCTACAGTAAATACCAATATTGAATAATTATTATAATATATATTATCATTTTTCATATGCTGAGCTACTGAAAGTGAAAAATATAAAAAGATAACTACTTTCAACAGGTGAGTAAATTCTTAATCTACAATGTATAATAATGTACTACTGTACAGTTAAATCTGTTTGGAATGTATATTTCTAAATACTATCTTATTCTTTGTATTGAATTTCAGACACCATGAGCTGTTAAAGGCAGATTATAGGACAGTAATTTAGGAATCTGTTTTCTTAGCAATACAACTGTAGTTTAATTCACATTGTGTTTGTAAATGTCTTGTAACAGAATGTTTTTTTTTGGAGAATGTAATAAATTTTTTGTATTGTTAAATTAAGCATCAAATATGGCATTGACTTGCTGAGAGTTTGTAGGAAAATGGTCAACAGGAAACTTGTTCAATGGAGAATTTCTCAATATTAGATATCAAAAATGAAGATGTTTTAAAATATGGTAGAGTCCAAGAAGACAGTGACCAGCCTAACACTCAGGTGTCAAGTTGCATGTCCTTTTAGAACTTCTTCACGTACTGCACTTGTGAGTTTAGGCTTTCATCTATGAATCTCGTTATGTAATAATTAAGTGGGCGTAACCAGTTGTTGCACTCCGTTGCTGTATCAATCAAGTATTTTAAAGATGATCTAGAGATTCATACTGTTGTCTTACAGTATTATGTGGGGATATCATATGGTCAAAGTAAATCTTTAATAGTATGTACATATTGTATAGTTTTGTCTTATATGAGGATAATTCTTGTGTGTATGTCGATCTATTCATTTGTAGTATTGATGTTTACAAATCTTAATACAGATCACATGTCATTATATCATTTGAAATTGAATATCAACTCTCCAACTGTATCCTTTGTATTCATAATTTTTAATCATTTTGTTACTTTATTGCTAATTATAATTATTAGATAGCATTATCAGATTAGACTGAAACTGTTTCTGAAGTTAGATATGTCATTACTGAGTTTACAAAGTGACTTTGTTTAATGTTAGAACTGTGAACATTTTTGTATGCTGAATGTTTTACCATATATATAGAATAGCCTTGGTACTGATTTTTCATATTGTAATCAAACCATGTACTATAGCCTTAGGACTTATTTTCGCACAGGAAAAAACGATTTTTCTGAATCTCTTCCTAGGGTTACATAGTGATGTCGTTGTTATAATTCTACAGTATTTTTGATCAAAAATGTTGTTTGTAGGAACCATGAGCATTTTAGTATTCTCTTGAAATTCCCTTTGAACCATGAACTATAGCCTTTGGTACTTAATTTTTGACTAGAAAAATTTTTTTCTCAAACTGTTCCTAGAGTTAGATAGTGATGTCCTTGTTATGATTCTATACTATTTTTCATCAAAAATGTTGTTAGTAGGAACGATGAGCGTTTTACTATTCTGTTGAAATTCCCTTTGAACCATGAACTATAGCCTTTGGTACTTAATTTTTGACTGGAAAAACATTTTCCTAAAACTGTTCCTAGAGTTAGATAGTGATGTCCTTGTTATGATTCTACTGTATTGTTGATCAAAAATGTTGTTTGTAGGAACAATGAGCGTTTTAGTATTGTCTTGAAATTCACCTTGAACCATGAACTATAGCCTTTGGTACTTGATTTTTGACAGGAAAAATTTTTTTCTCAAACTGTTCCTAGAGTTAGATAGTGATGTCCTTGTTATGATTCTACAGTAGTTTTGATCAAAAATGCTGTTTGTAGGAACCATGAGCAATTTAGTGTTCTCTTGAAACAATGAACTATAGCCTTTGGTACTTAACTTTTGATTGAAAGAAAGTTTTCCTAAAACTGTTCCTAGAGTTAGATAGTGATGTCCTTGTTATGATTCTACAGTATTTTTGATCAAAAATGTTGTTTGTAGGAACAATGAGCGTTTTACTATTGTCTTGAAATTCACTTTGAACCATGAACTATAGCCTTTGGTACTTAATTTTTGACTGGAAAAACATTTTCCTAAAACTGTTCCTAGAGTTCCATAATGATGTCCTTATTATGATTCTGCAGTGTTTTTGATCAAAAATGTTCCTTGGAGGAACTATGAGCGTTTTAGTATTGTCTTGAAATTCCCTTTGAACCATGAACTATAGCCTTTGGTACTTAATTTTTGACTGGAAAAACATTTTCCTAAAACTGTTCCTAGAGTTAGATAGTGATGTCCTTGTAATGATTCTACAGTAGTTTTGATCAAAAATGCTGTTTGTAGGAACCATGAACAATTTAGTGTTCTCTTGAAACTATGAACTATAGCCTTTGGTACTTAATTTTTGACTAGAAAAAAATTTTCGTAATACTGTTCCTACAGTTTCATAGTGATCTCCTTATTGGGATTCTGCAGTGTTTTTGATCAAAAATGTTTTTTGTGGGAACCATGAACGTTTTAGTATTCTCTTGTTATTCACTTTGAACCATGAACTGTAAACCAGTATGGATTTTCGATTAAGTACTATAGTTTCACATTACTCCAGTACCATGAGTATTTACTGTCCAGTGATGTTAGTATCGAAAGTATAACTAATATTCCTTTTATTTATTATCTATTTCTTTGCAATGTCCCTCATCCAAATATGTTTATTATTAATTTTTAATGTTATTATAATTCTGTTATTTTAACTTGATTGGCATAATAATCTTTGCTATTCTATCTCAAATCTCTACAGGTAACATTTTAAAAGTTTCTTCTACTCATTAAGTTACATAATTATAGTTTGCAATTCCAAATTTCAATCGCATCATCTTTTATATAGGCGTGGCACACCATTTACAGCCACGTTAATGCAACTTGGAAGTTCAGCAAGCTAATAGCACAACATTAGACATGTTATTATGTTATTGATTCATCTAACTGGCATATTAAGTGTCATGTTGTATGTAATAAGATCTCTTATGCAATTACATTATAGTTATTGTCTCTATAATAATGAATATTATAAATCATTAATAAAATATGTTTCTTGTTAATTAAAAAGTGTGCAAAATACAACAGTGATCAATTGTGCTTTGCACTTTGGCATTTAGATCTAGTTACCAAGTTTATTGAATAAATCAATGCAAAAAAAGGAAGTACCAAAATAGCCTGAGGTCATTTGGAGTCGCTGCCAGCTCATTTGATGGGGAGGAACAGTTGCCGGTATCCCAGTCCCCCCTCGAAAGAGGGCCGTACACGAAGTACGTAACAACTGACCTTGAGACCTAGGATCTCGTCAAACATCACTAACAATGACAGACTCACCCCGGTCCTACCAAAGACAACGAGGTGAACAGCCACAGCCCAGCTGACCAGGCTAACACTATCAGGTTGCATGTCCTTTTATATTGCTAGAATTTCTTCACGTGCTGCACTTGTGAGTTTAGGCTTTGATCTATGAATCTCATTGACTATTATGTTATAATTAAGTGGGCGTAACTAGTTATGGCACTCCACGTGTTGCAGATTGTTCAACTCCATTGCTGTATCTGGCTCTAAATCAAGTATTTTAACGATGGTCTAGAGATTCATACTGTTGTGTTAGAGTATCATGTTGGGATATCATATGGCCAAAGTAAATCTTTAGTAGTATGTACAGATTGTGTATATGAGGAGAATTCTTGTTGTAGTGTTTATGTCGATCTATTCATTTCTGAAGTTAGTTGATGATGTCTTTACTGTGTTTACAAAGTGACTTTGGTCAATAACATTATCTGTGAGATCTGTGAGCATTTACATCTTCTGAACGTTTACACTGAACTATAAAAAGAATAGCCTTGGTACCGATTTTTCATATTATAGTTGAACTATAATTATTAATTCTTTTAATAGAAAATTCATTTTCTTGAAAGTGTTCCTATAGTTAATTACACAGTGATGTCCTTGTTATGATTCTACAGTAGTTTTGATCAAAAATGCTGTTTGTAGGAACCATGAGCAATTTAGTGTTCTCTTGAAACGATGAATTATAGCCTTTGGAAAAATTTTTTTCTAAAACTGTTCCTAGAGTTAGATAGTGATGTCCTTGTTATGATTCTACAGTATTGTTGATCAAAAATGTTGTTTTTAGGAACCACGAGCGTTTTAGTATTCTGTTGAAATTCACTTTGAACCATGAACTATAGCCTTTGGTACTTAATTTTTGACTAGAAAAACATTTTCCTAAAACTGTTCCTAGAGTTCCATAATGATGTGTTTATAATGATTCTGCAGTGTTTTTGATCAAAAATGTTGCTTGTAGGAACCATGAGCGTTTTACTATTCTCTTGAAATTCACTTTGAACCATAAACTATAGCCTTTGGTACTTAATTTTTGACTGGAAAAAGTTTTTTCTAAAACTGTTCCTAGAGTTAGATAGTGATGTCCTTGTTATGATTCTACAGTATTGTTGATCAAAAATGTTGTTTTTAGGAACCATGAGCGTTTTAGTATTGTCTTGAAATTCACTTTGAACCATGAACTATATATAGCCTTTGGTACTTAATTTTGGACTGAAAAAACATTTTCCTAAACCTGTTCCTAGAGTTAGATAGTGATGTCCTTGCTATGATTCTACAGTATTTTTCATCAAAAATGCTGTTGAAATAGCCTTTGGTACTTAATTTTTGACTAGAAAAACATTTTCTTAAAACTGTTACTAGAGTTTCGTAATGATGTCC
Source organism: Petrosia ficiformis (assembly GCA_947044365.1). Lineage (NCBI taxonomy): Eukaryota > Metazoa > Porifera > Demospongiae > Haplosclerida > Petrosiidae > Petrosia > Petrosia ficiformis. Next base: position 53,142 of record OX345645.1, on the reverse strand, counting down.
TTATTATGATTCTGCAGTGTTTTTGATCAAAGTGTGTGCAGCCAACTTGTCTGAAGGGAAGATGGCACACAAGGAAGCCAACATCTCTGGATGGATGATGTACTGTACCTACTAGACCCAATGGTCTAAACAACACTTGTGCAGTCAACACAAGCACCTGTGCATCCAACATCTCTGAAGGGAAGATGGCACTAACATACAGTGGTGTTAGCAGCAAATCGCTCCCAACACATCAAACCAACCGATAGACACTAGAGTACCTGTGCAGCCAACATTTCTGAAGGGAGGATGGTACTAAAATACAGTGTGTTAGCAGCAAATCTCTCCCAACACATCAAACCAACCGATAGACACTGAGTACCCGTGCACCAACCGATAGGCACACAAATACCTGTGCATCCAACTTTTCTGATGGGAAGATGGTACTACATGCACAACTCTCCCAGCAGAACTTCCTACACTTCAACCCAACTGATAGGCATACTAATACCTTTGCATCCAACATCCGCAGAACTTCCAACACTTCAACCCAACCGATAAGTACACAAGTACCTATTCATCCAACATCCGCAGAACTTCCAACAATTCAACCCAACTGATTGGCACACTAGTACCTGTGCAGCCAACATCTCCGAAGGGAAGAAAATACTTACACACAAGTGTAAACACAACTTGCCCGACACAACTCCCAACATACTCTGACAGACTATATGAACAACAATTTAGTCTGAACTGACACCCCTATAATATAGCACTACCTCCACCTGTGACAACAGCCAACATTTCTCAAGGGAAGATGGTACTAACATATATACAGTGTGTTAGCAGCAAATCTCTCCCAACACATCAAACCAACCTATACACACTGGAGTACCTGTGCATCCAACATTCTCAGAAGTTCCAACCCTTCAACCCAACTGATAGTTACACAAGTACCTGTGCATCCAACATCCGCAGAACTTCCAACACTTCAACCCAACCGATAGGCAGGCACACAAGTACCTGCGCATCCAACATCCGCAAAACTTCCAACACTTCAACCCAACCGATAGGCAGGCACACAAGTACCTGTGTGGCCAACATGCACAGAACTTCTAACACTTCAACCCAATCGATAGGTACACAAGTCCCTGTGCATCCAACATCCGCAGAACTTCCAACACTTCAACCCAACCGATAGGCAGGCACACAAGTACCTGTGTGGCCAACATACACAGAACTTCCAACACTTCAACCGAATCGATAGGTACACAAGTACCTTTGCATCCAACATCCGCAGAACTTCCAACACTTCAACCCAACCGATAGGCAAGCACACAAGTACCTGTGCAGCCAACTTCTCCGAAGGGAAGAGAATACTTACACACAAGTGTAAACACAACTTCCCCAACTCAACTCCCAACATACTCTGACAGACTATATGAACAACAATTTAGTCTGAACTGACACCCCTATAATATAGCACTACCTCCACCTGTGACAACAGCCAACATTTCTCAAGGGAAGATGGTACTAACATATATACAGTGTGTTAGCAGCAAATCTCTCCCAACACATCAAACCAACCTATACACACTGGAGTACCTGTGCATCCAACATTTTTAGAAGTTCCAACCCTTCAACCCAACTGATAGTTACACAAGTACCTGTGCATCCAACATCCGCAGAACTTCCAACACTTCAACCCAACCGATAGGCAGGCACACAAGTACCTGCGCATCCAACATCCGCAAAACTTCCAACACTTCAACCCAACCGATAGGCAGGCACACAAGTACCTGTGTGGCCAACATGCACAGAACTTCTAACACTTCAACCCAATCGATAGGTACACAAGTCCCTGTGCATCCAACATCCGCAGAACTTCCAACACTTCAACCCAACCGATAGGCAGGCACACAAGTACCTGTGTGGCCAACATACACAGAACTTCCAACACTTCAACCGAATCGATAGGTACACAAGTACCTTTGCATCCAACATCCGCAGAACTTCCAACACTTCAACCCAACCGATAGGCAAGCACACAAGTACCTGTGCAGCCAACTTCTCCGAAGGGAAGAGAATACTTACACACAAGTGTAAACACAACTTCCCCAACTCAACTCCCAACATACTCTGACAGACTATATGAACAACAATTTAGTCTGAACCTACACCTCTATAATGTAGTACTACCTCCACTTGTGACAACTGTGTTTACAACAAAACCAACCGGTGGGCACACAAGGAAGCCAGCATCTCTGGATGGATGATAGTCCAACACACAATGGTCTAAACAACGCTCTCAACTTCCAACACTTCAAACCAACCGATATGCAGGCACACAAGTACTTGTCTGAAGGGAAGACGGCACATAAGGAAGCCAACATCTCTGGATGGATAATAGTACCTACACCCACCCAATTGTCTAAACAACACTCCCCCTCCAGAACTTCCAACACCTCAAACCAATCGATACGCACACCAAGTACCTGTGCAGCCAACTTTTCTGAAGGGAAGACAACTCTCCCAGCAGAACTTCCAGGCACACAAGTACCTGCGCATCCAACATCTCTGAAAGGAAGATGGCACTAACATACAGTGTGTTAGCAAAACTCTTCCAACACATCAAACCAACCGATAGACACTGGAGTATCTGTGCAGCTAACATTTCTGAAGGGAAGATCGTACTAACATATATATACAGTGTGTTAGCAGCAAATCTCTCCCAACACATCAAACCAACCTATAGACACGGGAGTACCTGTGCATCCAACATCCGCAGAACTTCTAACACTTCAACCCAAACGATAGGCAGGCACACAAGTACCTGTGTGGCCAACATGCACAGAACTTCCAACACTTCAACCCAACCGATAGGCAGGCACACAAGTACCTGTGTGGCCAACATGCGCAGAACTTCCAAAACTTCAACCCAATCTATAGGTACACAAGTACCTGTGCATCCAACATCCGCAGAACTTCCAACACTTCAACCCAACCGATAGGCAGGCACACAAGAGAACTTCCAACACTTCAACCCAATCGATAGGTATACAACTCCCTGTGCATCCAACATCCGCAGAACTTCCAACACTTCAACCCAACCGATAGGTACACAAGTACCTGTGCATCCAACTTCCGCCGAACTTCCAGCACTTCAACACAACCAATAGGCAGGCACAGAAGTACCAGGGTGGCCAACTTATCTGAAAGATGGTATAGCATACTGTGTGTAGCACAACTCTTCCATCCAGCAGCAGAACTTTGAACACTTCATCCCAACCGATAGGCACACAAGTACCTGTGCATCCAACATCTGCAGAACTTCCAACACTTCAACCCAACCGATAGGCAGGCACAAAAGTACCTGTGTGGCCAACATGCGCAGAACTTCGAACACTTCATCCCAACCGATAGGCACAAGAGTTCCTGTGCATCCAACATCCGCATAACTTCCAACTCTTCAACCCAACCGATAGGCAGGCACAAAATTACCTGTGTGGCCAACATGCGCAGAACTTCGTACACTTCATCCCAACCGATAGGCACACAAGTACCTGTGCATCCAACATCCGCAGAACTTCCAAAACTTCAACCCAACCGATAGGCAGGCACACAAGTACCTGTGCAGCCAACTTCTCCGAAGGGAAGAGAATACTTACACACAAGTGTAAACACAACTTCCCCAACTCAACTCCCAACATACTCTGACAGACTATATGAACAACAATTTAGTCTGAACCTACACCTCTATAATATAGTACTACCTCCACTTGTGACAACTGTGTTTACAACAAAACCAACCGGTGGGCACACAAGGAAGCCAGCATCTCTGGATGGATGATAGTCCAACACACAACGGTCTAAACAACGCTCTCCCTCCAGAACATCCAACACTTCAAACCAACCGATATGCAGGCACACAAGTACTTGTCTGAAGGGAAGACGGCACACAAGGAAGCCAACATCTCTGGATGGATAATAGTACCTACACCCACCCAATTGTCTACACAACACTCTCCCTCCAGAACTTCCAACACTTCAAACCAATCGATACGCAAACCAAGTACCTGTGCAGCCAACTTTTCTGAAAAGAAGATGGTACTAACATACAGTCAACCCAACCGATAGGCAGGCACAAAAGTACCTGTGTGGCCAACATGCGCAGAACTTCGAACACTTCATCCCAACCGATAGGCACACAAGTACCTGTGCATCCAACATCCGCAGAACTTCCAACACTTCAACCCAACCGATAGGCAGGCACAAAAGTACCTGTGTGGCCAACATGCGCAGAACTTCGAACACTTCATCCCAACCGATAGGCACACAAGTACCTGTGCATCCAACATCCGCAGAACTTCCAACACTTCAACCCAACCGATAGGCAGGCACACAAGTACCTGTGTGGCCAACATGCGCAGAACTTCCAACAAATTCAACCCAATCAATAGGTACACAAGTACCTTTGCATCCAACATCCGCAGAACTTCCAACACTTCAACACAACCAATAGGCAGGCACAGAAGTACCAGGGTGGCCAACTTATCTGAAAGATGGTATAGCATACTGTGTGTAGCACAACTCTTCCATCCAGCAGCAGAATTTTGAACACTTCATCCCAACCGATAGGCACACAAGTACCTGTGCATCCAACATCTGCAGAACTTCCAACACTTCAACCCAACCGATAGGCAGGCACAAAAGTACCTGTGTGGCCAACGTGCGCAGAACTTCGAACACTTCATCCCAACCGATAGGCACACAAGTTCCTGTGCATCCAACATCCGCATAACTTCCAACACTTCAACCCAACCGATAGGCAGGCACACAAGTACCTGTGTGGCCAACATGCGCAGAACTTCCAACACTTCAACCCAATCAATAGGTACACAAGTACCTGTACATCCAACATCCGCAGAACTTCCAACACTAAACCCTACACCTCTATAATATAGTGCTACCTCCACTTGTGACAACTGTGTTTACAACAAAACCAACCGGTGGGCACACAAGGAAGCCAGCATCTCTGGATGGATGATAGTCCGACACACAATGGTCTAAACAACGCTCTCCCTCCAGAACTTCCAACATATGCAGGCACACATGTAGTACCTGTGCAGCCAACTTGTCTGAAGGGAACACGGCACACAAGGAAGCCAACATCTCTGGATGGATAATAGTACCTACACCCACCCAATTGTCTAAACAACACTCCCCCTCCAGAACTTCCAACACTTCAAACCAATCGATAGGCAGGCACACAAGTACCTGTGTGGCCAACATGCACAGAACTTCCAACACTTCAACCCAACCGATAGGCAGGCACACAAGTACCTGTGTGGCCAACATGCGCAGAACTTCCAAAACTTCAACCCAATCTATAGGTACACAAGTACCTGTGCATCCAACATCCGCAGAACTTCCAACACTTCAACCCAACCGATAGGCAGGCACACAAGAGAACTTCCAACACTTCAACCCAATCGATAGGTACACAACTCCCTGTGCATCCAACATCCGCAGAACTTCCAACACTTCAACCCAACCGATAGGTACACAAGTACCTGTGCATCCAACTTCCGCCGAACTTCCAGCACTTCAACACAACCAATAGGCAGGCACAGAAGTACCAGGGTGGCCAACTTATCTGAAAGATGGTATAGCATACTGTGTGTAGCACAACTCTTCCATCCAGCAGCAGAACTTTGAACACTTCATCCCAACCGATAGGCACACAAGTACCTGTGCATCCAACATCTGCAGAACTTCCAACACTTCAACCCAACCGATAGGCAGGCACAAAAGTACCTGTGTGGCCAACATGCGCAGAACTTCGAACACTTCATCCCAACCGATAGGCACAAGAGTTCCTGTGCATCCAACATCCGCATAACTTCCAACTCTTCAACCCAACCGATAGGCAGGCACAAAATTACCTGTGTGGCCAACATGCGCAGAACTTCGTACACTTCATCCCAACCGATAGGCACACAAGTACCTGTGCATCCAACATCCGCAGAACTTCCAACACTTCAACCAAACCGATAGGCAGGCACACAAGTACCTGTGTGGCCAACATGCGCAGAACTTTCAACACTTCAACCCAATCAATAGGTACACAAGTACCTGTGCATGCAACATCCGCAGAACTTCCAACACTTCAACCCAACCGATAGGCAAGCACACAAGTACCTGTGCAACCAACTTCTCCGAAGGGAAGAGAATACTTACACACAAGTGTAAACACAACTTCCCCAACTCAACTCCCAACATACTCTGACAGACTATATGAACAACAATTTAGTCTGAACCTACACCTCTATAATATAGTACTACCTCCACTTGTGACAACTGTGTTTACAACAAAACCAACCGGTGGGCACACAAGGAAGCCAGCATCTCTGGATGGATGATAGTCCAACACACAACGGTCTAAACAACGCTCTCCCTCCAGAACTTCCAACACTTCAAACCAACCGATATGCAGGCACACAAGTACTTGTCTGAAGGGAAGACGGCACACAAGGAAGCCAACATCTCTGGATGGATAATAGTACCTACACCCACCCAATTGTCTACACAACACTCTCCCTCCAGAACTTCCAACACTTCAAACCAATCGATACGCACACCAAGTACCTGTGCAGCCAACTTTTCTGAAAAGAAGATGGTACTAACATACAGTCAACCCAACCGATAGGCAGGCACAAAAGTACCTGTGTGGCCAACATGCGCAGAACTTCGAACACTTCATCCCAACCGATAGGCACACAAGTACCTGTGCATCCAACATCCGCAGAACGTCCAACACTTCAACCCAACCTATAGGCAGGCACACAAGTACCTGTGTGGCCAACATGCGCAGAACTTCCAACAAATTCAACCCAATCAATAGGTACACAAGTACCTTTGCATCCAACATCCGCAGAACTTCCAACACTTCAACACAACCAATAGGCAGGCACAGAAGTACCAGGGTGGCCAACTTATCTGAAAGATGGTATAGCATACTGTGTGTAGCACAACTCTTCCATCCAGCAGCAGAACTTTGAACACTTCATCCCAACCGATAGGCACACAAGTACCTGTGCATCCAACATCTGCAGAACTTCCAACACTTCAACCCAACCGATAGGCAGGCACAAAAGTACCTGTGTGGCCAACATGCGCAGAACTTCGAACACTTCATCCCAACCGATAGGCACACAAGTTCCTGTGCATCCAACATCCGCATAACTTCCAACACTTCAACCCAACCGATAGGCAGGCACACAAGTACCTGTGTGGCCAACATGCGCAGAACTTCCAACACTTCAACCCAATCAATAGGTACACAAGTACCTGTGCATCCAACATCCGCAGAACTTCCAACACTAAACCCTACACCTCTATAATATAGTGCTACCTCCACTTGTGACAACTGTGTTTACAACAAAACCAACCGGTGGGCACACAAGGAAGCCAGCATCTCTGGATGGATGATAGTCCGACACACAATGGTCTAAACAACGCTCTCCCTCCAGAACTTCCAACATATGCAGGCACACATGTAGTACCTGTGCAGCCAACTTGTCTGAAGGGAACACGGCACACAAGGAAGCCAACATCTCTGGATGGATAATAGTACCTACACCCACCCAATTGTCTAAACAACACTCCCCCTCCAGAACTTCCAACACTTCAAACCAATCGATACGCACACCAAGTACCTGTGCAGCCAACTTTTCTGAAGGGAAGACAACTCTCCCAGCAGAACTTCCAGGCACACAAGTACCTGCGCATCCAACATCTCTGAAAGGAAGATGGCACTAACATACAGTGTGTTAGCAAAACTCTTCCAACACATCAAACCAACCGATAGACACTGGAGTATCTGTGCAGCTAACATTTCTGAAGGGAAGATCGTACTAACATATATATACAGTGTGTTAGCAGCAAATCTCTCCCAACACATCAAACCAACCTATAGACACGGGAGTACCTGTGCATCCAACATCCTCAGAAGTTCCAACCCTTCAACCCAACTGATAGTTACACAAGTACCTGTGCATCCAACATCCGCAGAACTTCTAACACTTCAACCCAAACGATAGGCAGGCACACAAGTACCTGTGTGGCCAACATGCACAGAACTTCCAACACTTCAACCCAACCGATAGGCAGGCACACAAGTACCTGTGTGGCCAACATGCGCAGAACTTCCAAAACTTCAACCCAATCTATAGGTACACAAGTACCTGTGCATCCAACATCCGCAGAACTTCCAACACTTCAACCCAACCGATAGGCAGGCACACAAGAGAACTTCCAACACTTCAACCCAATCGATAGGTACACAACTCCCTGTGCATCCAACATCCGCAGAACTTCCAACACTTCAACCCAACCGATAGGTACACAAGTACCTGTGCATCCAACTTCCGCCGAACTTCCAGCACTTCAACACAACCAATAGGCAGGCACAGAAGTACCAGGGTGGCCAACTTATCTGAAAGATGGTATAGCATACTGTGTGTAGCACAACTCTTCCATCCAGCAGCAGAACTTTGAACACTTCATCCCAACCGATAGGCACACAAGTACCTGTGCATCCAACATCTGCAGAACTTCCAACACTTCAACCCAACCGTTAGGCAGGCACAAAAGTACCTGTGTGGCCAACATGCGCAGAACTTCGAACACTTCATCCCAACCGATAGGCACAAGAGTTCCTGTGCATCCAACATCCGCATAACTTCCAACTCTTCAACCCAACCGATAGGCAGGCACAAAATTACCTGTGTGGCCAACATGCGCAGAACTTCGTACACTTCATCCCAACCGATAGGCACACAAGTACCTGTGCATCCAACATACGTACAATTTCCAACACTTCAACCCAACTGATAGGCACACTAGTAGCTGTCCATCCATCATCCGTTGAACTTCCAACACTTCAACCCAACCGATAGGCACACAAGAACCTGTGCAGCCAACATCTCCGAAGGGCAGAATACTTACACACAAGTGTAAACACAACTTGCCCAACACAACTCCCAACATACTCTGACAGACTATATGAACAACAATTTAGCCTGAACCTACACCTATAGTACTACCACAACTGTGTTTACAACAAAACCAACCGGTAGGCACACAAGGAAGCCAACATCTCTGGATGGATGATAGTCCAACGCACAACGCTCTAAACAATGCTCTCCCTCCAGAACTTCCAACTCTTTAAACCAACCGATAGGCACACCAAGTACCTGTGGAGCCAACTTGTCTGAAGGGAATTCCGATGGTACTAACATACAGTGTGTTAGCAGCAAATCTCTCCCAACACATCAAACCAACCGATAGACACTGGAGTACCTGTGCATCCAACATCCTCAGAAGTTCCAACACTTCAACCCAACTGATAGGCACACAAGTACCTGAGCATCCAACATGCGTAGAACTTCCAACACTTCAACCCAACCGATTGGCACACTAGTACCTGTGCATCCAACATACGTACAACTTCCAACACTTCAACCCAACTGATAGGCACACTAGTACCTGTGCATCCATCATCCGTACAACTTCCAACACTTCAACCCAACCGATAGGCACACAATAACCTGTGCAGCCAACATCTCCGAAGGGAAGAATACTTACACACAAATGGAAACAAAACTTGCCCAACACAACTCCCAACATACTCTGACAGACTATATGAACAATAATTTAGTCTGAACCTACACCTCTATAATATAGTACTATCTCCACTTGTGACAACTGTGTTTACAACAAAACCAACCGGTATGGCACACAAGGAAGCCAACATCTCTGGATGGATGATAGTCCGACACACAACGGTCTAAACAACGCTCTCCCTCCAGAACTTCCAACACTTCAAACCAACCGATAGGCAGGCACACAAGTAGTACCTGTGCAGCCAACTTGTCTGAAGGGAAGATGGCACACAAGGAAGCCAACATCTCTGGATGGATAATAGTACCTACACCCACCCAATTGTCTAAACAACACTCCCCCTCCAGAACTTCCAACACTTCAAACCAATCGATACGCACACTAAGTACCTGTGCAGCCAACTTGTATGAGGGAAGAGGGTACTAACATACAGTGTGTTAGCACAACTCTCCCGGCAGAACTTCCTACACTTCAACCCAACCGATAGGCACACAAGTACCTGTGCATCCAACATCTCTGAAGGGAAGATGGCACTAACATACAGTGTGTTAGCACAACTCTCCCAACACATCAAACCAACCGATAGACACTGGAGTACCTGTGCAGCCAACATTTCTGAAGGGAAGATGATACTAACATACAGTGTGTTAGCAGCAAATCTCTCCCAACACATCAAACCAACCGATAGACACTGGAGTACCTGTGCATCCAACATCCTTGGAAGTTCCAACACTTCAACCCAACTGATAGGCACACAAGTACCTGTGCATCCAACATCCACAGGACTTCCAACACTTCAACCCAACTGATAGGCACACAAGTACCTGTGCATCCAACATCCACAGGACTTCCAACACTTCAACCCAACTGATAGGCACACAAGTACCTGTGCATGCAACATCCGTAGAACTTCCAACACTTCAACCCAACCGATTGGCACACTAGTGCCTGTGCATCCAACATGCGTAGAACTTCCAACACTTCAACCCAACCGATAGGCACACTAGTATCTGTGCATCCAACATCCGTAGAACTTCCAACACTTCAACCCAACCGATAGGCGCACAAGAACCTGTACAGCCAACAACTCCGAAGGGAAGAATACTTACACACAAGTGGAAACACAACTTGCGCAACACAACTCCCAACATACTCTGACAGACTATATGAACAACAATTTAGTCTGAACCTACACCTCTATAATATAGTACTACCTCCACTTGTGACAACTGTGTTTACAACAAAACCAACCGGTAGGCACACAATAAATCCAACATCTCTGGATGGATGATAGTCCGACACACAACGGTCTAAACAACGCTCTCCCTCCATAACTTCCAACACTTCAAACCAACCGATAGGCAGGCACACAAGTACCTGGGTGGCCAACTCAAGCCAATTTCAAACAAATTGAGAACAGGGACATATTGAGGGACATAGGATAATATTTCTTTATTTGAACAACAAAACACCCAGGTTAATTCTGGAACATAAATCTAATGTACATTACACCTTCTCAAAACGTTTGTAACATTCAAAAATTGTTTAATTTCAGAGGGACATATGTCCCTTTGATATGTCCCCGATATGTCCCTCCTACAATATGTCATCAGATTGAAGCAAACAATATTTTGGCAACCCTCAACAAACCACAAACTCTAATTCACTTCAGATTTTTCAATATTACAAAAATAATAATAATGAATGTTCAAATGAATGTATGTATAACAGAATAATCATTATTTGATGCGATTAAAATGCTAATTATAATGCTATTTGATAGCAATGTTAATGGAAATGTAGTAAAACATCAAGTATGGGGTTAGGGGATGTGGCTTAGGGTCTAGGGTCAAGGGTGGGGTTAGGGGGTGTGGCTTAGGGTCTAGGGTCAAGGGTGGGGTTAGGGGGTGTGGCTTAGGGTCTAGGGTCAAGGGTGGGGTTAGGGGGTGTGGCTTAGGGTCTAGGGTCAAGGGTGGGGTTAGGGGGTGTGGCTTAGGGTCTAGGGTCAAGGGTGGGGTTAGGGGGTGTGGCTTAGGGTCAAGGGTGGGGTTAGGGGGTGTGGCTTAGGGTCTAGGGTCAAGGGTGGGGTTAGGGGGTGTGGCTTAGGGTCAAGGGTGGGGTTAGGGGGTGTGGCTTAGAGTCTAGGGTCAAGGGTGGGGTTAGGGGGTGTGGCTTAGGGTCTAGGGTCAAGGGTGGGGTTAGGGGGTGTGGCTTAGGGTCTAGGGTCAAGGGTGGGGTTAGGGGGTGTGGCTTAGGGTCTAGGGTCAAGGGTGGGGTTAGGGGGTGTGGCTTAGGGTCTAGGGTCAAGGGTGGGGTTAGGGGGTGTGGCTTAGGGTTTAGGGTTTAGGGTTTAGGGTTTAGGGTTTAGGGTTTAGCCCTGAGAATATGTCCCTATCCATGTCCCTTGGCCCATTTCGGGGACATATTATGTCCTTTTGCCTGAAAATGCAGGGACATACTGAAAATTCGAGGGACATACTGTTATGTCCCTTGTGTTGTGATAAACCATGTAACATGTCCCTAAAAGTAATAATATAATGTATGTCCTTTAGCGTTTACTAAATTTATAACCGTGTGGTTAAATCAACTTATTAATATATTCTTTTATGTTTTGTGTGTTGTTTATGGTTGCCTTTTTTATCATAAACTTTTTAATTGGCTGTATAGAACCGCTTGGTGGGGCAGTGGATTGCTCTGTTTTAATGTAACTTTTCTCCATGTATGCTCATCTCGCTTGCCTATTAAAGTAGGTTAGAAGGCATTTATTGGTCACCAAGTATTTGGCAATTTTAAGTCTCCCTAGTAATTTGGAAGTTACTAATAAGTATGTCCCCCTTTTTTTGTTCAGGACTACAATTCATTTATTAACTGTGATGTTTCAAGTACTTACTAAGTTAGTTTTGGCTGATTACTTGATTATTAATATATTGTTGAAAGGTGAGTATTGTTTTGGATTAAGTTAGACTTTCATATAGTTTGTATTCACTGTCATAGTTTTTTCATTACATAATCCATGTATGATTAATGCACTACTACTCCTTTACAATGTTATTAATTCTATTTTTTAAATAACAAGAAATAAACATACTTTTTGATATAACACTGATAGTAATGAAATCATGATATTTACCCATGGTATATTGATAGCATAAATGATTAGTGAATAATTATATACTGAAATGGGTAAATGAAAAGAACTAAAATAAATAAATAAAGGGGTACATTATGTTAATAGTATATAACTAAGTAATATATAACTAAATGGATAAATGATAGAAATGAAGTGATACATTATGTTAATAATATATAACTAAATGAGTGGAATGACTCATGATAGTAATGAAAAGAATACTTAAAGATTACTTATTTAGACGTATTTAATGCACGGACTTTGTCTTGTACCTGTTTTGTTGTTTTGTCACAGGTGTAGTTGTTAAGAAAGGTGCGACATTTAGCCAAAGTAGGCGTAGATTTCTTTGACAACTCGTCTTTAAAAAATACTTCAATGGCTTCTAAATAACCACTTGGAAGTGGAGTGGATTGCTCTGTGTCAAAGAATGTGTAATTTTTTATTATGTGTACACATCTCACTTACCTGTTAGCATTTGCATCGATTTAAATGCACTCAGAGATTGTTTCCCTCCTTTCCGAACACGATAATATAATTCTGATGTTGCAGAACTGTGGGACATCTGTCGAGACATTGCCTCCATTTCAGGGTTTGATAGCACTGCTCTTCCTGTTACAGCTCCAGCTTTTCGAACAGCTGTCAAGGATGGAATTCTTGTTAATCCAACTTCAATAGCGTATGCTCTTATAATGTGTGAATAGTTGTTTCTAAAGGATAGGCCATTTGCCCTAAGAAGGGCAATGTCACACTCTGCTGATGTAGCAATGTTTGGTCGTATTTCCTCGATGTAGTGATTGAAAATTGCAGAATCATCAAGAGATAAATATAAAACAGCTGGACCGTATGTTTTAGCAGTCTTGTGATTGCTAACTATAATTTTTAGCATTGTATCTTCATCTTCCCCAACATATGTGGCTTCTGCCACTTCTTTAAGAGTCATGTTTATAGCTGGACCTGCTCTTTGGAAATTTTTGTATCCAAAGCAGATAAATAAATATGTTGCGATAAAATTTATGTCCTCATCTGAGGACTTTCCTCTGTTTACTATGGTCTCTACTTTAGTTTTTGCAATCTTTGAATGTATCAACTCTTTCAAAGCCTGCATATCATCATCGGTTGTGTCGACTTCACGTGCTGCCTTATCCCTTGTGTGTGTGATTTTTGCAGTTCGGAAACCTGCTTTCCAAAGACCTACTCTCTCGATTGTTTTCATCGCAGCATCACTGGTTTTGTACTTGGGAACATCTCTCATTAAGTATCTGAGAGCAGTTTGTACCCTGTCCAATTTTGTGACAAGGCCATCAGGTCCTATGGCAGTTTTCTGGAGCTTCTCCACATACTGCTTGAGACGATCCGTGTCGAGAAGATTGTCCCATTTTAACTGTGTCGAGTCGGCAAATGCCAAATATTTCGACACATCTGTGCAAATCTGTCTAGCTTCAACGGAGGATTTGCTGCCTCCGTCGAAGCTAGTCAGATTTTTGTAGAATGCTGCCAGTTCTTTTGTATTGTCGATGTCATAAAACTCATAACTGCGGGTTGACCCCTTTTTTTTTTGAGCCGTGGGCACCACAATATTTTTATCGACATGTTGACTAATTTGGAAGCTTTGCTGGATGGTTAGTTGCAACGGATTTCTTTTCATTTCACCTCTCTTTGCAACTCCTGCTTTCTTTGCTTTTGCTAATAGCTCTTTTCGGGTTGTAGTATCAGTTATTGAATGAACAGATGTTAGATGATTCGATAGTTTTTTCAAGGCTTGTGCTTTACATCCTTCTACAGGACAGTGATAGTATTTTCTATATTTTTCAAAGTTACCTAAAGTACGGATTGATAATTTAACTCTTTCAGAGACCAGAGTGCAAAACTATGCAGGAAAATGGCTTAAATTTAAGAACAAAAATATGCCAACCCGGACCACATCAATGATAGACTGTAACACCATGGCTATTGTGATAGCTCAAGAACAAACCATCCATGAAAGGTTAATTGAATGTAACATAATTAACTATAACCTACCTAACTGCTGTATAGTATCTTCCTCATCCTCTTTCTCTTCAATGTCTACTTCAGTGTCTGCTTCACCTACTTTATTAGTTTGATAGTACAATATATCATAAATGCAGAGATTTACCTTTTGATTGTAACCATGGCATTTCACTTGTTGTTATGCCATAATCCCATTCTAATTCTTCATCTTCTTGTACATCCTGAATTGAGTACATTCCAAGTCTAGATTTACCTCGGATGGTGATGGGACTGTAGATTCTTGCATTTGGATTACGACTATGGTTCATGTACAAACCATACTGATTGTAACGTCTGGTGGCATCATAAAATAAGGTCTTTCTCCCAACTTTGAAGGAAATGCTTCCAGAGGTTTCATTGTTTTTTTCATATTCTTTCAATCTTTTGTCATATTGTAATTGATTATATACCCCAGTTGTTTTATATTCGCATAGAAATGTGTGCGATGGTATAGGTTTTAAGGCAAATATGCCTCTCCCTTTACTTGTCCCCGTATCTCTAACTTCTATTGGTGCATTGAGGTCTCTTGTGAGACCATCAATGACCTTTTCTTTTATAGTTTGGTGTTTCCTATATTAATGCATTCTAGAGTTTGTGTTACTAAAAAAGTAACTAACCATATTCTTGTTGACTTCCTCAGTGATGTCTTTCCTTCTTCTTCACTGGAAACTGAAGAAAATGAGTTCATATTTGCTTAAAAGTCTATATCAATCTTACAATCTTCCACACTCTCTGAAATGTCTTGAATCGAACCTACTTGTACAAGTAACATAAATTAACCTTAAAGCATATGTCATTTTACCTTCATCTGTAATATCTTGTACTGACTCATCATCACTTGAACCTAACAGGTACATAAACTCAAACTAAATTGTATTGACAACACTTACATTCTAAATGAAGAGATGTTTCTTCTGTACAGCCTGAATTACTGTATTCTTCAGATGTTGACTTCTTGTCACTTGAATCTAACAATCAAATAAAATAAATTAATTTGTTAAAAATACTTACTTTCTAGATTCAAAAACTCAGGTAAACCTCCAACACTATATTTCTCGCAGGAAAGTGAAGATTTTGTTTTCTTCAAAACAAAGTCTTCAATGTCGGAATCACTGTCCAAGAGTCTCCTTTTGGACATGATGAACTCTGGATTACTCTATTGTGAGATATGAAGTGAACTAAATTTCATTATTTTACATTAAAATAACTTGTTAATACAAGTAGTATGAACTTTTTAAATTACGCCATTTTGTTTCACAACTCTGTCCACTTGTGACAAGTTAAGTAGTTATTCCACTGACCAATTATCAAAACAAAGACTCAAGTACTCTTTATTTTATAGCTCACTTTACTATAAAACAGACCTTTGTAAAAATGGCTACCTTACAATTAGTCAATTAGTAATACTATATAATTACAGAAAATGGTGTTTAGTTTAAATATTAAAGAATAATGTACATATAATAGTACAATTACCAGTTAATTGTAGTTCAGAAGTTGAAAAATTCAGCAAACTTGATAGAAATCCAAAGAAATATTTTGAAGGTGTGGCATTTAAATGGAGGCTAAAATCAAATAAAGGAAGTGAAGGTATTGGAATAAAATTAGAATGCAATAAATGGTATTTCATGTAATTTAAAATAATTTGATGCAATTGCAAAGTAGTGAATGCAAATTAGGGTAATTCAACGGAATTTGAAAATAAGGGAATGCAAAAAGTATTTCATTGTAATTCAAAAAAGTGAATTCAAGTAATTTTGACTAAGTAGAATTAGAAAATAATTGAACCTAAATTAAAGGTATTTGATGGTAATTGATTGCAAGCAGTTACAGTTACATGATACTTCAATCAAATTAGCCAATTCTTAACAATTGAAAGTGTTTGAATGTAATTTGAAGAGAACTGAATATAATTAGAAGCTAAACAGAGGAAATTGAAGGTATCCCAATGGATTTTGAATTCAGTGAAGTAATTTAATTTAATTCAGTGTAATTTGCATTTTAAGTGTGATGCAATGTAATTTGGCTGTATTTGAATGTAATAATTGAAAGTAATTGAAGGTCTTCAATTGTACCAAATCATTGAATGTAATTGAATGCAATTTGATGTAATTGAATGTAATCACATCTGAAGTATGCATACTTTAATTTTCTTGTGGGACATATGTGATTTCTCAAGAATGGTACTTTTTACTATGGCAGGACAACACTATTGGAATTCTCATCCCCGATGAACTCCATTGCATCATTCATTATGTGAAGGGACATATATGTCCCTATGTCCCTTTCAGAAATGAAAAAGTTTCAGAATGTTTCTATTATTGTACTGAGGAGACATCCTTTCAGGGTTAACTCCTATAGAACAATTGAAGCTATACAAATTTTCGAAGTTATATTTTTAAAATTATGTCCCTGAAATATGTCCCTTTCATTATTGTAGTAGTATGAAAATGCCCTATATAGTGCATCACTTGTAGGATGAAATTCCTACCTGTTGTGTATGGGTATGGTTTCCCAAACTTAATTTGTTTGGGGGAGGGACATATAAATTATGTCCCTATTTAGGGTTTATGGTGGGACGGAATGTACTCTCCCTGGGGTTTCACCACAGAAAATTATAGAGAGCTCTGAAGCTTGTAAGTTGTGCAGGGCACATTTATATTGCAGGGACATATGTCCCCCTTAGGGATTTTCTCCAAATTTGGTAGGTGCAGTTGGTATTAGGAGTAGATTAAAAGGTGTGAATATTTTCTTCCAGGGTCAATGGAAAATAGGAATACCCCAAAATTCAAAAATATGAAAATTTTTTTTTCAATGAAAATTGAAGAGTAGGAGGAGACAAGCAACATATTAAAATACCAGGCTTGTTGGAGCTTTCCTTAACGAAGTACCCCAAACAGGGACATATTTTAGGGACATATTCCAGGGTTCCAGAATGGAGGAAGGAAGGGAAGATTAAACTATCAGGGTGTGGTTAGTAGAGATGGAGTAGCACAACCACACTGTAAATTTAAACGCAGATCATTATGAAAATTGAGGGACATATGTCCCTTTGGGGGATTTTACAATAAGTAGTGCAATGGAATGTACTCCCACTAGAGTTTCACCACAAAAATGTATAGAAAGTTTGGAAGCTTGTAAAGGGTTCAGGGCAAAATATTTCTGAAGGGACATATGTCCCTGTTAGGGATTTTCTCCAAATTTGGTAGGTGCAGTTGGTATTAGGAGTAGATTAAAAGGTGTGAATATTTTCTTCCAGGGTCAATGGAAAATAGGAATACCCCAAAATTCAAAAATATGAAAATTTTTTTTTCAATGAAAATTGAAGAGTAGGAGGAGACAAGCAACATATTAAAATACCAGGCTTGTTGGAGCTTTCCTTAACGAAGTACCCCAAACAGGGACATATTTTAGGGACATATTCCAGGGTTCCAGAATGGAGGAAGGAAGGGAAAATTAAACTATCAGGGTGTGGTTAGTAGAGATGGAGTAGCACAACCACACTGTAAATTTAAACGCAGATCATTATGAAAATTGAGGGACATATGTCCCTTTGGGGGATTTTACAATAAGTAGTGCAATGGAATGTACTCCCACTAGAGTTTCACCACAAAAATGTATAGAAAGTTTCGAAGCTTGTAAAGGGTTCAGGGCAAATTTTTCTGAAGGGACATATGTCCCTGTTAGGGATTTTCTCCAAATTTGGTAGGTGCAGTTGGTATTAGGAGTAGATTAAAAGGTGTGAATATTTTCTTCCAGGGTCAATGGAAAATAGGAATACCCCAAATTCAAAAATATGAAAATTTTTTTTTCAATGAAAATTAAAGAGTAGGAGGAGACAAGCAACATATTAAAATACCAGGCTTGTTGGAGCTTTCCTTAACGAAGAACCCCAAACAGGGACATATTTTAGGGACATATTCCAGGGTTCCAGAATGGAGGAAGGAAGGGAAGATTAAACTATCAGGGTGTGGTTAGTAGAGATGGAGTAGCACAACTACACTGTAAATTTAAACGCAGATCATTATGAAAATTGAGGGACATATGTCCCTTTGGGGGATTTTACAATAAGCAGTGCAATGGAATGTACTCCCACTAGAGTTTCATTACAAAAATGTATAGAAAGTTTGGAAGCTTGTAAAGGGTTCAGGGCAAAATATTTCTGAAGGGACATATGTCCCTGTTAGAGATTTTCCCCAAATTTTGTGGGTGGAGTTGGTATTGGGGGTAGAATACATTGTAAGAAGATTTTCTTCCAGGGTCAATGGGAAGTATGGAAACCCCAAAGTTCAAAAATATGAAAAATTGTTTTTCAATGAAAATTAAAGAATAGGAGGAGACAAGCAACACATTAAAATACCAGGCTTGTTGGACCTTTCCTTAATGGGAAACCCCAAACAGGGACATATTTTAGGGACATATTTCAGGGTTCAGGAATGAAAGTAGGTAGAGAAGATTGCACTATCAGGGTGTGGTTAGTGGAAATGGAGTAGCACAACGCCATTACTAAATTTGCGGCAAGCATATTTGAAATTTGAGGGACATATGTCCCTTTGGGGGAAATCAACCAGATATACCAGGGAAATGAGGGAAGGTGGACAAATGTACAGGTGAAATTTCAAGCCCTGAAATTGCCAAAAAAGTGTCCAGGGCACAAATTTTCTATCGAGGGACATAAAAGGGACATATTTTGAATTTTTTCTAGTTCTACAGTTTAGGCCAGGGTTTCACTAGGGTACTTGGGGTTTGGAATGTACATGTCTAGTGTAGTGTATTCCCCAACTCATGAAGCCATACAAAATACCTTTCCTGTATAAGGCAAAAAATAATTTCCGAAAAATGACGAAATTAAAACAACAATAACTCAAAAAGTAAGTACTGGTTTGAAAAAGTAAAAGCATTTTTGAAATGAGCATAAAAAGAGCTTTCTAACGGTATATTTATCAATGGGTTTTGAACTAATTTAAAGTGTTTAGTCTTAAAGTGTACCTTATTCAAACTGCCCCTATTCCGCGGTCTTTGCGCGGATTAATAGGGTATTTGGGGTTCAGTGAGATAAAAGATTGGGCTTTCATTCAGTGTTGGTTGCATGTTTATAGCATCTTCACAAGCGGAGATATTAATCGACAAACTTGAACTTATAAAAAAATTTCCATATACTTTATGTTTGAAGCTTAATAACTCCAACATCTAAAGGTCTATTGACTTGATTTTTGGAACTGAGAAAGGTCTATTTTTCTTCTAGAGATTGGCAGTGACTAGAAGTTTTAAAACCTTTTATTTTTTGAGTTATTTGAAGTTAAATGAGGTACGGTTAACACCGGAAATGGGCGGGTCAGTGCAAAGTTTAGGCATTCAAATTAATGCTCACGTGACGTAGATTACGAATCCGTTGAGACCTGGATTTGGGGAAATTTTGCTTCTCAGGTATATAGGGTTTAGGGTTTAGGGTTTAGGGTTTAGGGTTTTAGGGTTTAGGGTTTAGGGTTTAGGCCTGACTATATGTCCCGGGATATGTCCTTTTGGGTGTTTCGGGGACATAGTTATGTCCTTCAGGGTCAGAAGTATGTCCCTTATGTCCCTGAAGGTTAGAAGGACATATGTCCCCAAGATTTGCTACCCCCCCCCCCCCCCCGGTCATCAAGTCCTATCATGTTTGTAAATATGTTAATGTTTAATGTTCATAGTTGAGAAGACTTGTCATAGGTAAGATTGGTATCTGTATAAAGATAGTATAAGCTCCTTATTTAATTAAATGACATCATTTTGTTTTACTTTATTGATTTATTCCGCTTATTTGTCATTATTTTGTATGATTCTTGCTCCAATTAAGTGTTTAGTATGTAGAGAAGTGCAACAGCAATATGTAAATGCATGAAATCAAAAATGATTGACTTATCATGTCTGATGATTACCACAAAATTATAGATGTTGGAATGTCACCCAACCTCCTGTTGGGAGGAGCAAAAATAATGATTATTCTATGCTATACATACATTCATTTGAACATTCATTATTATTATTTTTGTAATATTGAAAAATGTGAAGTGAATTAGAGTTTATGGTTTGTTGAGGGTTGCCAAAATATTGTTTGCTTCAATCTGATGACATATTGTAGGAGGGACATATCGGGGACATATCAAAGGGACATATGTCCCTCCGAAATTAAACAATTTTTGAATGTTACGAACGTTTTGAGAAGGTGTAATGTACATTAGATTTATGTTCCAGAATTACCCTGGGTGTTTTGTTGTTCAAATAAAGAAATATTATCCTATGTCCCTCAATATGTCCCTGTTCTCAATTTGTTTGAAAATGGCTTGTAGAATAGAGGAATGAATTACCTGCAGGGTGCACTACTTATTTTCCCAATTAAATAAAATTCAAATAGGTTTTGAGTGGAAGAAAAAATTCCACAGGGACATATGTCCCTGCAAGGAAATGGCTTGAATGTAACAGAAACAGTAGGCCAAGGGCAGGTCTAATATGTACTAAAGTATCATATAACAGGGCATTATAGTTTACAAGTTATGGCAAAAACCGTAAGGGGACATATGTCCCTGCGAGAAAATAAATTGATAGTCACACATACAGTAGGTCAGGGGCAGGTCTACTGCGTACTAAAATATTGTACAGCAGGGCTTAATAGTTTTCAAGTTATGGCAAAAACCCTACAGGGACATATGTCCCTGTGAGACAATGGCTTGAAAGTCACACATACAGTAGGTCAGGGGCAGGTCTACTGCATACTAAAGTATCGTACAGCAGGGCATAACAGTTTTCAAGTTATTGCATAAAACCTACGGGGACATATGTCCCTTTGAGAAAATGGCTTGAAATTAATAGGAACAGTAGGAAAGGGGCAGGTCTACTGTATACCTAAGTACTGTACAGCAGGGCATTATAGTTTTCAAGTTATGGCAAAAACCCTACGGGGACATATGTCCCTGTGAGACTATGGCTTGAAAGTCATACAAACAGTAGGTCGGGGGCAGGTCTACTGCATACTAAAGTATCGTATAGCAGGGCATAATAGTTTTCAAGTTATTGAATAAACCCTACGGGGACATATGTCCCTGTGAGAAAATGGCTTGAAATTAATAGGAACAGTAGAAGAGGAGCAGGTCTACTGTATACCTAAGTATTGTACAGCAGGGCATAATAGTTTTCGAGTTATGGCAAAAACTCTACGGGGACATATGTCCCTGTGAGAAAATGGCTTGAAATTAATAGGAACAGTAGAAGAGGAGCAGGTCTACTGTATACCTAAGTATTGTACAGCAGGGCATAATAGTTTTCGAGTTATGCCAAAAACTCTACGGGGACATATGTCCCTGTGAGGAAATGGCTTGAAAGTCACACAAACAGTAGGTCAGGGGCAGGTCTACTGTATACCTAGGTATTGTACAACAGGGCATTATAGTTTTCAAGTTATTGCAAAAACCCTATGGGGACATATGTCCCTGTGAGACAATGGCTTAAAATTCACACAAACAGTAGTTCAGGGGCAGGTCTACTGTATACCTAAGTATTGTACAGCAGGGCATAATAGTTTTCAAGTTATTGCATAAACCCTACGGGGACATATGTCCCTGTGAGAAAATGGCTTGAAATTAATAGGAATAGTAGAAGAGGGGCAGGTCTACTGTATACCTAAGTATTGTACAGCAGGGCATAATAGTTTTCAAGTTATGGCAAAAACTCTACGGGGACATATGTCCCTGTGAGCAAATGGCTTGAAAGTCACACAAACAGTAGGTCAGAAGCAGGTCTACTGTATACCTAGGTATTGTACAGCAGGGCATTATAGTTTTCAAGTTATTGCAAAAACCCTATGGGGACATATGTCCCTGTGAGAAAATGGCTTAAAAATTCACACAAACAGTAGTTCAGGGGCAGGTCTACTGTATACCTAAGTATTGTACAGCAGGGCATTATAGTTTTCAAGTTATTGCAAAAACCCTACGGGGACATATGTCCCTATGAGAAAATGGCTTGAAAGTCACACAAACAGTACGTCAGGGGCAGGTCTACTGTATACCTAAGTATTGTACAGCAGGGCATAATAGTTTTCGAGTTATGGCAAAAACCCCACAGGGACATATGTCCCTCTAATTAAAAGGCTTGAAACTGATAGGAACAATAGCTTTGGGGTGGGGCTACTGTATGATGAAGGATGTTTCTGCAGGGCTCAGTAGTTTTCCAATTATTAAAATAACCCCAGAGGGACATATGTCCCTGTGAAGAAGTGGATTGAAAATGTCAGATATGCTATGTTGTGGGAGGGGCTACTCGTATCTGAAATATAAATGGGCAGGGTTGAGGTTTAAATATTCAGGGCACATTTACTGAAAAAGGGACATAAAAGGGACATATTTTGTACAATAATATTCAATGGCCTATAACTGGAAGAAACATGCAGGGTTTCCATGGGACTTTGTAGGGTGGCAATCTTGGGACACTAATGAAGCTCTGATAGTGTTATGAAAGCCTGAGAGCCAGTATTAAATTTTATATTTTGCCTTAAGTTTGAGGTAGCATAAATTAAAAACCAAAGGAGATACGGCTTCATTAACACCTCCATTGGACTCAGGTCATTGCTGTGATTGCAATGGTATGTTCAAAAGTGAAATTTGGGTGAGAATAATAGATGTTTGAAGAAACAGTTGAAAAGTAGGTCGTAGGACTTTTCGCATAACTTAAAAACTAATGCAGGGTTTTGTAGGGTTTATGCGCGGTTTGAAAAAGTAGATATGGGTCTACCATACCTGCAAATTTGGGAAAAAATGCTTTAGTAGTTTCTTAGGAAATCGCGTTTGAAGTTGAACAAAAGTTAAAAAAAGCCAAAATTTCAACAATATTCGTTAACGTTTTGAATTGTAACTCGAGTTCTGAAAAAGATATAAACTCCAAACCTGCAGGGTTTAGTAGAGCAACTCTTAACCTACCAGATGATTATAAAATATTGGTCATAGCATATATATTTTGAGAGTTACGAGCGATTGAATACAAGTGTTTGAGCCAAAATTTGGGGAATCCATACAAAATTTGCTAGGTCAGATGAAAGGGGAGGTCTTAAAATGCCTAGAAATGGCAAACCCTGGGGGGTCAATTTTGGAAGGTGGTCAGGTCTCTAGGGTTTAGGGTTTAGGGTTTAGGGACATAACATCTTCACGCAAAAAAATGGTCTTCACACACACAAAAACATTCTGTGACAGTGACAGTTAACTGAATGGAAAAGCTCACCCAAAACTAATAGTTGTATTCCTGGCTGAAAACTTGAGAAAATAAAAATTTGAATGACATCGCATCCTTCTTGACAACATCAAAAAGTGCATGATATGACTGGTGGGTTCTAAAGTGCAATGACATCGCATCCATCTTGTCAACATCAAAAAGTGCAGGTACATGATTCATGGGTTCTAAGAAAGCATGAGGTCAGAACAGTTCAACATAAATACAGGGGAAGGACAGAGCAGAGTGAGAGAGAAAAAAATGTGAAGAATACTGTGTGTGTGATAATGTCTGACTTACCAGATGAACCCGTCGATGTTGTAGTCCACAAACAGATTTTCCAAGGCATAAGGAGAGACGACATACACCTCATACCTTGTGGAGAGCTGATCAAAAGGTTCAAGTTGCTGGAACTATATGACAACAGTACCTTGAGTCGCAGGAGAATGAAGATGGGCATTGCCACATGCCTAGCACTGCCAGCAGAAATTTCAATTCTGAGAAAAGAAAAGATCATATCGTCAAGCACTAACAGGTGCGTACTGATGGACAAAAACAGTGCAGAAAGATACATTGAAGCCATTCTCAAAAGCAGAGGGGTATCTGTTGCCAGCTTGCAACAAAATGTAACGAAAGAACCCCTCCACACTGCTCCTGATCACACAACAGAAAACATGAACACAACTGGTACTGATATTGAGCAGGCAGACATCGTATCCGAGGGCAATTCACTCCGGGAAGACCAAAGCCTTGCAGTTGAAGTCATTTCGGACTCAGAGACCGTCACACATTCGTCTCCCATCCAAAAACATCCACCAGGACCACACATGGTGATCAGCGAAGACGACGGAAGTCACACTGCAATTAATGATATGGAAGTAGTGCCTTGGATTTCTGATGTAGAAACTTCAATTAAACAAGCATCTACAAAAGGCAGCACGAGAGGCCGCAAGGGTACTCCTCCATTGCCCGAGAACCTCATGAAAGAGATCGAAGGACTGGACACTTTCTATGCAGCTCCTTTCAATCACGAGAGGAAAGGAAAGCCTCTGAGTAGTATAACGTTAAACAAAACCAAAGAACAGATACTCTGTGAGCTTTGAATTGTTTTTAGCATTTTTTAGAATTTTAGAAGCCTGTTGTATAACCCCCACATTAATATCCTTCTTTCTCTATTCCTTTCCAAAGATTTTTTTGAGTACTGCAAAAGAACAGAGGAAACTTTACAATTTGGCCTCGTTCTGAACAAAGCCTTGCTAGACAAATTCCTGCTATTCATGAGAGAGGAAAAAAACTCCACTCCGGGAACACTGTGTTGTTACTGTCAGGCACTCGTACGGGCAGTAAAATATGCCGACAAAGGAGAGAAAACAACACAGTTACAAAATCTCCACAGGTACATCAGTGTCTTCCAAAAGGAGGCAGAGCTCAACAGAGATAAGTCCTGGGAGGAACTAAAAGCCAAAGGACGTTGGCTATCGTGGTAAGTATTTGTTTGTTGTTTTTTTTTTTAGTCTGACAATCAGACTTCTGATGGGGCAATTCAGATACATGTGTTGTTATACAGCCATTCTGTTTTCGTGTAGG
>OX345645.1:0-22500 GCA_947044365.1 Petrosia ficiformis | reverse complement strand
AATATCGTATGGAAGGAAATATGGCAATGAATTACATTTGAGCATTTTAAATATGGCTCAACTGTTAGAGCAATGGCCTAGCAAGTCAGAGGGGTATCTGTTGCCAGCTTGCAACAAAATGTAACGAAAGAACCCCTCCACACTGCTCCTGATCACACAACAGAAAACATGGACACAACTGGTACTGATATTGAGCAGACAGACATCGTATCCGAGGGCAATTCACTCCTCCTATGCCGAAGGTGCTTAGCAGGCATGCCTGCATAGGCACCTCAGCCACAAGAGGGAGGGAACCCTCCAAATATTTGCACCCCTCAGAGTGACCTGTATTTTGTTTGACCAAAACATGTCTCTGATAATGAACTTATTAGATTGTTAATATCGTATATTACATATATATAATTATATTTATATATATATATATATATATATATATGTATATATATATATATATATATATGTATATAATATAATATAATATTATATATATATATATATATATATATATATATATATGTTTGTCATCACTATAACGATTATTTTATTATGGTAATTATTGTGTATATGTATATATATATATATATATATATATATATATATATATATATATATATATATATTATATATATATATATATATATATACATAATTATATATATATATATATATTATAATTATTATAATTATATATATATAATTATATATAATTATATTATATATATATATATAATAATTATTATAATTATCACATACCTCATTATTACTTACAACGATTCAGACAACCCGCGACGCTGGTTCTCTCCATTTACACTGGGTCTAAATTTCATTGCAGCTAGTGCTATTGTAGGGTTTCCCCTACAGACTACTCAGATTGAACTTCTGGATGAAGCAACTTTTAGCATAGAGCTCACGTGATGTGTTAAATCTAGGCCCAGCATTTCAATTAAACGTGGTGTAAATTTTTCTATGACATGGATACGAGCATGGAGAGCTTCAAGCGTGTCATTGAAGGTACATGTAAATGTGTATGATAAATGCTTCAATAGTTACCAGTCCATATGTGTATATATATTATATATATATAATGTAATTGCATATAAAAAGTATATACATATATATATATATATAATTATGGTGTACTCTATTTGTGTAGTACCAACAGTGATGCATTTCTGTAGTATATATATATATATATTATATATATATATATATATATATATATAATTATATATATATATAATTATATATATTATGGAATACCTTTTCTAGCTACTAATTATATACATACATGTATACTACAATATAGAGTTTTGTATAAGATGCATTAATTACTATTTTAGCACCTGACAATGCAACATGTATAATTATATATATATAACAGTTTCTCATAATACAGAGTGAAAATTATAGATAATTATTGTAGCTAAGTAAAATTGTATATCTCATGTCACAATTCATCATTCAGTTTTCATTTGTTATTCATTCTTTACCCCAGAATATCCACAACGAAATGCTTCTCAAATATTTCCATTATTAATAAAGATTCTGGAATTATCGAGTACTCTACCGGTTGACCATGAATTCATGTGTCATCTTGTAGAAAATTTGTCTGCTAGTGTACAAGTATTAAGAGGTGAGCCTAACACTAGCAATGGAAGTAGAACTGGTACAAGTAGCTCCACCAGCATCATACCCTCTTCCGTGAGAAAGTCAATGCCTAGCTCTGTGCCTGTACCATCAAATTCTAGGTCTGCATTGTCTAACTCAGCATTACCTACGACTAGTCGTAGGAGAGCACGTGATGATGGGGAAGAGGGTTCTAGTGGGCATTCTAATCGGCCAAAGCGTCGTAGAATGAGAAGTGATGCCATTTCAAATGCTGGTGGACAGTCTACACGTACCACTAGGTCTGTTGACAGTGACATTTGTGCAATTAAGAATGTCACCATTCCATCTACATGGAAACCCGAATGTCCAGAAAAAAAGGGACATCTTTTGATAAGGGTGACAGAATGTGCTTCTGAAAACTCTGATATTCCAGGAGCTGTTGGAATTAAACACGACCTTCCAGCTGTGACTAACCCGACAAACGTCACTGCTGTTAGGGAAGAATTGGATAAGCTATACAATGCTGCTTCATCCAAAGTGGTTCGGTATTCTATGCTAAAAAATCAGTGTGACGTACAATGTTACTATGGCATAGGTAGAGTCATGAATGAGTTGATAAACAAGTCTGCACATCTACACAGTTTTATCAACAGGGCTAAATACGGAGAATCATATCAACCACACCCTACAGACCCCAATTTATTACAGTTGTGCAGTAAGCCAACAACTGTAGTAAGTATTGCAGAGGGTGACGTTAGCATTCTTGATAAGCTGGCAGGACACTGCATGAAACGCAGGAAAACAGATGTACTGAGTTCACTGGGCGGGTGTGTAACACCTGACTGTCAACTCTGTCCCACGCTGAAGCGTAGATGGGAACAAACTGGTGTACTTCGGTACCACACCGAAGAGACATGCCAGTCTGGTAATGTAGCCATGTGTGCGGCATCAATGAAGTACAAGAACACTAGCAAGTCTTCGCTTCATGAATGTCTATTATTTGCTCGATTGTGTCCTCCCAACACCAAGCTTGCCAAAGGTGTTTGTGGTATTCCAGCTAGTGTCGTTGTAAAAGATCTGGTAGATCTGTGCAGGCTTGGGACACAGAGTGACCGAATGTACCTGTGTCGTGATATGGACTTTGTAATAAACGGTGGAAATGATGCTCTCAGTGCCATCCATTTTGTGGATGGGGACTCAGGGTTTATTGTGACAGACAAATTTGCAGATCTGCAAAAGTATAGCCAATATGGCAGTGCAGTGCATTTCACAAATGGTGTTTCTGAAACATGGATTCCATTTCGTGAAGCATTTCACGATGCTGTTGAAATATCCCATAAATTTGTGGTGTCAGAGCATCCTTCATGTAGGCACCCAATTAGTCATGACCTCGGCAGCGTAGGACACTGGAGTGCAATGGCTACACTCCACTCAGCTAAAAAGGTGTACGTACATGTAGTGGACGACAAAAGCATTCATCTACCTGACGGTCGTCTCATTGTTACAATCATTGTCCAAAGAGAGAATGATCTGTGGGAGCCTTTAGCCTTGCAGGTTATCAGAAATGGTGTGTCCTTCTTGACAGAAGAAGGACGCAAGGAAGCACCAAGTGAGTACAAAGTTGCTGAGGTGTTTGCAGAAAAAAACGGGAAAGGCTTGTATGCCATTCCAAAACACCTCCTCGAGTTTACTGATGAGCCTTTAAACGACAAGGGAGAAATAGAAATGTGTAAGTTTACCAAATGCATAAAAGCAAATCATGCTACAAAATGTAGATTTGCTGACTGTATGCCATGGAAACTTCGTAGTTTACATTTGGATTTTAATCAGAAACAACTGATTGTCTGTCATAATAGCCAGCAGTTGCATGTGACTAGATCTAAAGCCAACATTCACCAGTCCATGGTGTTTGTGGCTGAAAGTACCATTCCTAATGCAGGATGTGGTCTTTTCTTAAGACCACATAGTACTGAAATGTACTTCAGAGCTAAGGATACTCTCTGTTTGTACAGCAGAGAGACCCTGACAGA
Organism: Petrosia ficiformis; assembly: GCA_947044365.1. NCBI lineage: Eukaryota > Metazoa > Porifera > Demospongiae > Haplosclerida > Petrosiidae > Petrosia > Petrosia ficiformis. The sequence goes on along the minus strand of OX345645.1, from coordinate 18,862 downwards.
AGAGCAGGTTGGAAATATTTCCAATACAGATTACCTATTAGAAATACAAAATGCACGTGACTCAATGTTTGTAGATGCAAGTGTGTTTCATGGGTGGAATTTGGGTCGGTTTGTTAATCAAGGTGGTTTACTTGAAGGGCTTAAAAAGTTAGCAGCTGACTTTGCCCTGGGACATTTTAACCTCACTTCTGCTGAGAAAGTTGCTGAAAGTTTTTGCAATGTTGTGTATTCACAGAAGGGAAACACAGTTAGGATAAATGTGAAGGACAAAGTCCTCCATTGTAACACTAACAACACTGCAAAAGAGCTTTTTGTTAACTATGGTCTGGGTGATTACTGGGTGAAATGTATATCAGAGAGAGACAGTGCTTCAATGGATCCGGAGAGTAGAGACGAATTGTCTCAGCTTGTGAGATTCATTGTTGCCACTAATAAACGTAGTGGTCATTTGCAGCTTAACCACACTTATAGTGATGCTCAGGTAGAACAACTTGTTGATATATGTCCAAGTGTCTGCCCTGTGCAATATACATGAATTCACTCCCAGACCAATTCATACTGGGAATATGCTTATAGAAGCACGGTATTGTGCATACCTGTTTCACGCTTTCAATTTGTTTCCAAACAGGAAACATGATCCCTGTCCCATCTGGTGACAGTGGATTATCTCCCAGACCAATTCATACTGGTCATATGCTTATAGAAGCACGGTATTGTGCATACCTGTTTCACGCTTTCAATTTGTTTCCAAACAGGAAACATGATCCCTGTCCCATCTGGTGACAGTGGATTATCGCTTTTTTGGCCTAGCGTAAGGGACGCCTCCTCGTGGTCTAGGCTGGTAACTTCTACTTGTAATGTAGAAGGCTAAAGGTCCCTTGAAGATTTCTGAAAGAAATATAGTCAAAAACAGTTAGTTAATCTACTTGTAGACTTGAAAATTATGTTCACTCTACTTACATACAATTGTAGACACACAGATGTCACAGCAAGGTTGTACGTCAGAGCTGAAGGACTATGTGGAGCTCAGATGAAGAAAGAGTTTATCAAGTGTCATAATTATGATCCAGGCTGTTAACAATTATTGTAACTATATTTTTTGTTCTACACAAAACAACAATTGTACTTACATATTGATAAGGTATGCATCATAATTAATGGAGTAATGTAATTAAGAAATGTTATTTTAATTTTGTACTTCACTTAGTCATTTAAATGTTTGTAAGCTAATCATAATTATGGATTGTATTTTGTTTGTAAAGAAACTATTTTTGAGTGATAAACATCTAGTATAGTGACATATCCAATAAATGTTTTAACCCATTCTACATTTAAGTGGGAATTATGAGATGATAACATATCAAATAATCAATCAAGCTACATAGGCATGTTTAATGGGTTGAGATGTGAATGTCTGAACACACTCTGAGTGAGCAAATGCTATTAACAACATTTTACATATGTTGAGTGTAATATTACATTAAAACAGGAAGAAATGGGTGTAACTAAAAATCCATCCGCTGTAGCTAAAACGAATCTGAACACAACAACTCAATTAACAATACTGAAAGTTGTGTTGGCTCTGTAGTTTTCTATCTGTTGCAATGTTAATCAGTCTGTTGTACAAAATGTTTAATTTTGTCTGTAGGCGTTCACGTGAGCTCCACCCTAACTTACATGTAAATACATGCCTTCCATCAATGCCACAATACAAAACTATAGAAAAAAATAGCTAGAATGGTTAGTAGAGCTATTTGGAGGCGGCTTCCTGTATCAAAACCCCAATGATTGCAGCAAAAACCCATAAGGACATATGTCCCTTGATTTTTCCATGTTTACATTGCCATTTTTGATCACTGGGGTGCCAGCTTGATGTATGTGGAATACATATATGCAATGCATTCTACCATTTATCTATTTTTGAAATTAAAGAAAGAGACATATTTCAGGGACATAGATTCTATATAGATGTTACAATACACATATAGGGCAAGGGCAGCCACTCCCCTCTTTCAGACAGTTTTGGCGGGCTGATGGATATTGGAATTGCCTTGTTTAAACCCTCTGATCTCCTATCTGGAAGATCTTTCAGGGTTAATGTAACCAGTTTAACTGGTTGTAACCAACCTCACCTGAGGTTGTAAAGGCAATACAGACAACGGCAGGTCTCTTACACTCACTGGTCTTGACTGACCTTACAGAGTGAAAGCAATCTCTTGATGAGATTGTAGAGACAATTGTGGTATTGTCCCTTTATGCTCTTTGATATTTGTCATTCAGAGCAACAGCAACCATTTTAGGTTGTAAGGGACATTGTTATGGTGGTGCATGTCAGCCATTTTGAAGTTCTTGGTATTTACAACCACCAGTGTAATAGTAGATATGTCAAGGATTGGAGTTCATCTTGGTAAGTTTTGAATAAAGTGAGGGGGATGTACTGTATGTTGTGAGAACATTTGATTATAAGCCACGTAATTGCTTTGTTTAAACCCTCTGATCTCAAGATCTTTCAGGGTTAATGTAACCAGTTTAACTGGTTGTAACATACCTCATCTGAGGTTGTAAAGGCAATACAGAGCACAGCAGGTCTCTTACACTCACTGGTCTTGATTGACCTTACAGAGTGAAAGCAATCTCTTGATGAGAATTGTAGAGGCATTGTTCCTTTATGCTCTTTGATATTTGTCATTCAGAGCAACAGCAGCCATTTTAAAGTTCTTGTTTCAGTAAGTCACATGTTTACCCACTGTAATAGGAGCTGTAATAGATTTGTCAAAGAATGAAGTTCATTTTGGATAATTCTACTTAAAGTGAGGGTGATGTACTGTATGTTGTGAGAACATTTGATTATAAGCCACGTAATTGCCTTGTTTAAACCCTCTGATCTCAAGATCTTTCAGGGTTAATGTAACCAGTTTAACTGGTTGTAACATACCTCATCTGAGGTTGTAAAGGCAATACAGAGCACAGCAGGTCTCTTACACTCACTGGTCTTGATTGACCTTACAGAGTGAAAGCAATCTCTTGATGAGAATTGTAGAGGCATTGTTCCTTTATGCTCTTTGATATTTGTCATTCAGAGCAACAGCAGCCATTTTAAAGTTCTTGTTTCAGTAAGTCACATGTTTACCCACTGTAATAGGAGCTGTAATAGATTTGTCAAAGAATGAAGTTCATTTTGGATAATTCTACTTAAAGTGAGGGTGATGTACTGTATGTTGTGAGAACATTTGATTATAAGCCACGTAATTGCCTTGTTTAAACCCTCTGATCTCAAGATCTTTCAGGGTTAATGTAACCAGTTTAACTGGTTGTAACATACCTCATCTGAGGTTGTAAAGGCAATACAGAGCACAGCAGGTCTCTTACACTCACTGGTCTTGATTGACCTTACAGAGTGAAAGCAATCTCTTGATGAGAATTGTAGAGGCATTGTTCCTTTATGCTCTTTGATATTTGTCATTCAGAGCAACAGCAACCATTTTAGGTTGTAAGGGACATTGTTTTGGTGGTGCATGTCAGCCATTTTAAAGTTCTTGTTTCAGTAAGTCACATGTTTACCCACTGTAATAGGAGCTGTAATAGATATGTCAAAGAATGAAGTTCATTTTGGATAATTCTACTTAAAGTGAGGGTGATGTACTGTATGTTGTGAGAACATTTGATTATAAGCCACGTAATTGCCTTGTTTAAACCCTCTGATCTCAAGATCTTTCAGGGTTAATGTAACCAGTTTAACTGGTTGTAACATACCTCATCTGAGGTTGTAAAGGCAATACAGAGCACAGCAGGTCTCTTACACTCACTGGTCTTGATTGACCTTACAGAGTGAAAGCAATCTCTTGATGAGAATTGTAGAGGCATTGTTCCTTTATGCTCTTTGATATTTGTCATTCAGAGCAACAGCAACCATTTTAGATTGTAAGGGACATTGTTTTGGTGGTGCATGTCAGCCATTTTAAAGTTCTTGTTTCAGTAAGTCACATGTTTACCCACTGTAATAGGAGCTGTAATAGATTTGTCAAAGAATGAAGTTCATTTTGGATAATTCTACTTAAAGTGAGGGTGATGTACTGTATGTTGTGAGAACATTTGATTATAAGCCACGTAATTGCCTTGTTTAAACCCTCTGATCTCAAGATCTTTCAGGGTTAATGTAACCAGTTTAACTGGTTGTAACATACCTCATCTGAGGTTGTAAAGGCAATACAGAGCACAGCAGGTCTCTTACACTCACTGGTCTTGATTGACCTTACAGAGTGAAAGCAATCTCTTGATGAGAATTGTAGAGGCATTGTTCCTTTATGCTCTTTGATATTTGTCATTCAGAGCAACAGCAACCATTTTAGATTGTAAGGGACATTGTTTTGGTGGTGCATGTCAGCCATTTTAAAGTTCTTGTTTCAGTAAGTCACATGTTTACCCACTGTAATAGGAGCTGTAATAGATTTGTCAAAGAATGAAGTTCATTTTGGATAATTCTACTTAAAGTGAGGGTGATGTACTGTATGTTGTGAGAACATTTGATTATAAGCCACGTAATTGCCTTGTTTAAACCCTCTGATCTCAAGATCTTTCAGGGTTAATGTAACCAGTTTAACTGGTTGTAACATACCTCATCTGAGGTTGTAAAGGCAATACAGAGCACAGCAGGTCTCTTACACTCACTGGTCTTGATTGACCTTACAGAGTGAAAACAATCTCTCGATGGGGATTGTAGAGACAATTGTGGTATTGTCCCTTTAATATCTGTCATTTAGAGCGACAGTATGTTTTTTAGGTTTTAACCATATTTATAGATATTTTCACTGAGATATATGCTGTGTTGTACAATATTCATAGCCAAGATGCCACCAAATTATGTCTCTAGAGAAGTGAATCAACAGATGACTCATTTAGAAGAAACCAGAGAAATGTTTCAACAGGTGAGTCAGCGTTATTTAACCACAATTTTTTTAAACCAGTATCATAGCAATTATAGCACTTAATGTTTGACAACCACATATTATTGTTGTGAAGTATAATATTTAAATTTGAAGAAACCTTTAATATACAATACACAAGTATGAATATATAATACGTTTTTAGTGTGTGACTCCATTAGAAATAATTGTAGGGAAACATGATGTATTCATGAATGAAATGTTAACTCTCTCTCTTTTTTTTTGTAAACAGAAGCTGTGTTATTAGTTAACAATACAAACAAAAGAACTAACTTACTATTATATATAATATTTGCATATTTATACCTATTTTTTTAATTCTTGTACTTTCTCACAAAGATACTCTTTTTGTTTCTAAATCTTCAATGAAACACAAAGTATAAACATGCTCGCTACATTTTCTATTGTACATGATCTAGCAATAGTGACTGGATAATAATGAAAATTTTAAATGTCCCTGTGAAACTAAACACCCGAGTAATTAGTGACAATTGAACTCCAGGTTATGGAATGTAATGTGTCAATTGATGGCAGACAACACTTGATTCATATATTACGTGAAAATCTATGTGTTAATGTCCCCTGAGGAAACTTCACTTAACACATTATCATGTACAGAAATGGGATAGCAAAATCAATAATCCATAAACTAGACTGGGAGGGTATCAGAAACCAATAATCAGTTTTACATACATACTGTGTGTATGTTGGGTAATGGTATAATTTGAGCATTAACATGATAATTTTTATAAGTATTAATTATATTATAATATTATGTAATCATTACTATTCTATACTTGTCTTCTTTTCTTTGACCATTTACGGGGTCTCTTCCTTCCTTCGCCACCTTCTCCTTTGTCATATGTTCCTTCCTGCTTCTTCCTTTTTTTTCTTTCTCTGTACTTTTTATTGATGTTTTTCTGTGATCAAAGCAAGTGCTTAGTAATTACTTTCCTTCCATAATGCTAATACTCATTGTTGACACTTACTCTAAAAAATACACCGTAATGATGAGAACAAAGTGTTCTTTTTGTTTTTTTATTGCAGTATTCTACGATGCATTTTTTCTTTTGTGTGTGTGATAGGTAAAATTTAAGTACAAACAGTATCATTACTTACCCAGCTGTGGTACATGTTTTTTTTAATATTTTCCTGCATATGCACATGTTAAAATTATATGACATAACTAAAAGTAAATTTACTCTTTACCTCTACTTTCTCCCAACATGATTTACAAAACTACATGAGTAAGACAAAATGCATGAGTAAGACAAAATTACAACATAAATTAGGTTTTCATACACTGTTGTCTGTTGCCCTCTCACTACACTCCCTTCCAATGCAGAAAGGTTGGGCACATGTAAAGTGCTGCAAATAGAAATTAAACAGTTACTTGTGCAGTGAAAAATTGATTTATTGCATACATCGGAAGATCCAGATGAGAGTTCTTCCTGTGAAATTTAATGCATAATAATACTATAGCAATTGCTACTTGCGATACATTGATCTTATTTCCATTGCAGTGAAATGACAATAATATTACTTGAAATGAAAATATCTTACCTTCTCAATTTCTGTATCTGATTCAGTCTAATAATACAGAAGTAATTATGTATATAAAAGCACAATCTTCACTCTTTATTCATGATGGAATGAAACTAACCTTCACTTCTTTCTCTGCCATTCTTTGTTACAACACTAAATTTTGCAGGAAGTGCTAGTGCATTTATATATAGATAATTAATTATTGTTATTAAATAGTTGAAATATTTCCATGGATTTTTCAGTTAGATAGTCTTTATAGGTAATTAATCATTCTATGGTTTCAGCATGTCATGATAAATCATTTTGCATCACATGTGCAGAACGTGTTTGAGCGTTATAGTTAGCAATTTTAAATCATTATTAATAACAATGGAAAGGACAATGTGTACATTAAAAAAAATGACAAATAGCATATCAATAACAGTACATAGTATAGTCATTATTTTCTCATTAATTCTTGCCCACCATACATCGTATATACCACTTTGGAGAAAAGTACGTAGTACTCTCTTCCTACTCTTCCTTCTGTTTCTTTGATCATCAACTAAACAGTGAGAGAGGATGTCATATTAATAGTTGTGCATTAATCATAACTTCATTATTATATATTGCACAGTAGGAAGATATTAGGCTAGACCATTCCTCCTACAAAATTTTGTGTAAGTGGAGTTATATATGTACATGTACTTTGTATTCATTATTAGAAACTTCGGGTTCTAAGCCCCTCCCTCCTATGCCCAAGGTGCTTAGCAGGCATGCCTGCATAGGCACCTCAGCCACAAGAGGGAGGGAACCCTCCAAAAATTTGCACCCCATTTACTCCACTGACATAAATAAAAACCTAAGGTTGGGGGCTTGTGAATTTGTAGCACAAAGTTCTGGCTTATAAACAACTACACTCTCATCATTGTTGTGGGTTTCTAAAATATAGCCTCCTGTAGGGTGTTGTGGTTCAGATAACTATATTCATTTTAGACTTATTACACCTCCAAAATTCTAGCACACAGTTAAGCAGCATATTATACATGTAAATTATTACAAACAGGTAAGTACATATGTGTATATGTCACGTGGCTGGGCATGTAAGTAAGTACAAGCGTACATAATATAAAATAGTTCTTTAATTAATTGCTTGTTACTAATAATTATTATGAAGTTGAATTTCTTTGATATTGCATGTACACCTTTATGGTACAGTGGTAAAGCTTCATGATTAAACACCTATAAATTCAATTTCTCTGATCATGAAGGTGTTTACTTACAGCTAAAGGATGAAAGGAAATGGAATGCAATATTTAGAAAGGGTATAAAAGACAAGCACAGTTTGAAAGTGTTCATTTATAGTCATGGCAGAAATACCTGAAGAACTGATGTCAATTATCCAACAGAAATGGAGAGATATGAACAGAACTGAATGTGATGAACAACAACAGCCTAAAAGGGCAAGATATACCAATCACCGCTGTGATAATTGTTCATGCTACAAATGTTGCAGACATGTGTGGCATTGCCAGTATTGTAATTTAAAAAAGGATATATTCCACAAGTGGATAAACAAAGACCGACAAGAGAGAGAGAGGAGAGAGAGAGCAAGAAAAAGACAAGGAGAAGGAAGTAAAGGAGGAAAGAGTAAAGGAGGAGAGAGTAAAGGAGGAGAGAGTAATGGAGACAAAGAAAAGATTTAAGATTTGTTTTACTATACATATTTTACCATACATATTTTACCATACATATTTTACTATACATATTTTACTATACATATTTTACTATACATATTCTACTATACATATTCTACTATACATATTCTACTATACATATTTTACTATACATATTTTACTATACATATTTTACTATACATATTTTACTATACATATTTTACTATACATATTTTACTATACATATTTTACTATACACATTTTACTATACATAAACAAATATTTTAGAATTACTGTACTATAATTATAAAGTTAAATAATTATATTAGCTAAATAAGTTTTTAAAATAGGTTTTAACTTTTTCTGCTTTTGTCAGTAAAATATTTTAATCTTAACATTAGTAAATTAATATGAAGCTGTTAAGCGGGAATGGGTGCATCCAATTAATAACAGGAGTAAGTAAGTGTGCATATATCACATGGCTGGGCTTTAATAGGACCTACATGCCCGTAAATGGTCGAAGAAGAGAAAACAACTATAGAATAATAATGTTTACATATAATATAATTAATATTTTTATAAATTAGTAATAAAAATTATCATGTTAATGATACCATTACCCAACATACATACAGTATGTATGTAAAACTGATTATTGGTATCTGATACCCTCCCAATCTGGTTTGTGGATTTTTGACTTTGCTATCCCATTTCTGTACATGATAATGTGTTAACTGAAGTTTCCTGAGGTGAGATTAACACATAGATTATCACATATTGTATGAATCAAGTGTTGTTCTCCATCAATTAACACATTAAATTCCATAACAGGACACAAGGTTACGTGGCAATGGCTGGGCTTCAATAGGAACTATATGCAAACACAACGGGAATGCACAAAGTTCACACATTTATGTATATATGAATACCAAGTTGTCCGTCCATGGTTAAGTGGGGATGGCTGGGCTTTAATAGGAACTATATGCACACAGTTAAGCAGTATAATAATACATGTAAATTATAACAAAGTACACATGCAAACAGCTGATCCTTACCCTTGTTCCCTTGTTCTTGGCAATAAGAAAGAATGAAGGCTCTATAAACCTTCCATAATCCTTAAGCAAGACTGATAGATAGACAGCTAGATAGAGAGATAGATAGATAGATAGATAGATAGATAGATAGAGGAACGTCAAATAAATGAATGAATAAGAATTATTATTGCATGTGACATCAATCACATCCAGATGATTATTACAAACTACACATATAACAGGACACAAGGTGGTAATGGGTGCATCCTATTACTTACAGGAATGCACACCGGTATGTATATATTAATATGAAGTTGTCCAAGGTTACGTGGCAATGGCTGGGCTTCAATAGGAACTATATGCAAACACAACGGGAATGCACACAGTTCACACATTTATGTATATATGAATACCAAGTTGTCCATCCATGGTTAAGTGGGGATGGCTGGGCTTTAATAGGAACTATATGCAAACACAACGGGAATGCACACAGTTCACACATTTATGTATATATGAATACCAAGTTGTCCGTCCATGGTTAAGTGGGGATGGCTGGGCTTTAATAGGAACTATATGCACACAGTTAAGCAGTATAATAATACATGTAAATTATAACAAAGTACACATGCAAACAGCTGATCCTTACCCTTGTTCCCTTGTTCTTGGCAATAAGAAAGAATGAAGGCTCTATAAACCTTCCATAATCCTTAAGCAAGACTGATAGATAGACAGCTAGATAGAGAGATAGATAGATAGATAGATAGATAGATAGATAGAGGAACGTCAAATAAATGAATGAATAAGAATTATTATTGCATGTGACATCAATCACATCCAGATGATTATTACAAACTACACATATAACAGGACACAAGGTGGTAATGGGTGCATCCTATTACTTACAGGAATGCACACCGGTATGTATATATTAATATGAAGTTGTCCAAGGTTACGTGGCAATGGCTGGGCTTCAATAGGAACTATATGCAAACACAACGGGAATGCACACAGTTCACACATTTATGTATATATGAATACCAAGTTGTCCGTCCATGGTTAAGTGGGGATGGCTGGGCTTTAATAGGAACTATATGCACACAGTTAAGCAGTATAATAATACATGTAAATTATAACAAAGTACACATGCAAACAGCTGATCCTTACCCTTGTTCCCTTGTTCTTGGCAATAAGAAAGAATGAAGGCTCTATAAACCTTCCATAATCCTTAAGCAAGACTGATAGATAGACAGCTAGATAGAGAGATAGATAGATAGATAGATAGATAGATAGATAGAGGAACGTCAAATAAATGAATGAATAAGAATTATTATTGCATGTGACATCAATCACATCCAGATGATTATTACAAACTACACATATAACAGGACACAAGGTGGTAATGGGTGCATCCTATTACTTACAGGAATGCACACCGGTATGTATATATTAATATGAAGTTGTCCAAGGTTACGTGGCAATGGCTGGGCTTCAATAGGAACTATATGCAAACACAACGGGAATGCACACAGTTCACACATTTATGTATATATGAATACCAAGTTGTCCGTCCATGGTTAAGTGGGGATGGCTGGGCTTTAATAGGAACTATATGCAAACACAACGGGAATGCACACAGTTCACACATTTATGTATATATGAATACCAAGTTGTCCGTCCATGGTTAAGTGGGGATGGCTGGGCTTTAATAGGAACTATATGCACACAGTTAATCAGTATAATAATACATGTAAATTATAACAAAGTACACATGCAAACAGCTGATCCTTACCCTTGTTCCCTTGTTCTTGGCAATAAGAAAGAATGAAGGCTCTATAAACCTTCCATAATCCTTAAGCAAGACTGATAGATAGACAGCTAGATAGAGAGATAGATAGATAGATAGATAGATAGATAGATAGAGGAACGTCAAATAAATGAATGAATAAGAATTATTATTGCATGTGACATCAATCACATCCAGATGATTATTACAAACTACACATATAACAGGACACAAGGTGGTAATGGGTGCATCCTATTACTTACAGGAATGCACACCGGTATGTATATATTAATATGAAGTTGTCCAAGGTTACGTGGCAATGGCTGGGCTTCAATAGGAACTATATGCAAACACAACGGGAATGCACACAGTTCACACATTTATGTATATATGAATACCAAGTTGTCCGTCCATGGTTAAGTGGGGATGGCTGGGCTTTAATAGGAACTATATGCACACAGTTAAGCAGTATAATAATACATGTAAATTATAACAAAGTACACATGCAAACAGCTGATCCTTACCCTTGTTCCCTTGTTCTTGGCAATAAGAAAGAATGAAGGCTCTATAAACCTTCCATAATCCTTAAGCAAGACTGATAGATAGACAGCTAGATAGAGAGATAGATAGATAGATAGATAGATAGATAGATAGAGGAACGTCAAATAAATGAATGAATAAGAATTATTATTGCATGTGACATCAATCACATCCAGATGATTATTACAAACTACACATATAACAGGACACAAGGTGGTAATGGGTGCATCCTATTACTTACAGGAATGCACACCGGTATGTATATATTAATATGAAGTTGTCCAAGGTTACGTGGCAATGGCTGGGCTTCAATAGGAACTATATGCAAACACAACGGGAATGCACACAGTTCACACATTTATGTATATATGAATACCAAGTTGTCCGTCCATGGTTAAGTGGGGATGGCTGGGCTTTAATAGGAACTATATGCAAACACAACGGGAATGCACACAGTTCACACATTTATGTATATATGAATACCAAGTTGTCCGTCCATGGTTAAGTGGGGATGGCTGGGCTTTAATAGGAACTATATGCACACAGTTAATCAGTATAATAATACATGTAAATTATAACAAAGTACACATGCAAACAGCTGATCCTTACCCTTGTTCCCTTGTTCTTGGCAATAAGAAAGAATGAAGGCTCTATAAACCTTCCATAATCCTTAAGCAAGACTGATAGATAGACAGCTAGATAGAGAGATAGATAGATAGATAGATAGATAGATAGATAGAGGAACGTCAAATAAATGAATGAATAAGAATTATTATTGCATGTGACATCAATCACATCCAGATGATTATTACAAACTACACATATAACAGGACACAAGGTGGTAATGGGTGCATCCTATTACTTACAGGAATGCACACCGGTATGTATATATTAATATGAAGTTGTCCAAGGTTACGTGGCAATGGCTGGGCTTCAATAGGAACTATATGCAAACACAACGGGAATGCACACAGTTCACACATTTATGTATATATGAATACCAAGTTGTCCGTCCATGGTTAAGTGGGGATGGCTGGGCTTTAATAGGAACTATATGCACACAGTTAAGCAGTATAATAATACATGTAAATTATAACAAAGTACACATGCAAACAGCTGATCCTTACCCTTGTTCCCTTGTTCTTGGCAATAAGAAAGAATGAAGGCTCTATAAACCTTCCATAATCCTTAAGCAAGACTGATAGATAGACAGCTAGATAGAGAGATAGATAGATAGATAGATAGATAGATAGATAGAGGAACGTCAAATAAATGAATGAATAAGAATTATTATTGCATGTGACATCAATCACATCCAGATGATTATTACAAACTACACATATAACAGGACACAAGGTGGTAATGGGTGCATCCTATTACTTACAGGAATGCACACCGGTATGTATATATTAATATGAAGTTGTCCAAGGTTACGTGGCAATGGCTGGGCTTCAATAGGAACTATATGCAAACACAACGGGAATGCACACAGTTCACACATTTATGTATATATGAATACCAAGTTGTCCGTCCATGGTTAAGTGGGGATGGCTGGGCTTTAATAGGAACTATATGCAAACACAACGGGAATGCACACAGTTCACACATTTATGTATATATGAATACCAAGTTGTCCGTCCATGGTTAAGTGGGGATGGCTGGGCTTTAATAGGAACTATATGCACACAGTTAAGCAGTATAATAATACATGTAAATTATAACAAAGTACACATGCAAACAGCTGATCCTTACCCTTGTTCCCTTGTTCTTGGCAATAAGAAAGAATGAAGGCTCTATAAACCTTCCATAATCCTTAAGCAAGACTGATAGATAGACAGCTAGATAGAGAGATAGATAGATAGATAGATAGATAGATAGATAGAGGAACGTCAAATAAATGAATGAATAAGAATTATTATTGCATGTGACATCAATCACATCCAGATGATTATTACAAACTACACATATAACAGGACACAAGGTGGTAATGGGTGCATCCTATTACTTACAGGAATGCACACCGGTATGTATATATTAATATGAAGTTGTCCAAGGTTACGTGGCAATGGCTGGGCTTCAATAGGAACTATATGCAAACACAACGGGAATGCACACAGTTCACACATTTATGTATATATGAATACCAAGTTGTCCGTCCATGGTTAAGTGGGGATGGCTGGGCTTTAATAGGAACTATATGCACACAGTTAAGCAGTATAATAATACATGTAAATTATAACAAAGTACACATGCAAACAGCTGATCCTTACCCTTGTTCCCTTGTTCTTGGCAATAAGAAAGAATGAAGGCTCTATAAACCTTCCATAATCCTTAAGCAAGACTGATAGATAGACAGCTAGATAGAGAGATAGATAGATAGATAGATAGATAGATAGATAGAGGAACGTCAAATAAATGAATGAATAAGAATTATTATTGCATGTGACATCAATCACATCCAGATGATTATTACAAACTACACATATAACAGGACACAAGGTGGTAATGGGTGCATCCTATTACTTACAGGAATGCACACCGGTATGTATATATTAATATGAAGTTGTCCAAGGTTACGTGGCAATGGCTGGGCTTCAATAGGAACTATATGCAAACACAACGGGAATGCACACAGTTCACACATTTATGTATATATGAATACCAAGTTGTCCGTCCATGGTTAAGTGGGGATGGCTGGGCTTTAATAGGAACTATATGCACACAGTTAAGCAGTATAATAATACATGTAAATTATAACAAAGTACACATGCAAACAGCTGATCCTTACCCTTGTTCCCTTGTTCTTGGCAATAAGAAAGAATGAAGGCTCTATAAACCTTCCATAATCCTTAAGCAAGACTGATAGATAGACAGCTAGATAGAGAGATAGATAGATAGATAGATAGATAGATAGATAGAGGAACGTCAAATAAATGAATGAATAAGAATTATTATTGCATGTGACATCAATCACATCCAGATGATTATTACAAACTACACATATAACAGGACACAAGGTGGTAATGGGTGCATCCTATTACTTACAGGAATGCACACCGGTATGTATATATTAATATGAAGTTGTCCAAGGTTACGTGGCAATGGCTGGGCTTCAATAGGAACTATATGCAAACACAACGGGAATGCACACAGTTCACACATTTATGTATATATGAATACCAAGTTGTCCGTCCATGGTTAAGTGGGGATGGCTGGGCTTTAATAGGAACTATATGCAAACACAACGGGAATGCACACAGTTCACACATTTATGTATATATGAATACCAAGTTGTCCGTCCATGGTTAAGTGGGGATGGCTGGGCTTTAATAGGAACTATATGCACACAGTTAAGCAGTATAATAATACATGTAAATTATAACAAAGTACACATGCAAACAGCTGATCCTTACCCTTGTTCCCTTGTTCTTGGCAATAAGAAAGAATGAAGGCTCTATAAACCTTCCATAATCCTTAAGCAAGACTGATAGATAGACAGCTAGATAGAGAGATAGATAGATAGATAGATAGATAGATAGATAGAGGAACGTCAAATAAATGAATGAATAAGAATTATTATTGCATGTGACATCAATCACATCCAGATGATTATTACAAACTACACATATAACAGGACACAAGGTGGTAATGGGTGCATCCTATTACTTACAGGAATGCACACCGGTATGTATATATTAATATGAAGTTGTCCAAGGTTACGTGGCAATGGCTGGGCTTCAATAGGAACTATATGCAAACACAACGGGAATGCACACAGTTCACACATTTATGTATATATGAATACCAAGTTGTCCGTCCATGGTTAAGTGGGGATGGCTGGGCTTTAATAGGAACTATATGCACACAGTTAAGCAGTATAATAATACATGTAAATTATAACAAAGTACACATGCAAACAGCTGATCCTTACCCTTGTTCCCTTGTTCTTGGCAATAAGAAAGAATGAAGGCTCTATAAACCTTCCATAATCCTTAAGCAAGACTGATAGATAGACAGCTAGATAGAGAGATAGATAGATAGATAGATAGATAGATAGATAGAGGAACGTCAAATAAATGAATGAATAAGAATTATTATTGCATGTGACATCAATCACATCCAGATGATTATTACAAACTACACATATAACAGGACACAAGGTGGTAATGGGTGCATCCTATTACTTACAGGAATGCACACCGGTATGTATATATTAATATGAAGTTGTCCAAGGTTACGTGGCAATGGCTGGGCTTCAATAGGAACTATATGCAAACACAACGGGAATGCACACAGTTCACACATTTATGTATATATGAATACCAAGTTGTCCGTCCATGGTTAAGTGGGGATGGCTGGGCTTTAATAGGAACTATATGCAAACACAACGGGAATGCACACAGTTCACACATTTATGTATATATGAATACCAAGTTGTCCGTCCATGGTTAAGTGGGGATGGCTGGGCTTTAATAGGAACTATATGCAAACACAACGGG
The DNA here is from genome assembly GCA_947044365.1 of Petrosia ficiformis. Lineage (NCBI taxonomy): Eukaryota > Metazoa > Porifera > Demospongiae > Haplosclerida > Petrosiidae > Petrosia > Petrosia ficiformis. The sequence goes on along the minus strand of OX345645.1, from coordinate 2,863 downwards.
AATGCACACAGTTCACACATTTATGTATATATGAATACCAAGTTGTCCGTCCATGGTTAAGTGGGGATGGCTGGGCTTTAATAGGAACTATATGCACACAGTTAATCAGTATAATAATACATGTAAATTATAACAAAGTACACATGCAAACAGCTGATCCTTACCCTTGTTCCCTTGTTCTTGGCAATAAGAAAGAATGAAGGCTCTATAAACCTTCCATAATCCTTAAGCAAGACTGATAGATAGACAGCTAGATAGAGAGATAGATAGATAGATAGATAGATAGATAGATAGAGGAACGTCAAATAAATGAATGAATAAGAATTATTATTGCATGTGACATCAATCACATCCAGATGATTATTACAAACTACACATATAACAGGACACAAGGTGGTAATGGGTGCATCCTATTACTTACAGGAATGCACACCGGTATGTATATATTAATATGAAGTTGTCCAAGGTTACGTGGCAATGGCTGGGCTTCAATAGGAACTATATGCAAACACAACGGGAATGCACACAGTTCACACATTTATGTATATATGAATACCAAGTTGTCCGTCCATGGTTAAGTGGGGATGGCTGGGCTTTAATAGGAACTATATGCACACAGTTAAGCAGTATAATAATACATGTAAATTATAACAAAGTACACATGCAAACAGCTGATCCTTACCCTTGTTCCCTTGTTCTTGGCAATAAGAAAGAATGAAGGCTCTATAAACCTTCCATAATCCTTAAGCAAGACTGATAGATAGACAGCTAGATAGAGAGATAGATAGATAGATAGATAGATAGATAGATAGAGGAACGTCAAATAAATGAATGAATAAGAATTATTATTGCATGTGACATCAATCACATCCAGATGATTATTACAAACTACACATATAACAGGACACAAGGTGGTAATGGGTGCATCCTATTACTTACAGGAATGCACACCGGTATGTATATATTAATATGAAGTTGTCCAAGGTTACGTGGCAATGGCTGGGCTTCAATAGGAACTATATGCAAACACAACGGGAATGCACACAGTTCACACATTTATGTATATATGAATACCAAGTTGTCCGTCCATGGTTAAGTGGGGATGGCTGGGCTTTAATAGGAACTATATGCAAACACAACGGGAATGCACACAGTTCACACATTTATGTATATATGAATACCAAGTTGTCCGTCCATGGTTAAGTGGGGATGGCTGGGCTTTAATAGGAACTATATGCACACAGTTAATCAGTATAATAATACATGTAAATTATAACAAAGTACACATGCAAACAGCTGATCCTTACCCTTGTTCCCTTGTTCTTGGCAATAAGAAAGAATGAAGGCTCTATAAACCTTCCATAATCCTTAAGCAAGACTGATAGATAGACAGCTAGATAGAGAGATAGATAGATAGATAGATAGATAGATAGATAGAGGAACGTCAAATAAATGAATGAATAAGAATTATTATTGCATGTGACATCAATCACATCCAGATGATTATTACAAACTACACATATAACAGGACACAAGGTGGTAATGGGTGCATCCTATTACTTACAGGAATGCACACCGGTATGTATATATTAATATGAAGTTGTCCAAGGTTACGTGGCAATGGCTGGGCTTCAATAGGAACTATATGCAAACACAACGGGAATGCACACAGTTCACACATTTATGTATATATGAATACCAAGTTGTCCGTCCATGGTTAAGTGGGGATGGCTGGGCTTTAATAGGAACTATATGCACACAGTTAAGCAGTATAATAATACATGTAAATTATAACAAAGTACACATGCAAACAGCTGATCCTTACCCTTGTTCCCTTGTTCTTGGCAATAAGAAAGAATGAAGGCTCTATAAACCTTCCATAATCCTTAAGCAAGACTGATAGATAGACAGCTAGATAGAGAGATAGATAGATAGATAGATAGATAGATAGATAGAGGAACGTCAAATAAATGAATGAATAAGAATTATTATTGCATGTGACATCAATCACATCCAGATGATTATTACAAACTACACATATAACAGGACACAAGGTGGTAATGGGTGCATCCTATTACTTACAGGAATGCACACCGGTATGTATATATTAATATGAAGTTGTCCAAGGTTACGTGGCAATGGCTGGGCTTCAATAGGAACTATATGCAAACACAACGGGAATGCACACAGTTCACACATTTATGTATATATGAATACCAAGTTGTCCGTCCATGGTTAAGTGGGGATGGCTGGGCTTTAATAGGAACTATATGCAAACACAACGGGAATGCACACAGTTCACACATTTATGTATATATGAATACCAAGTTGTCCGTCCATGGTTAAGTGGGGATGGCTGGGCTTTAATAGGAACTATATGCACACAGTTAAGCAGTATAATAATACATGTAAATTATAACAAAGTACACATGCAAACAGCTGATCCTTACCCTTGTTCCCTTGTTCTTGGCAATAAGAAAGAATGAAGGCTCTATAAACCTTCCATAATCCTTAAGCAAGACTGATAGATAGACAGCTAGATAGAGAGATAGATAGATAGATAGATAGATAGATAGATAGAGGAACGTCAAATAAATGAATGAATAAGAATTATTATTGCATGTGACATCAATCACATCCAGATGATTATTACAAACTACACATATAACAGGACACAAGGTGGTAATGGGTGCATCCTATTACTTACAGGAATGCACACCGGTATGTATATATTAATATGAAGTTGTCCAAGGTTACGTGGCAATGGCTGGGCTTCAATAGGAACTATATGCAAACACAACGGGAATGCACACAGTTCACACATTTATGTATATATGAATACCAAGTTGTCCGTCCATGGTTA
>OX345644.1:6884076-7014076 GCA_947044365.1 Petrosia ficiformis | reverse complement strand
TAACCCCACCCTTGACCCTAGACCCTAAGCCACACCCCCTAACCCCACCCTTGACCCTAGACCCTAAGCCACACCCCCTAACCCCACCCTTGACCCTAGACCCTAAGCCACACCCCCTAACCCCACCCTTGACCCTAGACCCTAAGCCACACCCCCTAACCCCACCCTTGACCCTAGACCCTAAGCCACACCCCCTAACCCCACCCTTGACCCTAGACCCTAAGCCACACCCCCTAACCCCACCCTTGACCCTAGACCCTAAGCCACACCCCCTAACCCCACCCTTGACCCTAGACCCTAAGCCACACCCCCTAACCCCACCCTTGACCCTAGACCCTAAGCCACACCCCCTAACCCCACCCTTGACCCTAGACCCTAAGCCACACCCCCTAACCCCACCCTTGACCCTAGACCCTAAGCCACACCCCCTAACCCCACCCTTGACCCTAGACCCTAAGCCACACCCCCTAACCCCACCCTTGACCCTAGACCCTAAGCCACACCCCCTAACCCCACCCTTGACCCTAGACCCTAAGCCACACCCCCTAACCCCACCCTTGACCCTAGACCCTAAGCCACACCCCCTAACCCCACCCTTGACCCTAGACCCTAAGCCACACCCCCTAACCCCACCCTTGACCCTAGACCCTAAGCCACACCCCCTAACCCCACCCTTGACCCTAGACCCTAAGCCACACCCCCTAACCCCACCCTTGACCCTAGACCCTAAGCCACACCCCCTAACCCCACCCTTGACCCTAGACCCTAAGCCACACCCCCTAACCCCACCCTTGACCCTAGACCCTAAGCCACACCCCCTAACCCCACCCTTGACCCTAGACCCTAAGCCACACCCCCTAACCCCACCCTTGACCCTAGACCCTAAGCCACACCCCCTAACCCCACCCTTGACCCTAGACCCTAAGCCACACCCCCTAACCCCACCCTTGACCCTAGACCCTAAGCCACACCCCCTAACCCCACCCTTGACCCTAGACCCTAAGCCACACCCCCTAACCCCACCCTTGACCCTAGACCCTAAGCCACACCCCCTAACCCCACCCTTGACCCTAGACCCTAAGCCACACCCCCTAACCCCACCCTTGACCCTAGACCCTAAGCCACACCCCCTAACCCCACCCTTGACCCTAGACCCTAAGCCACACCCCCTAACCCCACCCTTGACCCTAGACCCTAAGCCACACCCCCTAACCCCACCCTTGACCCTAGACCCTAAGCCACACCCCCTAACCCCACCCTTGACCCTAGACCCTAAGCCACACCCCCTAACCCCACCCTTGACCCTAGACCCTAAGCCACACCCCCTAACCCCACCCTTGACCCTAGACCCTAAGCCACACCCCCTAACCCCACCCTTGACCCTAGACCCTAAGCCACACCCCCTAACCCCACCCTTGACCCTAGACCCTAAGCCACACCCCCTAACCCCACCCTTGACCCTAGACCCTAAGCCACACCCCCTAACCCCACCCTTGACCCTAGACCCTAAGCCACACCCCCTAACCCCACCCTTGACCCTAGACCCTAAGCCACACCCCCTAACCCCACCCTTGACCCTAGACCCTAAGCCACACCCCCTAACCCCACCCTTGACCCTAGACCCTAAGCCACACCCCCTAACCCCACCCTTGACCCTAGACCCTAAGCCACACCCCCTAACCCCACCCTTGACCCTAGACCCTAAGCCACACCCCCTAACCCCACCCTTGACCCTAGACCCTAAGCCACACCCCCTAACCCCACCCTTGACCCTAGACCCTAAGCCACACCCCCTAACCCCACCCTTGACCCTAGACCCTAAGCCACACCCCCTAACCCCACCCTTGACCCTAGACCCTAAGCCACACCCCCTAACCCCACCCTTGACCCTAGACCCTAAGCCACACCCCCTAACCCCACCCTTGACCCTAGACCCTAAGCCACACCCCCTAACCCCACCCTTGACCCTAGACCCTAAGCCACACCCCCTAACCCCACCCTTGACCCTAGACCCTAAGCCACACCCCCTAACCCCACCCTTGACCCTAGACCCTAAGCCACACCCCCTAACCCCACCCTTGACCCTAGACCCTAAGCCACACCCCCTAACCCCACCCTTGACCCTAGACCCTAAGCCACACCCCCTAACCCCACCCTTGACCCTAGACCCTAAGCCACACCCCCTAACCCCACCCTTGACCCTAGACCCTAAGCCACACCCCCTAACCCCACCCTTGACCCTAGACCCTAAGCCACACCCCCTAACCCCACCCTTGACCCTAGACCCTAAGCCACACCCCCTAACCCCACCCTTGACCCTAGACCCTAAGCCACACCCCCTAACCCCACCCTTGACCCTAGACCCTAAGCCACACCCCCTAACCCCACCCTTGACCCTAGACCCTAAGCCACACCCCCTAACCCCACCCTTGACCCTAGACCCTAAGCCACACCCCCTAACCCCACCCTTGACCCTAGACCCTAAGCCACACCCCCTAACCCCACCCTTGACCCTAGACCCTAAGCCACACCCCCTAACCCCATACTTGATGTTTTACTACATTGCCATTAACATTGCTATCAAATAGCATTATAATTGGCGTTTTAATCGCATCATAAACACAATATAATCGCAATGAAATTGCGATTATATTGTTAAGAATGAGTTAAGAAAGTGTTAACAATGCATTATAATTTCAATGTAATTATGTTATAATCTCATTTAAAAGCGTTAAGGTGCTACAATTTTGTCAAAATTGCATTAACATAATTCAAAACATGTTAAAGTTGTTTTAAAAATGTTTATAATCGTGTTTAAAAAGCATAGAAACATTTAAAGAATGCCCATCTTCCATTCACAGATGTTGGATGCACAGGTACGTGTGTGCCTATCGGTTGGGTTGAAGTGTAGGAAGTTCTGCTTGGAGAGTTGTGGTAACACACTGTATGTTAGTACCATCTTCCCGTCAGAAAAGTTGGTTGCACAGGTACTAGTGTGCCAATCAGTTGGTTTGAAGTGTTGGAAGTTCTGCGGATGTTGGATGCAAAGGTACTTGTGTGCCTGCCTATCAGTTGGGTTGAAGTGTTGGAAGTTCTGCTGCTGGAAGAGTTGTGCTAACACACAGTATACTATACCATCTTTCAGACAAGTTGGCCACCCAGATACTTGTGTGCCTGCCTATCGGTTGGGTTGAAGTGTTGGAAGTTCTGCTTGGAGAGTTGTGCTAACACACTGCATGTTAGTACCATCTTCCCTTCAGAGAAATTGTCTGCCCAGATACATGTGTGCCTATCAGTTGGGTCGAAGGGTTGGAAGTTCTGCTGGGAGAGTTGTGCTAACACACTGTATGCTCGTACCACCTTCCCTTCAGACAAGTTGGTTGCACAGGTACTTGGAGTGCGTATCGATTGGTTTGAAGTGTTGAAAGTTCTGGAGGGAGAGTGTTGTTTAGACCCTTGGGTGTAGGTACTATAATCCATCCAGAGATGTTGGCTTCCTCTTCCCTTCAGACAAATTGTCTGCACAGGTACTACTTGTGTGCCTACCTATCGGTTGGTTTGAAGTGTTGGAAGTTCTGGAGGGAGAGCGTTGTTTAGACCGTTGTGTGTAGGACTATCATCCATCCAGAGATGTTGGCTTCCTTGTGCCAGTTGGTTTTGTTGTAAACACTGTTGTCACTGGTGGAGGTAGTGCTATATTAGAGAGGTCTTGGTTCAGACTAAATTGTTGTTCATATAGTCTGTCAGGGTATGTTGGGAGTTATGTTGGGGAAATTGTGTTTACACTTGTGTGTTAGTATTTGCTTCGCTTCGGAGATGTTGGCTGCACAGGTACTTGGTGTGTGTATTGGTTGGTTTGAAGTGTTGGAAGTTCTGGAGGGAGAGTGTTTAGACTGTTGGGTGTGGGTACTATCATCCATCCAGAGTTGTTGGCTTCCTTGTGTGCCATCTTCCTTTCAGACAACTTGGCTGTACAGGTACTGCTTGAGTGCCTGCCTATCGGTTGATTTGAAGCGTTGGAAGTTCTGGAGGGAGAGCGTTGCTTAGACCGTTGTGTATAGGACTATCATCCATCCAGAGATGTTGGCTTCCTTGTGTGCCCGCCAGTTGGTTTTGTTGTAAACACTGTTGTCACTGGTGGAGGTAGTGCTATATTAGAGAGGTCTTGGTTCAGACTAAATTGTTGTTCATATAGTCTGTCAGGGTATGTTGGGAGTTGTGTTGGGGAAATTGTGTTTACACTTGTGTGTTAGTATTTTCTTCGCTTCGGAGATGTTGGCTGCACAGGTACTAGTGTGCCAATCAGTTGGGTTGAAGTGTTGGAAGTTCTGTGGATGTTGGATGCACAGGTACCTGTGTGCCTATCGGTTGGGTTGAAGTGTTGGATGTTCTGCTGCTGGAAGAGTTGTGCTAACACACTGTATGCTTGCCTTCAGACAAGTCGGCCGCCCAGGTACCTCTGTGCCTGCCTATTGGTTGGGTTGAAGCGTTGGAAGTTGTGCTAACACACTGTATGCTATACCTTCTTACCTTCAGACAATTTGGCCGCCCAGGTACCTCTGTGCCTGCCCATTGGTTCAGACAAGTTGGCTGCACAGGTACTTGTGTGCCTATAGGTTAGGTCCAGTGTTGGAAGTTCTACGGATGTTGGATGCACAGTTACATGTGTGCCTATGGGTTTGGTTGAAGTGTTGGATGTTCTGCTGCTGGAAGAGTTGTGCTAACACACTGTATGCTATACCATCTTACCTTCAGACAAATTGGCCGCCCAGGTACGTCTCTGCCTGCCTATTGGTAGGGTTGAAGTGTTGGAAGTTGTGCTAACACACTATATGCTATACCATCGTCCCTTCAGACAAGTTGGCTGCACAGGTACTTGGTGTGTGTATTGGTTGGTTTGAAGTGTTGGAAGTTCTGGAGGTAGAGTGTTTAGACTGCTGGGTGTGGGTACTATCATCCATCCAGAGTTGTTGGCTTCCTTGTGTGCCATCTTCCCTTCAGACAACTTGGCTATACAGGTACTGCTTGAGTGCCTGCCTATCGGTTGGTTTGAAGTGTTGGAAGTTCTGGAGGGAGAGCGTTGCTTAGACCGTTGTGTATAGGACTATCATCCATCCAGAGATGTTGGCTTCCTTGTTTGCCTACCAGTTGGTTTTGTTGTAAACACTGTTGTCACTGGTGGAGGTAGTGCTATATTAGAGAGGTCTTGGTTCAGACTAAATTGTTGTTCATATAGTCTGTCAGGGTATGTTGGGAGTTGTGTTGGGGAAATTGTGTTTACACTTGTGTGTAAGTATTTTCTTCGCTTCGGAGATGTTGGCTGCACAGGTACTAGTGTGCCAATCAGTTGGGTTGAAGTGTTGGAAGTTCTGTGTATGTTGGATGCACAGGTACCTGTGTGCCTATCGGTTGGGTTGAAGTGTTAGATGTTCTGCTTCTGGATGAGTTGTGCTAACACTCTGTATGCTATACCATCTTACCTTCAGACAAGTTGGCCGCCCAGGTACCTCTGTGCCTGCCCATTGGTTCAGACAAGTTGGCTGCACAGGTACTTGTGTGCCTATAGGTTGGGTCCAGTGTTGGAAGTTCTGCGGATGTTGGATGCACGGGTACATGTGTGCCTATCGGTTTGGTTGAAGTGTTGGATGTTCTGCTGCTGGAAGAGTTGTGCTAACACACTGTATGCTATACCATCTTACCTTCAGACAAATTGGCCGCCCAGGTACGTCTCTGCCTGCCTATTGGTTGGGTTGAAGTGTTGGAAGTTGTGCTAACACACTGTATGCTATACCATCTTCCCTTCAGACAAGTTGGCTGCACAGGTACTTGGTGTGTGTATTGGTTGGTTTGAAGTGTTGGAAGTTCTGGAGGGAGTGCGTTGCTTAGACCGTTGTGTATAGGACTATCATCCATCCAGAAATGTTGGCTTCCTTGTTTGCCTACCAGTTGGTTTTGTTGTAAACACTGTTGTCACTGGTGGAGGTAGTGCTATATTAGAGAGGTCTTGGTTCAGACTAAATTGTTGTTCATATAGTCTGTCAGAGTATGTTGGGAGTTGTGTTGGGGAAATTGTGTTTACACTTGTGTGTAAGTATTTCCTTCGCTTCGGAGATGTTGGCTGCACAGGTACTAGTGTGCCAATCAGTTGGGTTGAAGTGTTGGAAGTTCTGTGGATGTTGGATGCACAGGTACCTGTGTGCCTATCGGTTGGGTTGAAGTGTTTGATGTTCTCCTGCTGGAAGAGTTGTGCTAACACACTGTATGCTATACCTTCTTACCTTCTGACAAGTTGGCCGCCCAGGTACCTCTGTGCCTGCCCATTGGTTCAGACAAGTTGGCTGCACAGGTACTTGTGTGCCTATAGGTTGGGTCCAGTGTTGGAAGTTCTGCGGATGTTGGATGCACAGGTACATGTGTGCCTATGGGTTTGGTTGAAGTGTTGGATGTTCTGCTGCTGGAAGAGTTGTGCTAACACACTGTATGCTTGCCTTGAGACAAGTTGGCCGCACAGGTACGTCTCTGCCTGCCTATTGGTTGGGTTGAAGTGTTGGAAGTTGTGCTAACACACTGTATGCTATACCATCTTCCCTTCAGACAAAGTTGGCTGCACAGGTACTTGGTGTGTGTATTGGTTGGTTTGAAGTGTTGGAAGTTCTGGAAGAGAGTGTTTAGACTGTTGGGTGTGGGTACTATTATCCATCCAGAGTTGTTGGCTTCCTTGTGTGCCATCTTCCCTTCAGACAAGTTGGCTGTACAGGTACTGCTTGAGTGCCTGCCTATCGGTTGGTTTGAAGTGTTGGAAGTTCTGAAGGGAGAGCGTTGCTTAGACCGTTGTGTATAGGACTATCATCCATCCAGAGTTGTTGGCTTCCTTGTGTGCCATCTTCCCTTCAGACAACTTGGCTATACAGGTACTGCTTGAGTGCCTGCCTATCGGTTGGTTTGAAGTGTTGGAAGTTCTGGAGGGAGAGCGTTGCTTAGACCGTTGTGTATAGGACTATCATCCATCCAGAGATGTTGGCTTCCTTGTTTGCCTACCAGTTGGTTTTGTTGTAAACACTGTTGTCACTGGTGGAGGTAGTGCTATATTATAGAGGTGTAGGTTCAGACTAAATTGTTGTTCATATAGTCTGTCAGAGTATGTTGGGAGTTGTATTGGGCAAGTTGTGTTTACACTTGTGTGTAAGTATTCTCTTCCCTTCGGAGAAGTTGGCCACACAGGTACTTGTGTGCCTGCCTATCGGTTGGGTTGAAGTGTTGGAAGTTCTGCGGATGTTGGCTGCACAGGTACTTGTGTGCCTATCGATTGGTTTGAAGTGTTGGAAGTTCTGCGCATGTTGGCCACATGGGTACTTGTGTGCCTGCCTATCGGTTGGGTTGAAGTGTTGGAAGTTCTGTGGATGTTGGATGCACAGGTACTTGTGTACCTATCGATTGGGTTGAAGTGTTGGAATTTCTGCGCATAGTGTACCGACTTGGGTACTTGTGTGCCTGCCTATCGGTTGGGTTGAAGTGTTGGAAGTTCTGCGGATGTTGGATGCACAGGTACTTGTGTACCTATCGGTTGGGTTGAAGTGTTGGAAGTTCTGCGCATGTTGGCCACACAGGTACTTGTGTGCCTGCCTATCGGTTGGGTTGAAGTGTTGGAAGTTCTGCGGATGTTGGATGCACAGATACTTGTGTACCTATCGGTTGGGTTGAAGTGTTGGAAGTTCTGCGCATGTTGGCCACACAGGTACTTTGTGTGCCTGCCTATCGGTTGGTTTGAAGTGTTGGAAGTTCTGCGGATGTTAGATGCACAGGTACTTGTGTACCTATCGATTGGGTTGAAGTGTTGGAAGTTCTGCGCATGTTGGCCACAGATATACTTGTGTGCCTTCCTATCGGTTGGGTTGAAGTGTTGGAAGTTCTGTGGATGTTGCATGTACAGGTACGTGTGTGCCTATCAGTTGGGTTGAAGTGTTGGAAGTCCTGTGGATGTTGGATGCACAGGTGCTAGTGTGCCTATCAGTTGGGTTGAAGTGTTGGAAGTTCTGTGTATGTTGGATGCACATGTACCTGTGTGCCTATCGGTTGGGTTGAACTGTTGGATGTTCTCCTGCTGGAAGAGTTGTGCTAACACACTGTATGCTATACCTTCTTACCTTCAGACAAGTTGGCCGCCCAGGTACCTCTGTGCCTGCCTATTGGTTCAGACAAGTTGGCTGCACAGGTACTTGTGTGCCTATAGGTTGGGTCCAGTGTTGGAAGTTCTGCCGATGTTGGATGCACAGGTACCTGTGTGCCTATCTGTTTGGTTGAAGTGTTGGATGTTCTGCTGCTGGATGAGTTGTGCTAACACTGTGTATGAGATGTTGGCTGCACAGGTACTAGTGTGCCAATCAGTTGGGTTGAAGTGTTGGAAGTTCTGTGTATGTTGGATGCACATGTACCTGTGTGCCTATCGGTTGGGTTGAACTGTTGGATGTTCTCCTGCTGGAAGAGTTGTGTTAACACACTGTATGCTATACCATCTTACCTTCAGACAAGTTGGCCGCCCAGGTACCTCTGTGCCTGCCTATTGGTTCAGACAAGTTGGCTGCACAGGTACTTGTGTGCCTATAGGTTGGGTCCAGTGTTGGAAGTTCTGCGGATGTTGGATGCACAGGTACCTGTGTGCCTATCTGTTTGGTTGAAGTGTTGGATGTTCTGCTGCTGGATGAGTTGTGCTAACACTCTGTATGCTATACTATCTTACTTTCAGACAAGTTGGCCGCCCAGGTACCTCTGTGCCTGCCCATTGGTTCAGACAAGTTGGCTGCACAGGTACTTGTGTGCCTATAGGTTGGGTCCAGTGTTGGAAGTTCTGCGGATGTTGGATGCACAGGTACATGTGTGCCTATGGGTTTGGTTGAAGTGTTGGATGTTCTGCTGCTGGAAGAGTTGTGCTAACACACTGTATGCTATACCATGTTACCTTCAGACAAGTTGGCCGCCCAGGTACCTCTGTGCCTGCCCATTGATTCAGACAAGTTGGCTGCACAGGTACTTGTGTGCCTATAGGTTGGGTCCAGTGTTGGAAGTTCTGCGGATGTTGGATGCACAGATACCTGTGTGCCTATCGGTTGGGTTGAAGTGTTGGATGTTCTGCTGCTGGAAGAGTTGTGCTAACACACTGTATGCTTGCCTTGAGACAAGTTGGCCGCACAGGTACGTCTCTGCCTGCCTATTGGTTGGGTTGAAGTGTTGGAAGTTGTGCTAACACACTGTATGCTATACCATCTTCCCTTCAGACAAGTTGGCTGCACAGGTACTTGGTGTGTGTATTGGTTGGTTTGAAGTGTTGGAAGTTCTGGAGGAGAGTGTTTAGACTGTTGGGTGTGGGTACTATCATCCATCCAGAGTTGTTGGCTTCCTTGTGTGCCATCTTCCCTTCAGACAAGTTGGCTGTACAGGTACTGCTTGAGTGCCTGCCTATCGGTTGGTTTGAAGTGTTGGAAGTTCTGGAGGGAGAGCGTTGCTTAGACCGTTGTGTATAGGACTATCATCCATCCAGAGATGTTGGCTTCCTTGGCTGGTTGGTTTTGTTGTAAACACAGTTGTCACAAGTGGAGGTAGTGCTATATTATAGAGGTGTAGGTTCAGACTAAATTGTTGTTCATATAGTCTGTCAGAGTATGTTGGGAGTTGTATTGGGCAAGTTGTGTTTACACTTGTGTGTAAGTATTCTCTTCCCTTCGGAGAAGTTGGCCACACAGGTACTTGTGTGCCTGCCTATTGGTTGGGTTGAAGTGTTGGAAGTTCTGCGGATGTTGGCTGCACAGGTACTTGTGTGCCTATCGATTGGTTTGAAGTGTTGGAATTTCTGTGCATAGTGTACCGACTTGGGTACCTGTGTGCCTGCCTATCGGTTGGGTTGAAGTGTTGGAAGTTCTGCGGATGTTGGATGCACAGGTACTTGTGTACCTATCGGTTGGTTTGAAGTGTTGGAAGTTCTGCGCATGTTGGCCACACAGGTACTTGTGTGCCTGCCTACCGGTTGGGTTGAAGTGTTGGAAGTTCTGCGGATGTTGGATGCACAGATACTTGTGTACCTATCGGTTGGGTTGAAGTGTTGGAAGTTCTGCGCATGTTGGCCACACAGGTACTTGTGTGCCTGCCTATCGGTTGGGTTGAAGTGTTGGAAGTTCTGCGGATGTTAGATGCACAGGTACTTGTGTACCTATGGATTGGGTTGAAGTGTTGGAAGTTCTGCGCATGTTGGCCACAGATATACTTGTGTGCCTTCCTATCGGTTGGGTTGAAGTGTTGGAAGTTCTGTGGATGTTGGCTGCACAGGTACTTGTGTACCTATGGATTGGGTTGAAGTGTTGGAATTTCTGCGCATAGTGTACCGACTTGGGTACTTGTGTGCCTGCCTATCGGTTGGGTTGAAGTGTTGGAAGTTCTGCGGATGTTGGCTGCACAGGTACTTGTGTGCCTATCGATTGGTTTGAAGTGTTGGAAGTTCTGCGCATGTTGGCCACATGGGTACTTGTGTGCCTGCCTATCGGTTGGGTTGAAGTGTTGGAAGTTCTGTGGATGTTGGATGCACAGGTACTTGTGTACCTATGGATTGGGTTGAAGTGTTGGAATTTCTGCGCATAGTGTACCGACTTGGGTACTTGTGTGCCTGCCTATCGGTTGGGTTGAAGTGTTGGAAGTTCTGCGGATGTTGGATGCACAGGTACTTGTGTACCTATCGGTTGGGTTGAAGTGTTGGAAGTTCTGCGCATGTTGGCCACACAGGTACTTGTGTGCCTGCCTATCGGTTGGGTTGAAGTGTTGGAAGTTCTGCAGATGTTGGATGCACAGATACTTGTGTACCTATCGGTTGGGTTGAAGTGTTGGAAGTTCTGCGCATGTTGGCCACACAGGTACTTGTGTGCCTGCCTATCGGTTGGGTTGAAGTGTTGGAAGTTCTGCGGATGTTAGATGCACAGGTACTTGTGTACCTATCGATTGGGTTGAAGTGTTGGAAGTTCTGCGCATGTTGGCCACAGATATACTTGTGTGCCTTCCTATCGGTTGGGTTGAAGTGTTGGAAGTTCTGTGGATGTTGCATGTACAGGTACGTGTGTGCCTATCAGTTGGGTTGAAGTGTTGGAAGTCCTGTGGATGTTGGATGCACAGGTGCTAGTGTGCCTATCAGTTGGGTTGAAGGGTTAGAACTTCTGAAGATGTTGGATGCACAGGTACTCCAGTGTCTATCGGTTGGTTTGATGTGTTGGGAGAGTTTTGCTAACACACTGTATGTTAGTGCCATCTTCCCTTTAGACAAGTTGGCTGCACAGGTACTACTTGTGTGCCTGCATATCGGTTGGTTCGAAGTGTTGGAAGTTCTGGAGGGAGAGCGTTGTTTAAACCGTTTTGTGTCGGACTATCATCCATCCAGAAATGTTGGCTTCCTTGTGTGCCTACCGGTTGGTTTTGTTGTAAACACAGTTGTCACATGTGGAGGCAGTGCTATATTATAGAGGTGTAGGTTCAGACTAAATTGTTGTTCATATAGTCTGTCAGAGTATGTTGGGAGTTGTATTGGGCAAGTTGTGTTTACACTTGTGTGTAAGTATTCTCTTCCCTTCGGAGAAGTTGGCCACACAGGTACTTGTGTGCCTGCCTATCGGTTGGGTTGAAGTGTTGGAAGTTCTGCGGATGTTGGATGCACAGGTACTTGTGTACCTATCGATTGGGTTGAAGTGTTGGAAGTTCTGTGGATGTTGGCTGCACAGGTACTTGTGTACCTATCGATTTGTTTAAAGTGTTGGAAGTTCTGCGCATGTTGGCCACCTGGGTACTTGTGTGCCTGCCTAACGGTTGGGTTGAAGAGTTGGAAGTTCTGCGGATGTTGGATGCACAGGTACTTGTGTACCTATCGGTTGGGTTGAAGTGTTGGAAGTTCTGCGCATGTTGGCCACACAGGTACTTGTGTGCCTGCCTATCGGTTGGGTTGAAGTGTTGGAAGTTCTGTGGATGTTGCATGTACACCTAGGTACGTGTGTGCCTATCAGTTGGGTTGAAGTGTTGGAAGTCCTGTGGATGTTGGATGCACAGGTGCTTGTGTGCCTATCAGTTGGGTTGAAGGGTTAGAACTTCTGAAGATGTTGGATACACAGGTACTCCAGTGTCTATCGGTTGGTTTGATGTGTTGGGAGAGATTTGCTGCTAACACACTGAATGTTAGTACCATCTTCCCTTCAGAAATGTTGGCTGCACAGGTACTACTTGTGTGCCTGCATATCGGTTGGTTTGAAGTGTTGGAAGTTCTGGAGGGAGAGCGTTGTTTAGACCGTTGTGTATAGGACTATCATCCATCCAGAGATGTTTGCTTCTTTGTGTGCCTACCGGTTGGTTTTGTTGTAAACACAGTTGTCACAAGTGGAGGTAGTGCTATATTATAGAGGTGTAGGTTCAGACTAAATTGTTGTTCATATAGTCTGTCAGAGTATGTTGGGAGTTGTATTGGGCAAGTTGTGTTTACACTTGTGTGTAAGTATTCTCTTCCCTTCGGAGAAGTTGGCCACACAGGTACTTGTGTGCCTGCCTATCGGTTGGGTTGAAGTGTTGGAAGTTCTGCGGATGTTGGATGCACAGGTACTTGTGTACCTATCGATTGGGTTGAAGTGTTGGAAGTTCTGCGGATGTTGGATGCACAGGATGCACAGGTACTTGTGTACCTATCGGTTGGGTTGAAGTGTTGGAAGTTCTGTGCATGTTGGCCACACAGGTACTTGTGTGCCTGCCTATCAGTTGTGTTGAAGTGTTGGAAGTTCTGCGGATGTTGGCTGCACAGGTACTTGTGTACCTATCGATTGGTTTAAAGTGTTGGAAGTTCTGCGCATGTTGGCCACCTGGGTACTTGTGTGCCTGCCTAACGGTTGGGTTGAAGTGTTGGAAGTTCTGCGGATGTTGGATGCACAGGTACTTGTGTACCTATCGATTGGGTTGAAGTGTTGGAAGTTCTGTGCATGTTGGCCACACAGGTACTTGTGTGCCTGCCTATCGGTTGGGTTGAAGTGTTGGAAGTTCTGTTGATGTTGGATGCATAGGTACTATTGTACCTATCGATTGGGTTGAAGTGTTGGAAGTTCTGCGCATAGTGTACCTATCGATTGGGTTAAAGTGTTGGAAGTTCTGCGCATGTTGGCCACACAGGTATTTGTGTGCCTGCCTATCGGTTGTATTGAAGTGTTGGAAGTTCTGCGGATGTTGGTAGTACAGGTAGTTGTGTACCTATCGATTGGGTTGAAGTGTTGGAAGTTCTGCGGATGTTGGCCACACAGGTCTTTGTGTGCCTGCCTATCGGTTGAGTTGAAATGTTGGAAGTTCTGCGGATGTTGGATGCACAGGTACTTGTGTACCTATCGATTGGGTTGAAGTGTTGGAAGTTCTGCCCATGTTGGCCACACAGGTACTTGTGTGCCTGCCTATCAGTTGGGTTGAAGTGTTGGAAGTTCTGCTGCTGGAAGTGTTGTGCTACACACAGTATGCTATACCATCTTTCAGACAAGTTGGCCACCCAGGTACTTGTGTGCCTGCCTATTGGTTGTGTTGAAGTTTTGGAAGTTCTGCGGATGTTGGATGCACAGGTACTTGTGTACCTATCGGTTGGGTTGAAGTGTTGGAAGTTCTGTGGATGTTGGATGCACAGGTACTTGTGTGCCTGCCTATCGGTTGGGTTGAAATGTTGGAAGTTGTGTGGATGTTGCATGCACAGGTACTTGTGTACCTATCGGTTGGGTTGAAGTGTAGGAAGTTCTGCTGGGACAGTTGTGCTGACACACTTTGTGTTAGTGCCATCTTCCCTTCAGAGATGGTGGATGCACAGGTACTTGTGTGCCTATCGGTTGGGTCAAGTGTAGGAAGTTCTGCAGATGTTAATGCACAGGTACTTGTGTACCTATCAGTTGGGTTCAAGTGTTGGAAGTTCTGCGGATGTTGGCTGCACAGGTACTAGTGTGCCAATCAGTTGGGTTGAAGTGTTGGAAGTTCTGCTGGGAGAGTGTTGTTTAGACCATTGGGGTGTAGGTACTATCATCCATCCAGAGATGTTTGCTTCCTTGTGTGCCATCTTCCCTTCAGACAAGTTGGCTGTCCATGTACTTCTGTGCCTGCCTATCAACCAGTTGAAGTGCTGGAAGTTCTTCTCACGTTTCTCACCCCCAATATTATTGATCAAAACCACTTTGCAAACCTATTAAGAACATCATTATCTAACTCTAGGAACAGTTTCGGCTCAATCTGACAGAATTGATTTTGCAATGAAAAATCAGTACAAAGGCTCAGGGCAAAATTCAAATTACAAGAGAACACTAAAATGCTCACGGTACTAACAGATAATATTATTGATCAAAACCACTTTGGAAACATATTAAGGACATCATTATCTAACTCTAGGAACAGTTTCGGCTCAATCTGAAATGATTGATTTTGCAATGAAAAATCAGTACAAAGGCTATAGTTCAGGGTAAAAATTCAAATTTTGATAGAATATTAAAATGCTCACAGTTCTCACCCACAATATTATTGATCAAAACCTCTTTGGAAACCTATTGAGGACATCATTATCTAACTCTAGGAACAGTTTCGACCAAATTTCAAATGATTGATTTGGCAATAAAAAATCAGTACAAAGTCTATAGTTCAGGGTAAAAATTCAAATTTTGATAGAATATTAAAATGCTCACGGTTTTAACAGTTGATCAAAACCACTTTGGAAACATATTAAGGACTGTGATAACCTGATACATGTGTATGAATTATTAGGTGTTTTCTGTATTTATGGTATTTGTATTTGTATGGTTGTAATGTTGCTGATTTTATTAGTTTTTAGTGAGATACTCAGAGATAGTGAAAATCTAGTTGAATCAAATATTATAACGTTACATTGGCGACGAGGATACTGGATACTGACATGGCAGGAGTGATAGGACGAGTTGGTGAATTCGACCCCAAGCTTGAAAGTTGGGAGCAATATTCGGAGAGATTTCAACACTTTCTCGAGGTAAACGGCATATAAGATGCTGCGAAGAAACGGTCAGTGCATGTTTCTATCAATCATAGGACGGACCACCTACAAACTCCTCTCTAGTCTGATCGCACCAGACAAGCCTGGAGAAAAATCATACGAGGATTTAGTAAAAGTGTTGAAAGAACATCATAATCCCACTCCGTCGGAAATCGTTCAGAGATACAAATTCCATACTCGCATACGTAAACCAGAGGAATCAATTCAAGCAAGCCAAGTGTCTGAGTTGTGGCAAAGTAGGTCACATTCAAAGAGTTTGTAGAACCTCCCAAAAGCCAGACAGGTCCATCCCCCAAACCATAAGCCTCAATCCATAAAGCAAATAACTGAGAAAGAGGAGGATCCAGTTGAACTTCTAATAAACCACATAGGAGAGGGAAATAATCCAATACAAATGACTATTTACATTGAAGGGAAACCTGTACTAATGGAGTTAGATACAGGAGCAGCAGTCTCATATTTGGGATACACTATAGATGAAGATAGGCTACATCCCACTGAGGAGAAGCTACAAGCTATTCGAGATGTGCCTAGCCCCAAAAATGTGACTCAGTTAAAATCCTATTTGGACTGCTGTCATACTATGGCAGATTTTTACCTAATTTGTCAAATGTTCTTTTTCCTTTATATAGGTTGCTCAGGAAGCAGACACCATGGAAGTGGTCAATAACAGAAGAGGAAACGTTCCAAAATTCAAAAAAATTATTGATGTCATCAAATTTATTGCTCCATTTCGATCCCTCTCTCGAATTAATCCTAGCGTGTGATGCTTCAAATTATGGAATTGGAGCAGTTCTAGCTCACCGTTTACCCAATGGGGCAGAGAAGCCCATAGGCTTCACATCTCGTACTCTCACAGAGACCGAAAAACGATATTCTCAACTCAAAAAAAAGAAGGATTAGCCTGTATTTTTGGAATAAACGTCTAGCAGAAAGAATGGTTCAAGCTTTCAAAGGGGGGATGAAGAGATTATCCGAAGGTACAATAGAATTGAAACTAGCGAGGTTTTTATTCAATTATCGAATAACACCTCATAGTACCACAGACATGTCTCCCTCAGAGTTAATGTTCAGCAGACAATTACGTACTCGTTTTGATTTGTTACAACCCCAGTTGAAATCGAAAGTTGTCGAAAAACAACAGAAGCAAAAGCAGTTATTTGATAGCCACACTAAGGATAGAGATTTTGTTGTCGGTGATCTTGTCTATGTACATAATTTTTCTAAGGAAAGTCCAAGAAAATGGATACCTGGTACTGTCGTAGAACGTAAAGGAAATGTAACTTTCGTAGTGCATCTTCAAGATTCAAATAACAATGTGAAAAGACACAAGAATCAAATGCGTCATCGTATGTGTGATTATATTCCAGAAATTGAAGTTTCACTGGAACAGACACCTACTCCAATGGAACAACCTCATAATAATAGGTACCCTACTAGGAATAGACGACCTCCACAACGTTTCGATGAAGAAGCCTGGCATTAAGAGAGGAGAGAACTGTGATAACCTGATACATATCTATGAATTATTAGGTATTTTCTGTATTTATGGTATTTGTATTTGCATGGTTGTAATGTTATTTAAGCGCTGATTTTATTAGTTTTTAGTGAGATACTCAGAGATAGTGAAAATCTGGTTGAATCAAATAAGAAAGTTATCACAACGTTACAAGGACATCATTATCTAACTCTAGGAACAGTTTCGGCTCAATATGAAAGGATCGATTTTGCAATGAAAAATCAGTACAAAGGCTATAGTTCAAGGTAAAAATTCAAATTTGGATAGAATATTAAAATCCTCACCGTTCTAACAGATAATATTATTGATCAAAACCACTTTGGGAACATATTAAGGACACCATTATCTAACTCTAGGAACAGTTTCGGCTCAATCTGAAAGGATCGATTTTGTAATGAAAAATCAGTACAAAGGCTATAGTTCAGGGTAAAAATTCAAATTTTGATAGAATATTACAACGCTCACGGTTCTCACCCACAATATTATTGATCAAAACTACTTTGGAAACATATTAAGGACATCATTATCTAACTCTAGGATCAGTTTCACACAAATCTGAAACGAGTGATTTTTGATGAAAAAATCAATACAAAGGCTATAGTTCAGGGTAAAAATTCAAATTTTGATAGAATATTAAAATGCTCGTGGTTCTAACAGATAACATTATTCATCAAAACCACTTTGGGAACATATTAAGGACACCATTATCTAACTCTAGGAACAGTTTCGGCGCAATCTGAAAGGATCGATTTTGCAATAAAAAATCAGTACAAAGGCTATAGTTCAGGGTAAAAATTCAAATTTTGATAGAATATTAAAATCCTCACCGTTCTAACAGATAATATTATTGATCAAAACCACTTTGGGAACATATTAAGGACACCATTATCTAACTCTAGGAACAGTTTCGGCGCAATCTGAAAGGATCGATTTTGCAATAAAAAATCAGTACAAAGGCTATAGTTCAGGGTAAAAATTCAAATTTTGATAGAATATTAAAATGCTCATGGTTCTAACAGATAATGTTATTGATCAAAACCACTTTGGAAACATGTTAAGGACATCATTATCTAACTCTAGGAACAGTTTCGGGTCAATCTGAAAGCATCGATTTTGCAATGAAAAATCAGTACAAAGGCTATAGTTCAGGGTAAAAATTCAAATTTTGATAGAATATTAAAATGCTCACGGTTCTAACAGATAATATTATTGATCAAAACCACTTTGGGAACATATTAAGGACATCATTATCTAACTCTAGGATCAGTTTCACACAAATCTGAAACGAGTGATTTTTGATGAAAAAGTCAATACAAAGGCTATAGTTCAGGGTAAAAATTCAAATTTTGATAGAATATTAAAATGCTCATGGTTCTAACAGATAACATTATTCATCAAAACCACTTTGGAAACATTAAGGACATCATTATCTAACTCTAGGAACAGTTTCGGCTCAATCTGAAAGGATCGATTTTGCAATGAAAAATGAGTACAAAGGCTATAGTTCAGGGTAAAAATTCAAATTTTGATAGAATATTAAAATGCTCACGGTTCTAACAGATAATATTATTGATCAAAATCACTTTGGGAACATATTAAGGACATCATTATCTAACTCTAGGAACAGTTTCGGCTCAATCTGAAAGGATCAAATTTGCAATGAAAAATCAGTACAAAGGCTATATATAGTTCAGGGTAAAAATTCAAATTTTGATAGAATATTAAAATGCTCATGGTTCTAACAGATAACATTATTCATCGAAACCACTTTGGAAACATATTAAGGACATCATTATCTAACTCTAGGAACAGTTTCGGCTCTATCTGAAAGGATCGATTTTGCAATGAAAAATCAGTACAAAGGCTATAGTTCAGGGTAAAAATTCAAATTTTGATAGAATATTAAAATGCTCACGGTTCTAACAGATAATGTTATTGATCAAAACCACTTTGGAAACATATTAACGACATCATTATCTAACTCTAGCAACAGTTTCGGGTCAATCTGAAAGCATCGATTTTGCAATGAAAAATCAGTACAAAGGCTATAGTTCAGGGTAAAAATTCAAATTTTGATAGAATATTAAAATGCTCATGGTTCTAACAGATAATGTTATTGATCAAAACCACTTTGGAAACGTATGAAGTACATCATTATCTAACTCTAGGAACAGTTTCGGCTCAATCTGAAAGGATCGATTTTGCAATGAAAAATCAGTACAAAGGCTATAGTTCAGGGTAAAAATTCAAATTTTGATAGAATATTAAAATGATCACGGTTCTAACAGATAATATTATTGATCAAAACCACTTTGGGAACATATTAAGGACATCATTATCTAACTCTAGGAACAGTTTCGGACAAATCTGAAACGAGTGATTTTTGATGAAAAAATCAATACAAAGGCTATAGTTCAGGGTAAAAATTCAAATTTTGATAGAATATTACAATGGTCACGGTTCTCACCCACAATATTATTGATCAAAACTACTTTGGAAACATATTAAGGACATCATTATCTAACTCTAGGAACAGTTTCGGCTCAATCTGAAAGGATTGATTTTGCAATGAAAAGTGAGTACAAAGGCTATAGTTCAGGGTAAAAATTCAAATTTTGATAGAATATTAAAATGCTCACGGTTCTAACAGATAATGTTATTGATCAAAACCACTTTGGAAACATATTAACGACATCATTATCTAACTCTAGCAACAGTTTCGGGTCAATCTGAAAGCATCGATTTTGCAATGAAAAATCAGTACAAAGGCTATAGTTCAGGGTAAAAATTCAAATTTTGATAGAATATTAAAATGCTCATGGTTCTAACAGATAATGTTATTGATCAAAACCACTTTGGAAACGTATGAAGTACATCATTATCTAACTCTAGGAACAGTTTCGGCTCTATCTGAAAGGATCGATTTTGCAATGAAAAATGAGTACAAAGGCTATAGTTCAGGGTAAAAATTCAAATTTTGATAGAATATTAAAATGCTCACGGTTCTAACAGATAATATTATTGATGAAAACCACTTTGGGAACATATTAAGGACATCATTATCTAACTCTAGCAACAGTTTCGGGTCAATCTGAAAGCATCGATTTTGCAATGAAAAATCAGTACAAAGGCTATAGTTCAGGGTAAAAATTCAAATTTTGATAGAATATTAAAATTCTCATGGTTCTAACAGATAATATTATTGATCAAAACCACTTTGGGAACATATTAAGGACACCATTATCTAACTCTAGCATCAGTTTCACACAAATCTGAAACGAGTGATTTTTGATGAAAAAATCAATACAAAGGCTATAGTTCAGGGTAAAAATTCAAATTTTGATAGAATATTAAAATGCTCATGGTTCTAACAGATAATGTTATTGATCAAAACCACTTTGGAAACATGTTCAGGACATCATTATCTAACTCTAGGAACAGTTTCGGCTCAATCTGAAAGGATCGATTTTGCAATGAAAAATCAGTACAAAGGCTATAGTTCAGGGTAAAAATTCAAATTTTGATAGAATATTAAAATGCTCATGGTTCTAACAGATAATATTATTGATCAAAACCACTTTGGGAACATATTAAGGACACCATTATCTAACTCTAGCATCAGTTTCACACAAATCTGAAACGAGTGATTTTTGATGAAAAAATCAATACAAAGGCTATAGTTCAGGGTAAAAATTCAAATTTTGATAGAATATTACAATGGTCACGGTTCTCACCCACAATATTATTGATCAAAACTACTTTGGAAACATATTAAGGACACCATTATCTAACTCTAGGAACAGTTTCGGCGCAATCTGAAAGGATCGATTTTGCAATAAAAAATCAGTACAAAGGCTATAGTTCAGGGTAAAAATTCAAATTTTGATAGAATATTAAAATGCTCATGGTTCTAACAGATAATGTTATTGATCAAAACCACTTTGGAAACATGTTAAGGACATCATTATCTAACTCTAGGAACAGTTTCGGGTCAATCTGAAAGCATCGATTTTGCAATGAAAAATCAGTACAAAGGCTATAGTTCAGGGTAAAAATTCAAATTTTGATAGAATATTAAAATGCTCACGGTTCTAACAGATAATATTATTGATCAAAACCACTTTGGGAACATATTAAGGACATCATTATCTAACTCTAGGATCAGTTTCACACAAATCTGAAACGAGTGATTTTTGATGAAAAAGTCAATACAAAGGCTATAGTTCAGGGTAAAAATTCAAATTTTGATAGAATATTAAAATGCTCATGGTTCTAACAGATAACATTATTCATCAAAACCACTTTGGAAACATTAAGGACATCATTATCTAACTCTAGGAACAGTTTCGGCTCAATCTGAAAGGATCGATTTTGCAATGAAAAATGAGTACAAAGGCTATAGTTCAGGGTAAAAATTCAAATTTTGATAGAATATTAAAATGCTCACGGTTCTAACAGATAATATTATTGATCAAAATCACTTTGGGAACATATTAAGGACATCATTATCTAACTCTAGGAACAGTTTCGGCTCAATCTGAAAGGATCAAATTTGCAATGAAAAATCAGTACAAAGGCTATATATAGTTCAGGGTAAAAATTCAAATTTTGATAGAATATTAAAATGCTCATGGTTCTAACATATAACATTATTCATCGAAACCACTTTGGAAACATATTAAGGACATCATTATCTAACTCTAGGAACAGTTTCGGCTCTATCTGAAAGGATCGATTTTGCAATGAAAAATCAGTACAAAGGCTATAGTTCAGGGTAAAAATTCAAATTTTGATAGAATATTAAAATGCTCACGGTTCTAACAGATAATGTTATTGATCAAAACCACTTTGGAAACATATTAACGACATCATTATCTAACTCTAGCAACAGTTTCGGGTCAATCTGAAAGCATCGATTTTGCAATGAAAAATCAGTACAAAGGCTATAGTTCAGGGTAAAAATTCAAATTTTGATAGAATATTAAAATGCTCATGGTTCTAACAGATAATGTTATTGATCAAAACCACTTTGGAAACGTATGAAGTACATCATTATCTAACTCTAGGAACAGTTTCGGCTCAATCTGAAAGGATCGATTTTGCAATGAAAAATCAGTACAAAGGCTATAGTTCAGGGTAAAAATTCAAATTTTGATAGAATATTAAAATGATCACGGTTCTAACAGATAATATTATTGATCAAAACCACTTTGGGAACATATTAAGGACATCATTATCTAACTCTAGGAACAGTTTCGGACAAATCTGAAACGAGTGATTTTTGATGAAAAAATCAATACAAAGGCTATAGTTCAGGGTAAAAATTCAAATTTTGATAGAATATTACAATGGTCACGGTTCTCACCCACAATATTATTGATCAAAACTACTTTGGAAACATATTAAGGACATCATTATCTAACTCTAGGAACAGTTTCGGCTCAATCTGAAAGGATTGATTTTGCAATGAAAAGTGAGTACAAAGGCTATAGTTCAGGGTAAAAATTCAAATTTTGATAGAATATTAAAATGCTCACGGTTCTAACAGATAATGTTATTGATCAAAACCACTTTGGAAACATATTAACGACATCATTATCTAACTCTAGCAACAGTTTCGGGTCAATCTGAAAGCATCGATTTTGCAATGAAAAATCAGTACAAAGGCTATAGTTCAGGGTAAAAATTCAAATTTTGATAGAATATTAAAATGCTCATGGTTCTAACAGATAATGTTATTGATCAAAACCACTTTGGAAACGTATGAAGTACATCATTATCTAACTCTAGGAACAGTTTCGGCTCTATCTGAAAGGATCGATTTTGCAATGAAAAATGAGTACAAAGGCTATAGTTCAGGGTAAAAATTCAAATTTTGATAGAATATTAAAATGCTCACGGTTCTAACAGATAATATTATTGATGAAAACCACTTTGGGAACATATTAAGGACATCATTATCTAACTCTAGCAACAGTTTCGGGTCAATCTGAAAGCATCGATTTTGCAATGAAAAATCAGTACAAAGGCTATAGTTCAGGGTAAAAATTCAAATTTTGATAGAATATTAAAATTCTCATGGTTCTAACAGATAATATTATTGATCAAAACCACTTTGGGAACATATTAAGGACACCATTATCTAACTCTAGCATCAGTTTCACACAAATCTGAAACGAGTGATTTTTGATGAAAAAATCAATACAAAGGCTATAGTTCAGGGTAAAAATTCAAATTTTGATAGAATATTAAAATGCTCATGGTTCTAACAGATAATGTTATTGATCAAAACCACTTTGGAAACATGTTCAGGACATCATTATCTAACTCTAGGAACAGTTTCGGCTCAATCTGAAAGGATCGATTTTGCAATGAAAAATCAGTACAAAGGCTATAGTTCAGGGTAAAAATTCAAATTTTGATAGAATATTAAAATGCTCATGGTTCTAACAGATAATATTATTGATCAAAACCACTTTGGGAACATATTAAGGACACCATTATCTAACTCTAGCATCAGTTTCACACAAATCTGAAACGAGTGATTTTTGATGAAAAAATCAATACAAAGGCTATAGTTCAGGGTAAAAATTCAAATTTTGATAGAATATTACAATGGTCACGGTTCTCACCCACAATATTATTGATCAAAACTACTTTGGAAACATATTAAGGACATCATTATCTAACTCTAGGAACAGTTTCGGCTCAATCTGAAAGGATTGATTTTGCAATGAAAAATGAGTACAAAGGCTATAGTTCAGGGTAAAAATTCAAATTTTGATAGAATATTAAAATGCTCACGGTTCTAACAGATAATGTTATTGATCAAAACCACTTTGGGAACATATTAAAGACATCATTATCTAACTCTAGCAACAGTTTCGGGTCAATCTGAAAGCATCGATTTTGCAATGAAAAATCAGTACAAAGGCTATAGTTCAGGGTAAAAATTCAAATTTTGATAGAATATTAAAATGCTCATGGTTCTAACAGATAATGTTATTGATCAAAACCACTTTGGAAACGTGTTAAGGACATCATTATCTAACTCTAGGAACAGTTTCGGCTCAATCTGAAAGGATCGATTTTGCAATGAAAAATCAGTACAAAGGCTATAGTTCAGGGTAAAAATTCAAATTTTGATAGAATATTAAAATGATCACGGTTCTAACAGATAATATTATTGATCAAAATCACTTTGGGAACATATTAAGGACATCATTATCTAACTCTAGGAACAGTTTCGGACAAATCTGAAACGAGTGATTTTTGATGAAAAAATCAATACAAAGGCTATATATAGTTCAGGGTAAAAATTCAAATTTTGATAGAATATTACAATGGTCACGGTTCTCACCCACAATATTATTGATCAAAACTACTTTGGAAACATATTAAGGACATCATTATCTAACTCTAGGAACAGTTTCGGCTCAATCTGAAAGGATTGATTTTGCAATGAAAAATGAGTACAAAGGCTATAGTTCAGGGTAAAAATTCAAATTTTGATAGAATATTAAAATGCTCACGGTTCTAACAGATAACATTATTCATCAAAACCACTTTGGGAACATATTAAGCACACCATTATCTAACTCTAGCATTAGTTTCACACAAATCTGACACGAGTGATTTTTGATGAAAAAATCAATACAAAGGCTATAGTTCAGGGTAAAAATTCAAATTTTGATACAATATTAAAATGCTCATGGTTCTAACAGATAACATTATTCATCAAAACCACTTTGGAAACATATTAAGGACATCATTATCTAACTCTAGGAACAGTTTCGGCTCAATCTGAAAGGATCGATTTTGCAATGAAAAATGAGCTATAGTTCAGGGTAAAAATTCAAATTTTGATAGAATATTAAAATGCTCATGGTTCTAACAGATAACATTATTCATCAAAACCACTTTGGAAACATATTAAGGACATCATTATCTAACTCTAGGAACAGTTTCGGCTCAATCTGAAAGGATCGATTTTGCAATGAAAAATCAGTACAAAGGCTATAGTTCAGGGTAAAAATTCAAATTTTGATAGAATATTAAAATGCTCACGGTTCTAACAGATAATATTATTGATCAAAACCACTTTGGGAACATATTAAGGACATCATTATCTAACTCTAGGAACAGTTTCGGCCTAATTTCGAATGATTGATTTTGCAAAAAAAAATCAGTACAAAGGCTATAGTTCAGGGTAAAAATTCAAATTTTGATAGAATATTACAATGCTCATGGTTCTAACAGATAACATTATTCATCAAAACCACTTTGGAAACATATTAAGGACATCATTATCTAACTCTAGGAACAGTTTCGGACAAATCTGAAACGAGTGATTTTCAATACAAAGACTATAGTTCAGGGTAAAAATTCAAATTTTGATAGAATATTAAAATGCTCATGGTTCTAACAGATAATGTTATTGATCAAAACTACTTTGGAAACATATTAAGGACATCATTATCTAACTCTAGCATTAGTTTCACACAAATCTGACACGAGTGATTTTTGATGAAAAAATCAATACAAAGGCTATAGTTCAGGGTAAAAATTCAAATTTTGATAGAATATTACAATGGTCACGGTTCTCACCCACAATATTATTGATCAAAACTACTTTGGAAACATATTAAGGACATCATTATCTAACTCTAGGAACAGTTTCGGCTCAATCTGAAAGGATCGATTTTGCAATGAAAAATGAGCTATAGTTCAGGGTAAAAATTCAAATTTTGATAGAATATTAAAATGCTCACGGTTCTAACAGATAATATTATTGATCAAAACCACTTTGGGAACATATTAAGGACATCATTATCTAACTCTAGGAACAGTTTCGGGTCAATCTGAAAGGATCGATTTTGCAATGAAAAATCAGTACAAAGGGGTAAAAATTCAAATTTTGATAGAATATTAAAATGCTCATGGTTCTAACAGATAATGTTATTGATCAAAACCACTTTGGAAACATGTTAAGGACATCATTATCTAACTCTAGGAACAGTTTCGGGTCAATCTGAGAGGATCGATTTTGCAATGAAAAATCAGTACAAAGGGGTAAAAATTCAAATTTTGATAGAATATTAAAATGCTCATGGTTCTAACAGATAACATTATTCATCAAAACCACTTTGGAAACATATTAAGGACATCATTATCTAACTCTAGGAACAGTTTCGGGTCAATCTGAAAGCATCGATTTTGCAATGAAAAATCAGTACAAAGGCTATAGTTTAGGGTAAAAATTCAAATTTTGATAGAATATTAAAATGCTCATGGTTCTAACAGATAATATTATTGATCAAAACCATTTTGGGAACATATTAAAAACATCATTATCTAACTCTAGGAACAGTTTCGGACAAATCTGAAACGAGTGATTTTCAATACAAAGGCTATAGTTTAGGGTAAAAATTCAAATTTTGATAGAATATTAAAATGCTCACGGTTTAAAGTGAATTTCAAGAGAGTAGTAAAATGCTGATGGTCCCTACAAACAACATTTTTAATCCAAAATACTTTAGAATCATAACAAGTACTAGTAACTGTAAGGTCTAGATTAGTACAGCAATTCAGCATTTCTATGCCACGATGTATCAATGAAGAATAACATAAAATACAGTTGCACGAAAATAATTTATATCATTAAATTACTGTCCTGCAATCTGCCATCACAACAGCTCATTGTGTCTGAAATTCAAATTCTTGATTATTATTAATATTCACTTTAGTTAAATCCATATTTCCATATCTCCCATCCACTATATCAGTTAAAATTGGGCTAAACATGGCCACATCAGATCCTGGAAGTCAATAATCACAGGTTTCTTGGACTCTAACACTTTAGTTTGAAAATCTTCTTCATTGTTATTAAATACTTCATTGAAATACTGAGAAATTGAAATGGATCTCCATTGAACAAGTTTCTGTTTAGCGTTTTCCTACAAACTCTCCAAGTCAGTGCCATATTTGCTGCTTAAAAATTATTAATCTCAATACAAAAATCTGTTACATTGTCCTAAAAATTATTGTTATAAGAATTTCCAAAGACAAAGTATAAAAATGAATTAAACTACAGTACATTTGTATTAAGAAAATACATTTCTAAATTACTGTCCATCAACAGCTCATGGTGTCTGAAATTCAATACAAGAATATAAGATAAATATTTAGAAATATATATGTATTTCAAAGAGATTTAACTGTACAGTAATACATTATTATACATTGTAGATTAAGAATTTACTCACCTGTTGAAAATAGTAACCATTTGTAGTCTTCTCTTTTGGTAGCTCAGCATATATATTATAATAATTATTTAATATTGGTATTTACTGTAGATTAAATTACAGGTATATTGGGTTAAATCTACTCTGAAAATATATTCCTAAATTACTGTCCTATAATCTGCCGTTAACAGCTCATGGTGTCTGAAATTCAATACAAAAAATAAGATAGTATTTAGAAATATACATTCCAAAGAGATTTAACTGTACAGTAATACATTACTATACATTGTAGATTAGGAATTTACTCACCTCTTGAAAGTAGTTATCTTTTTGCTTTCAGTAGCTCAGCATATAAAAAGATAATATATATTATAATAATTATTCAATATTGATATTTACTGTAGATTAAATTACAGGTATATTGGGTTAAATCTACTCTGAAAATACATTCCTAAATTACTGTCCTATAATCTGCCGTTAACAGCTCATGGTGTCTGAAATTCAATACAAAGAATAAGATAGTATTTAGAAATATACATTCCAAAGAGATTTAACTGTATAGTAATACATTATTATACATTGTAGATTAGGAATTTACTCACCTGTTGAAATTAGTAACCATTTGTAGTCTTCTCTTTTGGCAGCTCGGCATATATAAAAAAAAGATAATATATATTATAATAATTATTCAATATTGGTATTTACTGTAGATTAAATTACAGGTATATTGGGTTAAATCTACTCTGAAAATATATTCCTAAATTACTGTCCTATAATCTGCCGTTAACAGCTCATGGTGTCTGAAATTCAATACAAAGAATAAGATAGTATTTAGAAAAATACATTCCAAAGAGATTTAACTGTACAGTAATACATTATTATACATTGTAGATTAGGAATTTACTCACCTGTTGAAAGTAGTTATCTTTTTGTACTTTTCGCTTTAAGTAGCTCAACATATAAAAAGATAATATATATTATAATAATTATTCAATATTGGTATTCACTGTAGATTAAATTACAGGTATATTGGGTTAAATCTACTCTGAAAATACATTCCTAAATTACTGTCCTATAATCTGCCGTTAACAGCTCATGGTGTCTGAAATTCAATACAAAGAATAAGATAGTATTTAGTAATATATATTCCAAAGAGATTTAACTCTACGGTAATACATTATTATACATTGTAGATTAAGAATTTACTCACCTGTTGAAAGTGGTTATCTTTTCGCTTTCAGTAGCTCAGCATATGAAAACAGATAATATATATTATAATAATTATTCAATATTGGTATTCACTGTAGATTAAATTACAGGTATATTGGGTTAAATCTACTCTGAAAATACATTCCTAAATTACTGTCTTATAATCTGCCGTTAACAGCTCATGGTGTCTGAAATTCAATACAAAGAATAAGATAGTATTTAGTAATATATATTCCAAAGAGATTTAACTGTACAGTAATACATTATTATACATTGTAGATTAAGAATTTACTCACCTGTTGAAAGTAGTAACCATTTGTAGTCTTCTCTTTTGGTAGCTCAGCATATGAAAGAAGATAATATATATTATAATAATTATTCAATATTGGTATTTACTGTAGATTAAATTACAGGTATATTGGGTTAAATCTACTCTGAAAATACATTCCTAAATTACTGTCCTATAATCTGCCGTTAACAGCTCATGGTGTCTGAAATTCAATACAAAAAATAAGATAGTATTTAGAAATATACATTCCAAAGAGATTTAACTGTACAGTAATACATTACTATACATTGTAGATTAGGAATTTACTCACCTCTTGAAAGTAGTTATCTTTTTGCTTTCAGTAGCTCAGCATATAAAAAGATAATATATATTATAATAATTATTCAATATTGATATTTACTGTAGATTAAATTACAGGTATATTGGGTTAAATCTACTCTGAAAATACATTCCTAAATTACTGTCCTATAATCTGCCGTTAACAGCTCATGGTGTCTGAAATTCAATACAAAGAATAAGATAGTATTTAGAAATATACATTCCAAAGAGATTTAACTGTATAGTAATACATTATTATACATTGTAGATTAGGAATTTACTCACCTGTTGAAATTAGTAACCATTTGTAGTCTTCTCTTTTGGCAGCTCGGCATATATAAAAAAAAGATAATATATATTATAATAATTATTCAATATTGGTATTTACTGTAGATTAAATTACAGGTATATTGGGTTAAATCTACTCTGAAAATATATTCCTAAATTACTGTCCTATAATCTGCCGTTAACAGCTCATGGTGTCTGAAATTCAATAC
This sequence comes from Petrosia ficiformis, assembly GCA_947044365.1. NCBI lineage: Eukaryota > Metazoa > Porifera > Demospongiae > Haplosclerida > Petrosiidae > Petrosia > Petrosia ficiformis. Next base: position 6,984,954 of record OX345644.1, on the reverse strand, counting down.
AAAGAATAAGATAGTATTTAGAAAAATACATTCCAAAGAGATTTAACTGTACAGTAATACATTATTATACATTGTAGATTAGGAATTTACTCACCTGTTGAAAGTAGTTATCTTTTTGTACTTTTCGCTTTAAGTAGCTCAACATATAAAAAGATAATATATATTATAATAATTATTCAATATTGGTATTCACTGTAGATTAAATTACAGGTATATTGGGTTAAATCTACTCTGAAAATACATTCCTAAATTACTGTCCTATAATCTGCCGTTAACAGCTCATGGTGTCTGAAATTCAATACAAAGAATAAGATAGTATTTAGTAATATATATTCCAAAGAGATTTAACTCTACGGTAATACATTATTATACATTGTAGATTAAGAATTTACTCACCTGTTGAAAGTGGTTATCTTTTCGCTTTCAGTAGCTCAGCATATGAAAACAGATAATATATATTATAATAATTATTCAATATTGGTATTCACTGTAGATTAAATTACAGGTATATTGGGTTAAATCTACTCTGAAAATACATTCCTAAATTACTGTCTTATAATCTGCCGTTAACAGCTCATGGTGTCTGAAATTCAATACAAAGAATAAGATAGTATTTAGTAATATATATTCCAAAGAGATTTAACTGTACAGTAATACATTATTATACATTGTAGATTAAGAATTTACTCACCTGTTGAAAGTAGTAACCATTTGTAGTCTTCTCTTTTGGTAGCTCAGCATATGAAAGAAGATAATATATATTATAATAATTATTCAATATTGGTATTTACTGTAGATTAAATTACAGGTATATTGGGTTAAATCTACTCTGAAAATACATTCCTAAATTACTGTCCTATAATCTGCCGTTAACAGCTCATGGTGTCTGAAATTCAATACAAAGAATAAGATAGTATTTAGAAATGTATATATTCCAAAGAGATTTAACTGTACAGTAATACATTATTATACATTGTAGATTAAGAATTTACTCACCTGTTGAAAATAGTAACCATTTGTTCTTTTTGCTTTCAGTAGCTCAGCATATGAAAAAAGATAATATAGATTATAATAATTATTCAATATTGGTATTTACTGTAGATTAAATTACAGGTATATTGGGTTAAATCTACTCTGAAAATACATTCCTAAATTACTGTCCTATAATCTGCCGTTAACAGCTCATGGTGTCTGAAATTCAATACAAAGAATAAGATAGTATTTAGAAATGTATATATTCCAAAGAGATTTAACTCTACAGTAATACATTATTATACATTGTAGATTAAGAATTTACTCACCTGTTGAAAATAGTAACCATTTGTTCTTTTCGCTTTCAGTAGCTCAGCATATGAAAAAAGATAATATATATTATAATAATTATTCAATATTGGTATTTACTATAGATTAAATTACAGGTAGATTGGGTTAAATCTACTCTGAAAATACACTCCTAAATTACTGTCCTATAATCTGCCATTAACAGCTCATGGTGTCTGAAATTCAATACAAAGAATAAGATAGTATTTAGTAATGTATATTCCAAAGAGATTTAACTCTACAGTAATACATTATTATACATTGTAGATTAAGAATTTACTCACCTGTTGAAAATAGTAACCATTTGTTCTTTTCGCTTTCAGTAGCTCAGCATATGAAAAAAGATAATATAGATTATAATAATTATTCAATATTGGTATTTACTGTAGATTAAATTACAGGTATATTGGGTTAAATCTACTCTGAAAATACATTCCTAAATTACTGTCCTATAATCTGCCGTTAACAGCTCATGGTGTCTGAAATTCAATACAAAAAATAAGATAGTATTTAGTAATATATATTCCAAAGAGATTTAACTGTACAGTATTATACATTGTAGATTAAGAATTTACTCACCTGTTGAGTATTTCTTGTTAACTCCTAAGAAAAATAAACATATTATTTAAATAAAAACACAAAGCATTAAAAATATATCACTAAATTGCTGTCCTATAATCTGACATCAACAGCTAATAAATACTGAAGCTCAATACAAAAATATAGAAATATAAATTAATACATACTTTACACAATAACAGTACTAGTAACTATAACAAGGCCTAGCAATACTAGATTAGTACAGCAATTCAACATTTCTTTGCCCCACTGTATGAATTATAACATAAAACTCACCTAAAACACTTTCTTTCAAGGTATTAGTCATCTTGTTCCTCTTCTCCATGTTTCCTTTTAACAGGTTGCTCTAAAGAAATACAAGAAAATAAATAACATAAATAATCGGATATATTCTATGACAATAAGAAGCAATCATCAGTCCCAGCAATCTGTAGACCTGGTATTTAATATTTAAAAGCTATAGGATTGCTCACAATAGTCACAAATAGTTTTGCAATTCCCACTTACCTCATCTCCATCTTGTCTCCATGCTTCTGTTGTTGCTTGAGAAATTTAAACTTACGCATGCGCACAAAATTAATTAAAATTGCGTTAATACACAGCATGTAGTTGTTGTAGAAGACTAGAAGCTATAACTGTCTGCAATTACTAATAGATTCTTTCAACTGCTAAGCAGGACTCTGATATTTCCAAGGTGGTGGTAGGAATGGAGTTTTGACTGTCAATACCAATAATACTCATTTAATGTTCAATTTTTCATTACTTATTATTATTATTATTATTATTATTATAATACTATTCTTTTGGTACAAATTGTTCAATCTCTTCATGTGATATCAGACCTACAAATGACTTGGACATTTTTCCATTCCTCATGTACATGATGGGTAAAATTATGTACATGCATTTGACATGAATTTCATGTATAACTGGCTTATTGTTATAGGTTTTGATGTTATTGACTCTCCAATTTTCTGTCAGGGCTGTCTAGACTTATTTTTTCAGTATAAACACATTTTAAGGACAGTGGCTTTTCATCTTTTATCTGAAGAGATCCTTTGTGTTGAAGTGCACAATATAGTACATTAATACTGAATTGGATAATTGAACATCCACTGTGTACTCTCTAGTGATATGGTTTTCTGCCATATAATTGGCTTGCCTCCATCAAATAGGACCAAACTTATTGTGTATGTCTACAATGTCACTCTTTGTAAATTATTTGATTTCATGCATGCATGAATATTCATATAACATAGATTTGAAAATTACCATTTACATCATTAATTACCGACCACAAAAAAATATTTTGTGTGCAGAGTAGTACTTTACATATGTCATCATTATTGGTCCGTTTACAGTTTCGAGAGAACATTAAAAATGCTCACAGTTCCTACAAATGACATTTCTGATCAAAAATATTTTATACACCTAATAAGGACATCATTACTGGAAAAAATTGGTCAAATTTGATAATGTTGCGTTAGCTTATCTTTAATGGTCATACTATATTATTAGTCAAGTCAAAACAATGATATCAAAAGTTAGTATAATTATAACACATTCTGACAAATACACACAAATATGATTTATAGTAAATCTTACTAACTGAAACAACATTTAGAGCCTGTTTGAATTGGTTCAGTCTCTGGATTAATTCTGTCAAAAGCTTGTAAAACCTCTCCTGAGTTATGTTCTTGTTCTAACATTTGTTTAACTAGCTCTCTAAACAAAAAAATTATGAATGACCATAATATAATAATCAATTATCCAACCTCATTGGATTATCTATATTTCTTGACTCTTTTACAGAACAAAAAGCAGAATGAATAAATCCATTGTCTCGTGCAAACTTGTTTAACTGTGAAGCAGTAACTACTTTTCTTTCATTGAGATCGTCCTATTAAAATGTTAGTCCATAAATGAAAACATAAAAATACCACTTCAAACCTTATTCCCAAGCAATACACAAGGAATATTTTCACCATTAGGAAGCTCCACCTTAGCATCTAGCTCTTGTTTCCATTCTCTAGCACTGTCAAAGCTCTTTTGATTTGTCACATCAAACATTACCACACAACCAGAAGCACCACGAAAATATGTTCTAGCCATTGCATGAAAACGATCTTGACCTATGTATAAATCATGACAATATCAACATTTAAATTTAAAAACACTCACCAGCAATATCCCATAACTATGATTATAAAAAATGGAAGAAAAGAATATAATTTTATCACAAACAGAACTTTGACTTACATGTAGTCGTACAGTTTCATCATCTGACCATTTTATACATTTAACAGCATAATCAGCTGATAGGATAACACTGAAATAAGCACAATGCTATTGTTATATACTAACATTACCTCCTATTGTAGTCTTTAGATTAGGAACCCATTTATTCAAAACATAACTTGCTACAAATGTAGTCTTTCCAACACCATGATCACCAATAAGAAGTACTTTAAAAACAGATTCACACATGATCTCTCTAAGTAATCTAACCCCACCTACTAATATTAGTTAATGTATAATGGAATACACCAAGAAGGTAGTGGTTATAGGAGATGTTGGAGTAGGAAAGACCTCTTTCGTTGCTAGAGTTACTGAGGGTAGATTTATAAGTGAACATAAAACTACTATTGGAGGTAATCTTGTGGTTAAATAATATGTATAATTATATATATATAATTATATAATTATAATTATATATAATAATTATATATAATAATAATTATATATAATATATATATATATATATAGTTGATTGTGCGGTGAAGCCTATCAGAAGAGGTGAAGATACGACTGTGAGATTAGCTGTAAGTTAATTCATATTGTTAGCAATACATTATCACTTTTATATAATTATAAATACTGTTCAGTTGTGGGATATTGGAGGTAAGTATAATTACGATGAAATGTATGCCTATTAACTATAAACAGGACAAGAAACGTTTCGTGCTTTAATGCCTCAGTATGCCCGTAGTAGTGCTGGTATTGTGATAATATGTGATGTTAGTAGTAGACTGACAGTAGATGGTGTGAGAACATGGAAAATGGAAGCTGATAAAGTATTAGTAAACGGTCCACCGTGTATATTACTAGTTAATAAGGTGATCAATTGGAATTATAATGTGTACATTATCATGATTATACATTTAGTTTGATCTTCCAAAACATATACACTGTGTAACTACTCATGAATTAGATGAACTAGCTGTTGAATATAATCTAAGTGGTTGGTATCAGACATCTGTTAAAGAAAATATTAATTTACAAGTTGCTTTAGAGTAAGTGTTTATAACTTATAATAATTATAATAATTGTTAATTAATTTAATGTAGAGATCTCGCTGACTTAATTCTTCAGAATGAAGGCACCGATTCTTCAACAGATCCAGATATATTAAATTTAGAAGGAAGACTGACATTACAAAGACATTATGTTGAAAAGAGGACTTGTTGTGATTAAAAATAAGAATAATTATGAATAATTATAAATTATAATAGTTAATTATGATGTACTCTAACCACACCCTTTGTTTGTGGGCAGGCCTTCTGTGTACTCTGTGAAGATGCGTCGAATACACATCATCAGAGGAGACTTTCCTTTGTTTCATCAAGATATCAGTCCTATTGATTATGAGTTCTTCAGGAACCATTCAGAAGCTTTTAAAAGAATGTGGAATGAACAGGCTAGCCTGGGCTTATAACATTATACACATATATATATATATATATATATAATTATAATCTTTATAATTTGTTGTGTAGAAAAGAGTATTTTGGAGAGCATTTCTTGATACATTTGATGATTTTATTTGGAATTATGGAGTAATGAAAGATTTTCCACTTAAAGTTAGTCTTGTTTCTGCCATTGGGGTGTTTGTAGAGTCTGGAAATGAGTGTGATATATATATTTATTAACAGATTGAAGATAAAAAACAGCATATTGAAGAAATAATTTCGTTATTACGATTGAGTTTTGTTGATGGAACAGCAACTTCAGCAAAAGCCATTATCACGGACTGTGTACTACTAGCACAGAATAGACATCATGTTGGATCATTAGACAAGGCATCGTATTGTAAGATATAACTAATTATTATGTACATGTAAACCTCCCAAAATGACTTAATTAATTATTGTATCAACAGCTCAAAATCCTTTCTTCATGAAAGAAACAAGGTAAATTTATTTAAAATATAATTATTTTAATTTTTCTGATTTCACTATGCTAGAGAAACATTTAGAAAATTATTTGGTCCTCCAAACTCAAAATTCACATTTGTAAAAGTAAATCATGATACCATGTGTTTGTTCTAATTAATGCCCATCCTATGTACTCTTGTAGTTACTATGTGGTTTACCTGTATATATTAAATTTGCTGGTGCTGCTGTTACTGTATTAAGAAGATGGTTATTCGCTGATGAAATACATGATGAATACTTAGAACAAAAATATTTATTGGATTTACGTCGATTGAAATTGGAAGAGCAACCTGTCTCTGGTAAGTAATAAAATATGCATATCTGTACTATTATAAAATCAGGTTTTATTCCAGATCAAAAATGTATAGTTGAAAAATTGACTGAAAAACCAATTTTAAGAGTAGAGAGAACAAGAGATATATCATTAAATCTTGATGATTTGGCTCCTCCTGGAGTAAAACTAACTAGCAAATCCGAATATAAAGCAACGAGTAAATTAACAGTGGATGTTAGTTATTCTTTTACTGATAGTGTAGTTACTAAGGTATACTAACATTATTATTAATGTAAGCTTTCATTCAATAATAACAGGATAATCAAGTTATATCAGAAACTAAAAAGAAAAAAAAGAAAAAGAAGAAACGAGAAGAGAAACCAGAATCAGAAACATTGCTATCTCAAAAACAGATATCATCAAGTGATAAAATATTAGATGAGCAACCTCTGGAGGATGAATCAGTGACTACAGCTCTGACTAAAGATACCAAAGATATTTCCGATATAGAAACTGTTGAAAAAATCACTACAAGTTAGTTATTGCAGTTGGAAACTGTGAGATCTGATTGTGAATCAATGGATTCATAGCTCAAATGTATAATATTTATCTTCTCTTATTAGTTGGTGGTGAAAGAAATGAAGTAAAATATAAACTTCATGATTGTAGTCGATGTGGAAAAATGGAGGAAGTTGTAAAAAGTTTCAAGAGATGTATAAAATGTAGAGGCAAACCAAATCCTAAATACTATTGTACAAAAGAATGTCAAGGTAATAGTTATGTACTATATAATTCTTGATGTGTGTTTATTATATAATAGTGACTGATTGGAAGGCTGGTCATCGACTGGAACATAAAGATGATGAAGTAGAGAATTAACTTGTTTATCTGTACTGTGATAATCCTTTATATTCAACACATTTCGATGGATCAGTTTCATATTTCTGTTGACAATATGTCATTAGTCTCTTTACACCCTATAAATAGTAATTATAATTACTATTATTATTGTCATTAATTATTTACTTGTATATATTTTCTTTGTGTTTCATCATTGAGAACGTGAGCAATGGACTGTGAAAAGATCTTTTCTCGACCAGTTCTGGCATGTATCCCAACCATTGTCACTCCAATAGGCCAAGGTGCATTACCAATAGACATCTGTAAGTACCTATCATTAGCCTACAGTAGAATCAGTACATTATTATCATTATAGTAATATTCAGAGGATTACATTACTTTAACATATTCCTTTTGGAGTAGGAAAATACATATTTGTGAAAGAAATTTCAAAATATCTGGCATTATAGTCTATAGAATAGATATGATGAGTCATACACAGAATAAGAGATAGATATGATGAGTACATACAGTATATAATAAGGCATTACCTTTTTTTGTAATGCTTTAAACAATGGCTCCAGATAATCTTCTGTTTGTTTGTAAGTAGCACTTAGTAATTTTCCTTGTGTACTTTTTTTCTCAGAGGAACTTCTTGAATTCAAATCCTGTCCCCAATCTTTTAGTAAAAACTAATTATATTATTATAATTATTATCATGTTATGAATCATTAATGAATCTCACTGTTAATACTTTCAATACAAATTCCTGATCCTTATCCTCATCATTATCAGTTTCAAGTTGTGCAGTAATAGCCTAGAGTGTATAATACAATAATCACACAATAATACTTTAATATTTTACCTCAATATCTTTCCAAGTGGTTCCATCGTCTTTTATTCTAAGATCAACAGATTCTATTTCATCTCCCTGATATTAAAACTATTATCATGATGAAGGTGACTATTAATACATATTACTTGTTGTTTAGCTAATAAGTCGAGTTCTTCTTGATCTAGTCTGTCAAGAGCTGCTTTAAAATCATTTCTTAATCCCTACAAGACATATAAATAATAAAATACATCAAAATACTAATCATACACTATTAAATACCTTGTTCACTTCTGGTACAAGAATTTCTATTTGTCTGTAAAATGAAGTAATATTTAATTAATAAAAGTGAATTATAAAACCTTAGTCTTAAACAAGTCTCATTATCTGTTTCACCAAACAATCTGATTGGCTCTCCTCTTTCCCTTAATCGACGAATCACCTTATTATAAAACATTATAAATTATCATTAATAAAATACGTTAATTACTAACCTCATGCTGTGGTATATTGAATAAAGAAGATTCTTCAGTGATTGTAGGAGAAAATAATGAACTAGTACTATCATTACGAGAGTGTTTGGAAGCAGTTGGACTAGTTTCACAATCCTGAAGTGAAGTACAATATATATTAATAAATATATACACTTTATTTACCTCACTGCTTGTTGTATTAATTTGAATTCGTTCTAGTTCAGATCTTTTAATATATTTCTTTCCCTAACACACACGTTATAACATAATCCTGCATGTGATTATATAAGTACTTACCTTTACTCCTCTGTCTGCCAGCTCTTTTCTTTTTCTCTCCCTTTCTTGTTTCAGCAGTTCCATTTTTGTGACCACACCTATTTAAGGTGGGGCCCATTGTCAATAAATATCCAGTAGAAATGTGATCGAGATCTTGTGTTGTAGACTCAAAGATGTAAAGAAACTGCATTGACACTCAACCATGATGAATCTCACGACTAACTTCCTCTGATATTACCTGCACGTCAGCAAACACTTAAACATTATTATCTGAAAGACCATTGAATAGTTGTTGCATTACTCCTCGGCCAAAAAGAGAACAGAAAAGGAATCTAAAACATGTATTATTATTATCTATTGATAATTAATTTTAAATATGTGTCACAATTATTAAAATATTTATTACTAAAACTAAAAATAATTTTATTTACAAATAACTACTGATAACTTCCTTCAATCAAATCTGAAAATTGTTCTAAAGTTTCTTTCAAAAGAACACGAAGTTGTAAATTAGAACACGTTATACATTCTATAAGTACTGGATACAATTTAATACCTTGATTCCACAACGACATGTTCACTAAACAAAAAATATATTATACTATTATTTCTCATATCATTGTAATAATTATACAAAAGTCTCATTTCTATCACACACGAGTTTCATTCATACCTGCAGATCCTTGTTTTCTTGCATTCTTTAGAGATTGTATTAACACTGTAGTTGATTTCAGAACCAGAAATACCTCATTTAATAGAGATCTGCATATTGCAATATATTAATATTAGAATTAATAAACATCATCAAATACCTTGACGGAGGGCAACTACCACTTAACTTCTCTTCTTCTGAATATTTTCTTAAAATACATTCACTTCTTTCCAATATTCCATTCAGTGCAATATGTGAACTAGACTCTACACATTAATAATAATAATTATATATAATTAATAGTTCATTAATAATATACCTTCATGATCCATAAATGATAACTGCAGCAAAGCTTCAAAACATACACGAGAAAAATGTTCCCTCAAAGAAACGGATGATGGTGTGTCAGTGCCTATCAGAGAGAAAGTAACAACCAAAATATAAGAAGAAAGTGTTATCCATACCTTGTAGACTATGAAGCGAACCTTTATTCAAAATAACAGCCCATTTAGATATAAATGAAGAAGGGATTGTAGTAGATGGTAATGATATATGGGTTTTTAATAACTGGATAACCTGTATGGAGTATAATAATACACTAGATCTGATATCATGACATGATAACACAATTAATATTATACATATCATTTTGTTAACAGTTATTTTATTATAATAATTATTAGAGTATAGATCCCACACTTAATATTGTAAGTTGTTTGTTAAGTAAACAAATCACAATACTTGTAATCTTGTTGATGATAATTAGATAATAAAACATGTAACAAACTACAACATTACATACTAAATCTAGAAATGGGCCATTACCTACTTACATAATATAAATACTAATTTTATACTAAAATATAGAATTTTTGGATTGGTCAGAAATTTTATACAGATTTAGTTAATGATGTTCTTACTAGGTGTCAAAAATATTTTTGATGAGAAATGTCATTTGTAGGAACTGCGAGCATTTTAATATTCTGTCGAAACTCTAAATGGACCATGAACTATAATAGTTCATGGTCTGTTTTTTCGCCAAAATATTGAACGTTTTGAATTGCTCTGAAATTTTATCCAGACATAGTTAATGATGTCCTTATGTTTAATAAGGATATCACTGGGCCAAAACAGTTACTTAATAATGTTGTTACTGGGTTTATAAAGTTATTATTATTTACCTTAATATCATAATCTTCAATTTTCCTTTGATTTTCAATGGATAATTGGACAGTATGAGGTCTGGTTAAATATATATTGTAATTATAAAATAATAATCAATTTTGTAGCTCACATTTCTGCAAAAAATAAGTCATATAGAGCAATTCCAAGTACGTTCCATATTCGATCATTATCATCATGAGAAGGTGTGAGTATAGGTAGACTCCATTCCAAATGAAATAGTAACATATTAACAAGAGTAAACCATAATTGAAGAGGATGTAGATTATACTTTAACTTCAATGATTGGTGAACAGCCTAATGAATAATTAAATTAATATTATCAATGTTATTATATATATTATATATATACCTTTAAGAATTCTTCCATCATTAATTCAGTCTCCGAAGTCATTTGAGAGTCATGTGACAATACACATGATCTCATCAATTGTAGTGATAGAGTTAAACTAGAGAATGCAAATGGTGCCATGTTAATATGTTTCTCTGCATTACTTTCACTCGGAGGCGAACACAAAAATGAAAAATAATGAAGGAGTTCATTAAATACAGGATAATACAGTAAAGGAGATGGTAATAGTTTGATTATCTTCTTTGGATCCTTGATTTCTGATTTATCAAATAGACTATTATTATTCAACTTTCCAGAATGTTTAGATTGGAATACATCATCTGTAGTTATAAGTGATGATAAACAGTATAGTACAAGACGTTGTACACTTGTCATTGTGTTTTCATGAACCATTGGTACTAGAAATGGAGAAACATCTTTTGGTACTGGAGATAATAGCGCAGTGTTGAACACTTGGAAGGCTAATTTCAATTGTTGAGGAGTAAATGAATTTAATTTTTTATGCAGTAAAGGAAAGAGTTGTAGGAGATTGATAAAGAAGTCTTGAGACAGTAAAAACTTATCTTCTTCATTAGGACGATCATGTGTGACCTCACGACCAATATGTAACCAAACACTCCAGGCTTTCTCCCATAATGAAGTAGAAGGAATGGATACTGAATCAGGAGTTTGTAGTAACAACTGAAAACTAGACACAGCTGCAACAGCAACCTAAAACAAATAGTAATTAAATGTATTATTTAAGATATTATTAATAGACCTCATTAGTTCCATTGATAGTGCAGTTTGTAATAATATTAAGAAGAGTTGTCCAGGCTCTCTCAAAACCTTCTAATTGAAATAATGAGTCTAATCTAGTGTGTACAACACGAGATACTCCAGTTAATACAATGACCTGTTAATAGAATAATAATTATAATATTACATGACTCTATGACCTTACTTGGGTTTCAGCCCACTGTTTCTGAGCAGTGTCCCTTGAATGATGAATTAGAATAGAAGATGGTGAAGATGATGAGGAAGAAGTGGTTAATGTAGAACTACTGGATGAAGTAATAGCTTCCAATACTTTCTCAAGAATAGTAAACAATACCTAAGAGATGTGAATAGTTTATCATGTAAATGGGAGGTTCTAATTGGCTTCTTGCAAAACAACTACTTGAAACTACAGTGTCAAACCACATTATACATTATTACATTTTGTCAACCACTTCAGAAAGGCTTCATTATATAAACTTGGAATATGAACAATGTTTATGGTTACAAGTCCATAGGACTGCTTTTATGTGTTCAGAGTGTGGGCAAGGAGTCTTTATTGAACCCCAAGTAAGTGTGGTTTAGACACTACTTGGCTTTTCATATTACATACTCACTTGCCAAAGAACAGCTTGCCATGTTGAAGGTTGTAGTAAAGATCCATGAGCTGATAATGCTGTAAAGAGAGTTTGTGCAGCACTTTTTCTAATAGCAGAATGCTCATTAACACAAAGATCAGATAAACAAGTGAATAACAACATCCAAACAGCATCAAATACTGGTAATGAATTGTGAGGTAATGACTGGAGGAATAGCGATGATGATATAGTAACATTGAGTGTTGTGTTTCTAAGAGATTCCATTTCAAGCTGAACTGTAGACTGATGCTGATTTAAATAATCAGCGATATTCCACTAATATAATATAATATAATATATATAGATTATAATAATATTAACAATATTATAATACCATTAGTCCAATAGACGATAAAGAGATGTTAAGATCTTGTTCTTGTAATCCATATTTACTAATGACTTCCAGACATACAGGTAAACATAAAGGAGGCAAAAGAGGTAGAAAATCAGTTACTATAAGTTGTAGAGATGAGAATCCACCACGAATAAGTGCATCACTATACCAATGAACAGAGATGATAATTAGATAATCTATTACATGTATATATATATATATATATATACCTTTGTAGTAATGATCCAGTATTAATTACCTCCAGTATAATCATCCAACTATTGTGTTGTATCATTTGACCACATGAATGTAGAATCTGTCCTACACACTCCATTTGCTTTTGACGAACATCAAGATGACCACTTTGTGATAGAGTTAATAGAGGTTGAAGAAGATGAGTTTGTAGTGTACAGTCTATAGTCCCTTCTAAATGATAGGTTAATGCTGTACATATTGATGTTGTTAGGATTTCAGCTGATGCTTGTCTCAGAGATGCATCATTATGACTACACAACTAAATGAATAAATATGTGACAATAGATAGGTTGCCATGGCAATATATGACAGTGATAAACATGTGACAATAGATAGGTTGCCATGGCAATATATGACAGTATAAACATGTGACAATAGATAGGTTACCATCGTGATATGAGTTGTTATGGCATCCCAAACAACAGAGACCCTAGATAGATTACTATTACAAGTCTCTTGGAGTGATATGATAGGAAATAGACTGATCTCCTACGAAATGATGAGAATAATATGGAAAGAATTATTAATAATCCATACCTTTCCAGTACCCACTTGCATGGCTTCATCAGATAGTTGACACAAGGCATGCACAAGAGAAAGCAAACTTTTTTCAGATAAAAACCTGTAGTTTAATAACATGAAACAAGTGTAGTATGTACATGTACATTACTATTGTGGTAACATGTACATTACTAGTGTAGTAACATGTATATGTAACATACTTTGAATTAGAGAACAGTTCCTCAATTTTACTAGCTATTTCAGATATCTCTGATCTCTTCTCATTACTCACAAGAGCCTACATAATATTAATAATTATTAGTATTAGTATTGTAATCATATAGCTACCAGTGAATTGCTCTGATCTAAAGACTTGTTTAGTTTAACAGAGGAATTCTTTGAAGGTGTTAATCCCATAACAAGAGTTATATGCTAACAAGTGAAATATAATATTATATTTAATAATAGTAATTAATGACTCACTTGTATTGTAGTTAATACTAAATGCCATGCCTTGTCAAGTATATCACCATGGTGATGTACAAGAGTTAGAAGAGTTAAAAAACATTCTATATTCTTACAAGACAACTGAAAAGGAATTACATAACATAATATATTACATGATGTACAATTACTATACCTGTCCTGAAGGAGTTGTTGAGGTCACACCCACTCCCTCTCCATCACTAATGAAACTAATTCTCTTTTTATTGACACTTCCTTCACTAATCTTCTTAGAAGGATCAAAATGAGCAGATAGTCTAGCAGCTTGAGATGTTCTATATTGTAAAATAATAAACAGTAATAATAATATAATATACACTAACCTATCATTGTGTTTAGATTTAACATGATGTGATCCAGGTTGAGTTACAAGACTCATTGCTAGTTTAGGAGGAAGAGATGCTTTGCACAACGCTGGGAAAAATATAATAAATTAAATAATATTGAAAATTACCATTTCTTGCTAACCTGTTAGACAAGCATCTCTAGGAGCAGTGAGGTGAACAGTACCACATAACTGTATGAACAATCTAAAAGACTCTAGTATTAATCTAGTAGTATGATCATCTGAACTGTGTGTAACATGTGTAAGCTATAGAGAGTAACAATTATTATAATATCACTTACACTAGATCCAGTAATAGTGCTAGGGCTGATAGTACAGCTGACCAACAAGAAGATAACATGGTTTCAGAAACATCAGTATGACAACGAGGCTGAGTCTCTGGTCGTATAGGAAGAGGAGAAGACTGATCATTAACAACTAACGAAATACTTTTAATTGTATCAAATAGAGTTGTCATGGAAACTACAAGGGGATATCCTTCTGGTATAACAGGAATATCTTGTTTCTCAAGCATTTCTAATCTAAAATAAAATAAATATTATATTACAATTAATTATTTATATAAATATACTTACAACAATGGCTTCTGATAAGCATTAGTAGATAACACATCACATTGAATGGAGACATTACGAAATACAAAGGAATGTTGAATATTCTCTCCATTGTTTCCACCTAATGGATTACCTGTATTACTGGTTTGTAATGAAGAGCTGATCGAATGACTGAAATTAGACTGTATAAAGGCAGCTATTCCATCAACTATATCTCCAAATACTTTGGTTGAGTGTTGTTGCATATCATAACACTCAGTAAAAGATCTATTAGAATATATAACAATATAATAATTATGATAATATTAATATACCTTAATAATGAAGAGTCATTAGTAAACAAATGTAATACTTCAACAGCTAATGTTCTCTGCCATAATGGTTTATCACTATCAAGAAATCTCACTAACATTGATAGAAATATCTCACACTGTGTAACCTGATTAAGAAATACAACATAATTACAATGTACATGTCCATATATATACACACCTACACATAATACATACAATAATACTTACATGTATGTACATACAAATATATATATAAACATACATGTAATGATGTACATACATACATATATACAAACATATATACATACATATATACATACATACATACTACACACGTATGTACAGACATATATAAATAGTACATACACATATACATACATGTACACACACAGACAAGTGATTACCAATAGAGTGAAGTACTGTTTGATGAGTACATACACATATACATACATGTACACACACAGACAAGTGATTACCAATAGAGTGAAGTACTGTTTGATGAGTACATACACATATACATACATGTACACACACAGACAAGTGATTACCAATAGAGTGAAGTACTGTTTGATGAGAATTCTTAGTATTCTTAACAGACGGATATGTAATGCAAAACTGGGTTTTTCTTGAAGCATTGAAGAGGATAATGGAGAGTGAGATAACATATGACGTTGTTTAGAACTTGGAGAGAATAGTTTAATAACAAGAGGACACACACGTTCAGTTAATAAGACACTAAATAGTTTCTCCTAATGGATAGAGAGATTATGAAAATATTGATAAATATGATAATAGTTTCAGAACCTTAGCAAATATAACAGGGTAATCTTTCAGAACAATCTCTAGTAGTTCCAATCCTAATCCAATCTCCAGATTAAGAGTTGGAGGTAACCAAGCAGCTGGATCACCATTTATAAGAAAACACAAATCCTAAAATATTTCGTGAATTAAAGTAAATATAGAATGTAGAAAACATACTTGAAAAATGAGGTATCCATCTCTAACTTGAACTGGTAACTGTCTATGATCCACACTTACTGAAGGTGATGAGTCTGGAGGAGGTGGCTCAGGACTGTTCAGACCACCTATAGTTAATAATTATTAACAGTTACACATACAGACACAACCAAATAGACACTCCCACACAACACATACATCTACCTGAATTGGCTAGTACATTAAGTCTATCAAATTTAGTCTGTACTACTTGTCTAATAGCAACATTAGCAGTATTATGTAGACTTGGATCACGTGATTCATATAACTGAAAACATATCATTAAAACCTACAAGATATTATGTATTATTATTAATATTATAATACATGATAACTTACATTAGTTAATACATTTCCTTTAATAGTATCAGTAGCACTCGATAGTAACATTATCGTTTGGAGTACCTTTAGCTCTTCCAGTCCATTATCCACTAGTTTTTGTAATGTGTTAATAACAGTCTCCACTCGGGCCTAAGGGCATTAAATAGAATAGTTGTAATTAATAATTATAAACTGATTCAGATGAAAACTTAACATTTGACAGACTCTAGACAGTAAGTCAAACCACAAACCTACACTAATACATGTTGTACCTTACATCACCCAGACAATAGTGGCTCCACACAAAACAAGTTACAATTGTAATACAGAATATATATATATATACACGTTTATATAACAATATCAACTTACTATTGGGATAGCATTGTATTGAATGAGTTTCTGTAGTGAGCCTATTGCTACTTGAATAATACGAGGATTATTAGAATCACAGGCAGATAGAAGAGGATTAACAACATCATTTGTGGCTACTAATACTATAAGTTGAAAATATAATGACAGGTATTACAAACTATATGTAACTTACCTCTAATGGAAAAACCTCTCTGTTCTGATAGACTCTTTAATCTCATAGCTCCTCTTTCTGCAGCCTTACATGGTTAAAAAAAGGATGACAAAATATTCAAGAAAACAAATGCTACAATTGACTTACCTCTTTGACAACAGGATGTTTCTTTTTTGCTTCGTTGGATATGAGGAGTAAGTCATTTCTTAACATCTGAGTAAGTTTTAGAGCAATATCTTCTTTATTCTTTCTCTCAGCCATTCTCCCTCATGGCAAAACGTCTTCTAAATAATGCCCAAGTTACCGCCTATTTCAGGTCGCATTTTTCCGTATATTATCTCCGTTTATTAGAAACATGTGAGATATTACTGTTGTATAGAAAAATATAATTATGTTTAAAAAACCAATAAATAAAAGTTGATTTCCTTTCTTAGTATCTGCAGACTCTTTTTTTTTTACCGCTTTTTAAAGTAGCATTGTAGGTTAAAATCGACTGGTGTGGATATACAATTTATACAAGCGATGTAAGTGTTGATGTCATGTGATGAAGGCTATCATATGACCTTGAATGTGACTTAGGTAATTCATTGATTTTACCATTGTTATATGATAAGTCTTGTTCCAGTGCACTAGGCATATGATGTGGAATATGGAATGTTGTCCCTTGAGGAATACGTGGTAATGCAGTCATACGAGCCAAATCCAATGGAACCTGCTTGGATGATTTTTTCTTTGCTCCATTTCTTGAATGTTGATGTACCTGACTCCTATCAAGTGAACTATCATATCCTATATCAGTAGTAGTAGTCTGACTATCACTTTCAGGAGAATTATCACGATGTTGTATGATACGAGACACATTATTCATTCGTTGTAAAATATGAGCTTGACTTTC
Source organism: Petrosia ficiformis (assembly GCA_947044365.1). NCBI lineage: Eukaryota > Metazoa > Porifera > Demospongiae > Haplosclerida > Petrosiidae > Petrosia > Petrosia ficiformis. The sequence goes on along the minus strand of OX345644.1, from coordinate 6,967,041 downwards.
ATATTCAAAACTAGAAACAGTATCAGTTGGACTAGCTGGTGCTTCACGTGTTGTATTGGATCTAGTTCGTCTTTTATAGTGAGTGTTGTTATTTTTCTTTGATGACACAAGACTACTGCTGAAAAGACGTTTTTGGCTTCCATTGCTTGATCTCCTGTTTTTATTATGAAATTGATTCAGTTTTTGGTATTCTTCTTCTTCAATTGGTGAACGATATTGATATTTTGAACGTAAAGAACTAGTTTGTGATTGTACTGTCCCTTCACTTTGAACAGATTCAGTATCATTTGGTGCTGTATTCACAGTTCCACGAATTTCAGTATAATCTTGTGAGCTCATGGATTCCACTTGCATCATTTTATCACTATAATTATATATAGTAAAATATATTATGTATAATTATATATAATTATTTATAATTACTTACAGAACAGTAAACTTTCTATTTGGATAAGCGAGTGATGATGCTGACCCCAATAATTGGATTGGACTGACACTATTATTATTATTAAGTTTACGTTTTCTCTTGAACAGATAACTAACTACACAGCCTAACACACATATACTCAATAAGAACAGTATTACAACACCACCAACACCAGCAGCAGCTCCTATAAACCACACATGCTCATATAGTGCTATAAAAATGAATATAAATACTTGTAATAATAACAATGTTGTAAACAGTACCTTGCTCTTCATTCATAGTTACTACTGTTTGTTCTGTGGTTTCATTTATTGATGGTGTTGATTCTGGTATTATTATATGTATAGTAACAGTTTCTCCAACACCAAAACTATTGAGTGCAGCAATAGTAAAAGATATATTTGAGTCTTCTTCCAAATCCATATGAGTATAATAAGTCACTGATACATAGACAGTATCTGACTCGTGTATTATCAGATACATTGATGCATCAGTTAATTCATTGACTGGTTCATTTCTTCTAGGAAGTGGTGGTTTCCACGATATGTATAAATTAGGATCAATAAATACTGCAGTGACATTACGTGGTTCATTTGGAACACTGGCTATACCTGTAGGATCAAATAATATGTATAACTACATTTCTAATAACTTATTAACAGTATTACTTGTACTAGCAGTAATGAAATCTGAAAATGGACCAGTACCAACACTAGTACTAGCAGCAACTTGTATTTTATAATCTTGTAAAACTGGTAGATCTGTGAGTGTGACAGATGTGACATTAGTGGTAGTTGTGATTGTTGTACTGCTACCCGTTGTTAATACAACGTAAGTAAGCGTATAGTTAACTATAATTCCATTTCTTTGTGTACATGGTGGAAATTCCCAATTCACAATCAATTCACCAATTCTTTCGTTCTCCGTAGCATTCACATTAACTGGAGGAGCACTGGGAACTAATTAACAATGAATAATGTTATGATAGTATTATAACAATCAGGCATGTACCTTCCTCAGCTGTTGAAAATATCCCAGACATTTCACTAGGTAAACTAATTCCCAAAGAATTTCTAGCATAAACTAATACACTATACTTGTTATGTGGAAGTAATGAGTCTATCTTCAATACTGTAGAACTTTCAGTCAAATTGAAATCAGAACCCGTTTCACAGTCATTTCTTCCATGGTTTAGTATTTCAATTATGTATTCTAATATTTGAAGGCCTCCACTGTTTACTGACTCTGTCCAACGTAGCAGTACAGTTGTTGAAGTAACAGAAGCAACAGAAACATACAATGGAGGAGATGGTACTGCTGGTGGTACTGTAAAAAAGAAATGATGTATATTGTATAATAATATACTATACTATATACCTGTAGTAATATATGCTGCACCAATATCAAATATAATAGGTTGAGCTGTACTTGAAATAACTTCCAATTGAACATTGCATTCATATTTACCAGAATGAGAAGAATGATTGAAATTCAATATATATAAACTACCATTTCCATATAAGGTAATGTCAACATCATCTGAAACGAGTTTGAAATCTCTTGTCCATGAATAGGAGATTGTTGTACTAACAATATCTTTTATCATACAATGAAGTATCACACTATCTCCTTCTCTAACTAAACTACCATTTGGATAAGCGGATATTACTGGTTCATCTACAAAAATGGATGAAAACATATATACATACATAGTTACATACACACACATGCAATATTATTACCAATTACAGTCACAATACCGGCAGTGGAAGATCTTACTCCCTCAACATTACCACATACACACTGATATACACCAGTATCACTTGTTTGGACAGAATTAATAATTAAATTTCCAGAGAATGGATCATCATCAGCTAAATAGTGATCTAAAATATAATGTATAATAATTTAATGCTATAGTTATTAAGGACCATTCACTTCCTGAAAGAGTTAAAATTGCATTATCTTCAAGCCAAGAGAATGATGGATAAGGAAAAGCCATACAGATACAATTAAGTGTTATATTTTCACCAACAATTACAAATATGTCAGATGGACTTGTATTTATTTCAGGTTCCTTTGCTATGGTAAAAATAAGAACAAGAAATTGATAAGCTCACAATACTTGAGATTATAACTTACTGATAATTTCTAATAGTTCACTTGCTTGATCCTCTCCAGTGTCACTATTATAAGCTACACATTGTATAACTCCACTATCATATGGCCCTAGATTATGTATAATAAGAGTAGACTCTGATCCATTATTAATAATATCTATATCATCTGATTCTGTTATCTGATTGGTATTATTCCTCCATATCCAGTTAATAGGTAGATTCCCTTTTGCAGTACATTCCAGACTAACAGACAATGAAGCATATTGTTGAGTTATAGTATTGAACGAAGTTGTTATGAGAGGAGGATCTGTAGGGAGAGAGTTGTTATGTGTCAAGAACATCACAGTTTATATTGGAGTACTGTTAATGATATTCATGACTTCCGAGCCATCTGTTAGTAATGACACCATTAGGCTCATATTACACTCACTAATGATGTCAACATACCTTTCACCACAAGACTAGCATTATAATATAGGAATGTGTTATCTTGTTCTGCTTGACATGTATATAATCCACTATCAGTAGATGTTATATTTGTTATTACAATAACTCGAGAATCTTGTTCAAACATAATTTGATCAGATGATGAAACAGTAAATCCGTCTTTCTTCCACGTGTATGTAGGAACAGGTCTACAGAAATTGAATATTTATATAAATTATTATCATAACTACTATAATCATTTACCTTCCAATAGCAAAACATTGTAATTGTACTGTAGTCCCTGTTATTGCACTTTGACTTTTAGGAGTGTACACAAACTGAATTGATGGATGAGCCACAGGAGCAGCTGAATAGACAAGGAAAGTAATTATAAATATACCTGTATGTGAGTTACACTAACAGCTTTCTAAAATTAACAGATATGAATTAACTGCTTCTTCAGCTCCTCCAATCACATTATTTTTAACTTTACAAGTCCATGGACCATTATCACTGTCTTTAGTATAGCTAAAGACTAAAGTATTGTCTAACGTCATTCCAATTCGATCATTATATGTCACAAGAGTATTTCCACGATACCAAGTTACTTGTACTGGTGGCAGACTTTGTGGAACATCACATGAAAGATTAAATGGTGCATTCTCTTGATAACTTGTATGTTTTGATGTGGGGATAATAGTATCAATGACTATAGCATAAAGTAATGATGTATATAATTATTATAATTATCGAATTATAACCTAATCTTACATGCAACTCTTAGCCGAGCTTTTAGACTTTGCACAGATCCAAACTCATTTCTAGCAACACAGTAATAATATCCATTATCTAAACTACTAAACCCTGTAATTTCAAGTGTACCATTGTCATAGATAACATGTTTATTTAAAGTCAACGGTGTTTGTTCACCAGCAAACCACAATATATCAGGTACTGGATCACCAGAAACAACACAATCAAGAATTGCAGAACTTTGTGGAGAATATATTCCACCAATCGGATTGATGAGTATATTTGGAGGAGAGCAATACACTGAAAAGGAACAATCATATTGAATATAAACATTACATTTGTTTAAGTAATGTATGATGGAGTGTAAGCAATATATCAAGTAACAATATCAATCTACTTACCAGATACAACGAAAAATAGAATTCTAAAACAGCACTTCATCATCGGAGCAGTGTTGTCGCATAATGCAGGATTGCCACCCCCTCTCTAAATACACATACCAAGCATATACACCACTCCTCCCCTGACGACACGCGAGACATGTTTCGCCCACGAGTTCATCTCTTTGTACATCCGCTAGTTAAGTGACAGTGTGTGCTGCGTTCCTCAAAATAAAACCACAAAGAAACTTGTGCGATAGCAAAGCAAAGAGCTCCTTGGTATCCTTTCCAACATGAGTGATCAAAAGTCTGCAAACACACAAAAGTCGCCAAGTAGGGGAAGTTCGGCTTACAAAGTATACCGCCAGGGCTTTCTTTTGAAAGAAGCTACAAGATCAATGAGAAAGGTGAGATTAATCTAATAAGTGTTAATAAACACACGAGTTTATCATATCATTTTTCACCCAGAAATTAGCCAGATATTGGTTTGTTTTGTTTCAACAAAGGGACATGCTAGCATTTCTGTATTTTCAAGATGAAGATCACTATTTGGAAAGAAAAAAGAATGAAGGGTTTTTTCGAATAGATGATGCAACATCAATTGATGTATTACCAGAGCATATGGGTCGTAAGAATGCCTTTTGTATTGCTACTCCACGAAACAACTACATCTTAGTTTCTGAAAGCAGGTAATTAAGTCACCGACCCTGTAAATGGGACACACTCCTACATAAACTCCAAAGTGCTTACACTATTAGTTGTTGTCATGGTGTCAACACATAACACATTCACACCCATACTTAATCATTGTATTGTTTACCCACTGACCCCAGTACAAGACCAAGCAGAAAACTCTAATAACTACCTTATACTATCAACAGAATCCCTTTATTGGTTCTACTACTACAATACACCTGTTAATAACATTATTCATTACTATATCAGTTGTAAGTATCATTTATGGCATACCTTGAATTCTATAGATATGAGCTACATCATTGGTTGTTTGCATTGCATAATGCAATGGAAGAATACAAGAATAGTACTGTACAACGCAAGAAGAAACAAGGTCGACAAAGAACTAATTCTACGACTACAGGAGCTACTCCCAATAAGACACCACCAAAAATCAAGCCATCACGGCCAGCACCTCCTGCTCCCAAGGTACATGATATCAATATGATTTGTAGTACTAGTATTATCTATATTTGTATATAGGGTAAAAAGAAGGGTAATGATGATGACTCCACCCAAATAGACACAATGACTAGTCCAATACATGACCTTCCTTCCCCAACAACTAACAATCTGGACGTTATAGTAGCTGGACTACTAGCTGAATCACACGATACAACTGCCCTTAATTATACTATGACTGAAGAAGAAGAGAATCGTATTGAATGTTCAGATGAAGGAGAAATAGGTGAAATAGGAAATCTGTCGTATTCACTTCCTACGTTTAGTGAGAATGGAACTGGTAAAAGAGTTGTGGGAGATTCTAATTCAGATAATGTAGAAAGTGATGAAAGTGATCAGCACACGAGGCATTTCAGCTTGTCTGGAAGTTATGAAGATTTTTATGACAGAAACACAGTACCAATGGACAATCAAGGCAAGAAAAGATCCAAGAAACGAGGCAGTGCAAAAGGACGCCGCTCAGTGTCACCACCAAATCTCCCCCCTCCACCTCCTCCTGATGTAACAACATCAGAACAGGATGAAGAGAACAATATGCAAGTGAGACTACAACTCAATAATGAATCTAATGACGTTCCCGAAATGACTAATTCAGACATCACAATAGAAACTGAGATATAAATGAATTTATCAATATTACTATTAATTATTAATATTGTTATTGTACACAACAACAAATGCATTGAACAGCAGGTATTGTACTATTCATAACTATTGTATGATTTTTGTTTTCTTTTTGAGGTTTTTATAACATTATCAACACTATTTTGTTTATGTAGGTAATGAATGCAACATTTACCGAAGAACTTGATCAATTTACTTCTGAAATAGTAGCTCATGAGAAACAATCCAAACCACCTCCACCAGTTCGTACAACATCACTACCTCCCAACAAACACAAAGAAACAGGAGTGAAAGAGTATATAGAAGAAGCATTCGTGAAGGAAGACACTCTTCATTTATCTCCTGATATAACAAGTGAAACTGAAAAGAAAGACTCACATGGAATATTACGAAGAGAGGATTTAAGCAAGCCTTCAAAAAGAACAGTCATGTTTAAAGATGAAACAGACAAAAATCGATCTAGCCCTTCCTATGAGCCACGAATAGACCAAGAATCATTTACACAATTACTACCAACGTCAGTAGCTGAAGCTAAAGCAAAGCTGTTTGGAAGTAAAGAAACAGAATCAGTAAAATATACACGTCAACAATTCGACCTGTCTAAATATTCTGATAACACTGAAGAGGAGAAGGAAGAGGATGTATCTGATGACCTGATAATGTCCATTGAAAACGCATTACAAACAACAAGCTATATGGAAAAGAAACAAGTGGAGAAAAAAGGATTCACAACTGAAATAGCTCCTCCAACAGTTAATCCTCCTGTTCGAAATTTAGATGGTCAAGTTGTCCATTACTCTCCAATGACATCACCAAACGATGGAACTACAATTCCCTCGAGGAACGGTCTTCATATGTGGTCCGCTGGAGGGTCTGAAATACCATTTAATTCTACTACACAAGATACAGTCTATCGATCTATTGTGTAATCAGTATGTACCCCCACAATCAATCAATTAATTAGCATAATTACTATATGTTTTGACTTAACTCAATCATATTATATAATTTTTATATTAATATAGTTCAGTACTTGTTTATCTTGCATCAAATACTACAACTACGATCACAAGAAATAAATATATCACTATGTATGGAAGTGTGTATGAACTTACTTCTTTTTGTTCTTTTCTTATAAAGTATTCTATAACCACAATGTGTACATCGTATGGGATCACGTGGGCGTATTTCATTCTCACCATGACACTCTATAGATACAGTAAAAACAATTGTATCTATAATACTAGTTGTTCCAACTATCAACTCACCTCCACAAATATAAACCATAGGATGTTTAGTTGTAGCAGATACAGTTGAAGGAGTATCTGCCATCCCACGTGGAATGATTCTTATTAATGCCCATTTTTCCAATTAATGCCCTTACTCTAATTAATGCTCATTATTCTAATTAATGCTCATTACTCTAATTAACGCTCGTTAATCTAATTAACGCTCATTATTATTCTAAAATAATTAATACAAAACAGATACAATCACACATTTCGAAAACTCCTTATTTATTACAATGGAAGTGAAAAAGTACTGTATACAACATATACTGCACACAATAGTGAAATGTTATGATTATAATACAATACAAAATCCTTTCTTTCTCCTCTTCTTTTGAAGGGCTGCTCGTGTAGCTGTTATAAATACTTCCCTCACACCTTCTCGAGTTTTTGCTGAACATTCTAAATATTCATATGCACCTATATTATAAGACACTTGTCTTCCAGTCTCAGGTTTGATGGTACCTGTCACACCCATTATTGCTGGATCTGTGCGAAGATCTTTCTTTGTTGCAATAAGAAGATAAGGAACATTTGGACAAAAATGTTCAATTTCTGGAATCCATTTTGACTGGATATTCTCTAACGAGTCCCTGTTATCAACAGAAAAGCACATCAGTATTACATCAGTGTCAGGATATGAAAGTGGGCGGAGTCGATCGTAATCTTCTTGACCTTGAGAAAACATTATACTTAATAAAATTAGTATAATGACAGCCACATAATTTTAATGACCAATAATGTCACATGACAAACACTTGATATCACCTACTTACCAGCCGTGTCCCAGAGTGCCAGTTCTACTAGTTTTCCATCCACTTCTATATCTGATACATAGTTTTCAAACACTGTAGGTATGTATTTATCAGGAAATTCATCTTTTGTAAATGCAAAAAGTAGACATGTTTTACCACATGCCCCATCACCAACGATAACCAATTTTCTACGAATAGCACCAGCCATTTAAACACTGTAGAAATGTGTATGGAATAATAATCTTACAATAACATATAACACAATAAATATAAACCTACACACACACACACACACAAGGAACACACAAATCATATACAATACATCACATTTGGTTGATTTATCTAACATACCTTTTAAAGACTACAATCAATTTATCTTCACTATAAATAGAACTTCACGGAATTAAAGACACTTTATATATCACACCAAAGGAAGGAAATCTCTCTTCTTGCCACACCAATCTATTTTTAGAACACACTTGTGACAATTCTATTTTTAGAACATATCCTGCCCTGAGCATGTACCTAGTATACGGAGTTATACTACGTTTTGAATACATTTTTAAAGAGAATCGGCATTTCAAAGGTAGCAAGAAAGAGTAAAGTTAACATTTGATTTCATTCATCTTTTATCTGACTCTAGAAAGTGCTCCAGAGGAGCTCAATTGTTTGTGAGTTGAATACATGTGTATGATTTTTATATGTAACGTGTTGTGTGATTTTAGAGTGTGTATTTGTGCACACACCAGTAACATCCCATCATTATATATAAATGAATAATTGTATATATATATATGGTATGTAGTACATTTATATATATATATATATATAATTATTATATCAGTATCATTGTATCTATTATTGCATGGTATTTTTTTAATGAAGTACACTAAGTATAATATATATATATATATATATATATATAATTATTTTTATAATTATAATGCATAATTATTTAAATATGTAAAAATTGGTATCTTTAGTCATCAAATACATTCTATTGAAAGAGTATTAAGCATCATGTGTGGGGGAGATTGTTTCAGTAATAAAAATCACATTCTTAGAATTGTTTTGACTCATCTTGACATATATATAGTTATATTAGAAGGAAGTATTTCCCTTAATCACACAGCTGTTATTTATATATTCAATTGTTTAAAATGGTGTTAATCAAACACTGCTATGATGTAATAATGCTCTTGTATAATTGCAGTACCATTATGGCAAGTATAAGAAAGAAGTTAGTTATAGTTGGAGATGGGGCTTGTGGTAAAACATGTCTTCTAATTGTGTTCTCAAAAGATCAGTTTCCTGAAGTATACGTACCTACAGTATTTGAAAATTATGTAGCTGATATTGAAGTTGATGGAAAATGTGTTGAATTAGCATTATGGGATACTGCAGGTAAGAATTAATATGAACACTTACAACAACACTATTATATTATGATATTACAGGACAAGAAGATTACGATAGACTTCGTCCACTATCATATCCTGATACTGATGTTATTCTAATGTGTTTCTCTATTGATAGTCCAGATTCACTTGAAAATATTCCAGAAAAATGGACACCAGAAGTACGTCATTTTTGTCCTACTGTTCCAATTGTTCTCGTAGGGAACAAAAAAGATCTTCGTTTCGATGAAGCAACAAGAAGAGAATTAGCAAAGTCAAAACAAGAGCCTGTGAAAACAGAAGAGGGTAGAGCTATGGCTGATAAAATAGGAGCTTACGATTACCTTGAGTGTTCAGCTAAACTAAATGAAGGTGTACGAGAAGTATTTGAAACAGCTACGAAAGCCGCACTTGCAACAAAAAAGAAAAAGAAAGGCAGATGTAGTATTCTATAATTAACAAGCTACTTGTCTTATTAAGGAGACACTATGTACTGTTTGTTCAGTATTCTAATTAATGCACACTGTCAGTATTTACCATTACTACAAATAGAATGTATGTTTAGGTTACTATGAGTGATAGCTCACACAATACATGTCAAATGTGACATAATAAATAGTTATATTTGTGTATTGCTTTTGTTCTTTTGTCTATTATAAATTGTTTTTTACATCATTAATCTAGTTAATAGTTAATTAGTCAATATTCTATGTCCTGAACCACCAAAAGTTGCCACGGATACGATTATAATCGGGTAGCTGTTCAATTGGGCCTAGAGAACAAATAGTTATTTATTATTATTTCTAATGCTTCAACTCACCAATTCCTACAACTATAGGACATTTGTCATAAATATATCTTGTACAGACCTCCTTTATAGTCTTTGCATCTATTTGCTATTAACATTATTAAAATTATTAATTATTATAACCATAATTCACTTGTATTCTATAGTCCAATTCTGGTAATGGAATACGTCTACCATATGTTAACATCTGTCTCCCAATATCCTCACACACTGGAGTTGAACCTAATTAATAATAATTATTATTATTATTATTAATTTATAGTTATATATATATACCATCTAATTGCATCAAAAGACTTGTTTTAAATGCATTCTTTGCTCGTTCCACTTCAAAATCGGATATACTTGTACATAATCTCATCCTATATTAATAGTATACTGTAATTGTTATAATAACTATTTATAAACTATACCATTCATTTTGTAAATTAAAGAACAGATCATCAATCATTAATTTGTCTGTAACAAGATATATCCCCCTACAGACATAATAAGCATTGTCATTATGTTACTAAATATAGAATATTCCTATTAATAGACTAACCATAATCCTGTGTCAGTATAACAGGTATTAAATGACATAAAACTGCGTACCAGTGGTTCAGTAGCACATTCCTAATTAATAATAATTAAATACAACTAATATTAGTTTTATTATAATTACCTGAGCTAATCTACTTGGCATGTTAGCTCCATTCACAAATGATCTGTCCCAATTACCAACAATCTTAATTAATATAATCACACTAATGAGTTGTTAAATAACTTATAGTTACCGTGCTAGCAATCATTAATGGGAAATAGTCGGGATTAATCCATCCACATCCTTCAACTGCAAGAACAATGTGAGCAAATGGCATAGCATCATCACGTACTCTCATCTAATATTGATATATGTAACATAGATAGATAGATAAATACATCTTACATCACTGCCTGTATATCTACAAGCAGGTTGAGAAGTAAAATCAAAATTTCCACTTGATGAAGGCAGGCCATCAAAATACCTCTCTGCTAGCTTTACAAGCTCATCATGATCTACACCTAATTAAGTGTGTCGGTTAAAAATCAATTAATAGTTATTAATAACTCACCTCCTGCAGCAGCAAGTACCATTCGAGTAGCAGTGTAATGAGTAGATATATAGTCAATTAAATCTCGACGTTTAATACTCCTATCAATACATCATAAATAGTATTATAATAATTATTATACTTAACTCAATGGCTTGAACATGTAACTTCAGTCCAAACTCCTACCTCCTATATAGTAATACTTACTTGATATTTTCAGTTGGTCCTAGAATAGTTCTTCCAAGAGGTGTACCTTGGTAGGCCATAGAATGAACATGATCAAATATAACTTCTTCTACTTGTTGATCAACTTCCTAAATTTAAATGAAATGATAAAATATTTTTAACAGATGCTAATATACCACCTCCATTTCTCTTAAGATAACACCCCTTTCTCTTTCAATCTCTCTTTCCCCAAGAACAGGTTTAAGAACAATATCAGATAGAATATCAACAGCTATACAGAGGAGAGGTTAATTGTATTAATATGAGGTATTTATTCTTACATGTGGGAAGATCTTTACTGAAACATTTAGCATAGTAAACAGTTTGTTCTCTAGATGTGTAAGCATTTAAATGAGCTCCCATATTTTCTATTTCCAACTCAAGTTGAGTTTGTGAACGTTTTTGTGTCCCTTTGAATGCCATGTGCTCTAGAAAATGAGCCACACCATTAGTTTTATCTGATTCAAAACGACTTCCTAATATAAAAGAAACTCAACAATTAATATATATAGAAATATATAAAAACATTACCAGCATCAATCCACAGTCCAACTGTACAAGTATTACCTCCTGAATTCTCTGATGCAATACGTAATCCATTACTAAGTGTAGTTACACGAGTTTCAGGGACATTGAGAAGAGACTGTGTAATATATTAGGAATGTGGTTGTATTATACACACACAAACACATATTTAATTACCTGTTGGTATGACAATGACACATTTGTAGATGTAGATGCAGCAACACTCTTTAGAAGAAAAGTCTGAAACAAACATTATATATATATATATATATATATATATATATATATATATAATTATATATACATACACTACAACATAACAAAAGTACACTGTTATAACATACACACTTCTGTCAGTAGAAACATAAAGAAAAAGACAATATTTTTATATAATAAAGTGCTTACCTTTCCAGGAGAACGAAGTATACCTCTAGCAACAGCTCCAAAAACAGCAGCCATCTTTTCTTCTTTTGCTAGAAACTAGTCACATGATAGTCACGTGATCTTGCCAACGTGTAGAGTGTAGACTTGCAGCAATACTGGTAGAAAATGTTCTTAACAAGATCAGAATATGACAGGTATATAGTAATATACAATCACAATGCATAGAAATATATAAATCTGTATTAGAGGAGTGAATACATTTTCTCCTGAGGGACGTATATTTCAAGTTGAATATGCAATTGAAGCAATCAAGGTACATATATAATATATAATAGGTATATATATAATTTGTATTGTATACTATAGCTGGGATCTACTGCAGTTGGAATAAAGACATCAGAAGGTGTTGTCATGGCAGTTGAAAAAAGGATTACATCACCTTTAATGGTTCCGTCTAGTATTGAGAAGATTCTAGAAATTGATAGTCACATTAGTATGTTAATAACTAATTTATTGATTAATTGCTTATATATATTGTATATTATTATTAGGTTGTGCAATGAGTGGATTAATAGCTGATTCAAGAACAATGGTTGATAAAGCTCGTGTTGAAGCCCAGGTATATTAATTATTATAATTAATTATTGAGTGGTTCTTATTAAACACAGCATTACTGGTTTGTATTTAATGATGGCATATCTATTGAAAGTGTTACTCAAGCAGTTAGTAATCTAGCACTACAGTTTGGAGAGGATGATGATGATAGAGAAATGGTAAGGACCTAATTAATTATTCTTTAATAATAATAATCTGTAATCTTAAATAGAGTCGACCGTTTGGTACAGCACTTTTAATAGGAGGAGTTGATGAGAAAGGGCCCCAGTTGTAAGTATGTTATAATTATTATTATAATTATTATTATATCTCATTATGATCACAGATTCCATCTTGATCCATCTGGTACATATACAGAATATGAAGCTAAAGCTATAGGTAATATATTATAACTATAATTATAATAATATTAATGATATTCATAGGTTCTGGTTCGGAGGGAGCTCAAGCAAGTCTACAAGAGGTTTATAATAAAGTTAGTTAGTAATAGTTATGTTACTATTTATAGATCACATCATGTTACTATTAATAGAGTATGACGCTTGAAGAAGCTGAAGAAAAATTATTGACAATACTTAAACAAGTGATGGAGGAAAAATTAACATCTACAAATGTGGAGGTAATTATGTCACATACTCATCAGCTGTACTTTATATATAGTATGTACAGATGACTTCAGTAAGGATTGGAGGAAAATTTCAACGTTATTCCAAAGAACAACTGGAAACAATAATCAACCGAATGAAGAGTTGACTGATTTAGTTAGTAATAACAATTATTTTTAATTCTATATAGAAAAATCATTTCACAAAGACTATTCATAATTAGTTAATTAATAATAATTATGAACTTGTGCACATGCGCATCATTCAAACATCTCCACGTCTTCACGTTTCTGTGATCGAGTTTCCCCAAAAGATATAACTGTTGTTGATAAACAAAGAAAAGATTTGGGAATCTCAAGAACACAAAAGAATATGTCAAACATATGGATTCGGCGGATTAAAGGACACCGAAACAGTCTGGTGTAGCTAGACTAATGATGAGGTTAGTCATCATACAATACACCTGTGGTTTAATCCAATTCCATCTCATGTATAGTGTTTTTAATTACCAATATTTACACAATATTATAATCATTCTCTTCTATATTTCTTCTTTTAGTTCCAGTTTCAAGACAGAGAGCTACTTTCAACACGTGACAAATCATCAACTTACAGATTATGTACAAGATCAGGCTGTGTACACAGATCAGTTGAAAGTAGTAAATTAATTGTAACTATCTCATGCATTTCTCGAATGTATTCTCTAGTTCAGTTGACTTGTGAAAAATAGTGTGAATTTATATCATTAAATGCTGTCTTGTTTTTTGTATTGAGCTTCACTTCGGTGTAGACGGCAGGAAATAAGATAGTAATTTAGTAATATATCTTCATACAGTGTTTAACACAATGCAATTGTAACTGTATCTCATGGATTTCTCTAATGTATTCTCTAGTTCAGTTGACTTGTGAAAAATAGTGTGAATTTATATCATTAAATGCTGTCTTGTTTTTTAGTATTGAGCTTCACTTCGGTGTAGACGGCAGGAAATAAGATAGTAATTTAGTGATGTATCTTCATACAATGTTTAACACAATGCAATTGTAACTGTATCTCATGCATTCTCTAATGTATTCTCTAGTTCAGTTGACTTGTGAAAAATAGTGTGAATTTATATCATTAAATGCTGTCTTGTTTTTTAGTATTGAGCTTCACTTCGGTGTAGACGGCAGGAAATAAGATAGTAATTTAGTATTATATCTTCATACAATGTTTAACACAATGCAATTGTAACTGTATCTCATGGATTTCTCTAATGTATTCTCTAGTTCAGTTGACTTGTGAAAAATAGTGTGAATTTATATCATTTAATGCTGTCTTGTTTTTTAGTATTGAGCTTCACTTCGGTGTAGACGGCAGGAAATAAGATAGTAATTTAGTGATGTATCTTCATACAATGTTTAACACAATGCAATTGTAACTGTATCTCATGCATTCTCTAATGTATTCTCTAGTTCAGTTGACTTGTGAAAAATAGTGTGAATTTATATCATTAAATGCTGTCTTGTTTTTTAGTATTGAGCTTCACTTCGGTGTAGACGGCAGGAAATAAGATAGTAATTTAGTGATGTATCTTCATACAATGTTTAACACAATGCAATTGTAACTGTATCTCATGCATTCTCTAATGTATTCTCTAGTTCAGTTGACTTGTGAAAAATAGTGTGAATTTATATCATTAAATGCTGTCTTGTTTTTTAGTATTGAGCTTCACTTCGGTGTAGACGGCAGGAAATAAGATAGTAATTTAGTATTATATCTTCATACAATGTTTAACACAATGCAATTGTAACTGTATCTCATGGATTTCTCTAATGTATTCTCTAGTTCAGTTGACTTGTGAAAAATAGTGTGAATTTATATCATTTAATGCTGTCTTGTTTTTTAGTATTGAGCTTCACTTCGGTGTAGACGGCAGGAAATAAGATAGTAATTTAGTGATGTATCTTCATACAATGTTTAACACAATGCAATTGTAACTGTATCTCATGCATTCTCTAATGTATTCTCTAGTTCAGTTGACTTGTGAAAAATAGTGTGAATTTATATCATTTAATGCTGTCTTGTTTTTTAGTATTGAGCTTCACTTCGGTGTAGACGGCAGGAAATAAGATAGTAATTTAGTATTATATCTTCATACAATGTTTAACACAATGCAATTGTAACTGTATCTCATGCATTTCTCTAATGTATTCTCTAGTTCAGTTGACTTGTGAAAAATAGTGTGAATTTATATCATTTAATGCTGTCTTGTTTTTTAGTATTGAGCTTCACTTCGGTGTAGACGGCAGGAAATAAGATAGTAATTTAGTGATATATCTTCATACAGTGTTTAACACAATGCAATTGTACCTTTAATAAATTGTTTTTCTAAAATATACATTGTGTTTTTAATCACTAATATTTTCTATTCTGTTACATATTTTGGTCAAGTATCAATCATTTGATAGTATATTTGTTTATTATTCTCAACACATAACAATAGTATATTTGTTTATTATTCTCAATACATAACAATAGTATATTTGTTTATTATTCTCAACACATAACAATAGTATATTTGTTTATTATTATCAATACATAACAATAGTATATTTGTTTATTATTCTCAATACATAACAATAGTATATTTGTTTATTATTCTCAACACATAACAATAGTATATTTGTTTATTATTATCAACACATAACAACAGTATATTTGTTTATTATTATCAACACATAACAATAGTATATTTGTTTATTATTCTCAACACATAACAATAGTATATTTGTTTATTATTATCAACACCTAACAATAGTATATTTGTTTATTATTATCAACACATAACAATAGTATATTTGTTTACTGGTACCAAACAAATAACATTTCTCTTGTACACAGAACCTGGAATAGCTCGAGTTGCTCGTAAACTAAATTTAGATTATGCTCCAGCATCTCATCTATATTACATAAATATTTGAGTATCAATTGTCTTTCAATATATAGTACAGTATTGCAGCATTGTTACAATAACAAATAATAATTGAGAGTCTAAAGTAACTATTAGTAAAAAAAAACGATTTCATTAATTCATGATCAATTACATGTTGTTTCTAACTTACAAATTACTTACTTTAATTTTAATGACACTGTCAAATATAAAATACAATAAAATTGTGTTGTCTTCTACCTTTAAAAAATAATTTTAATGACAATGTCATGAATGAGTTACAAAATAAGTCTAATTATCTACTGTTGACTTTGTTGGTAACAGTGGATGATTTTTGAACACTTGAATAGGGAACTGTTCTCCTCCTCTTCCTCTTAATAGTCTCTTGCTAACAACATCAAAAAGCAGACAGTTATAATGATATAGTTCATCAAGACACGCCTTCTCTTCAGATGTAATCAGACCAAACCTATAATAAGGTAATTATAATACTGAGAGTACTAGCTAGTCCTTTGTCCACAGTCCTGTACTCATGACAGGATGGGAATGAGACAGTTTTTGATAAGTTTTGAAGCATGGGCCAAATTGGCTCAAAAATGGTTAGTGCGTGCACCATTGGGAATACTGTTAGTGATGATATAATCAGGATTAACTGCGCCACTGGCCCAAAGAGAGAACTGTGCAGTGCCAAATAAGAAGCTCTTTGGGCCAATGGTGTGCCATATAAGCTTATCAAAAACACAGGAATGAGACTATAAGGACATACCTCTGTAATCTTGATGTATGTACTACAACATTAATAGCAGGAACTGGATAATCTGATCCATATACTAATCTATCATGCAAGTCCTGTAATATTATTATTATTATTATTATAGTATATAACGTTTCCACCTTACAGTATTCTCTAATAGTTGTTGCAGATAAGGAACTCTTAATACTGTACAAACAGCTGATATATCTCCAAACAATAGCCCTTTATATCTGATTAGGTTTGGATTTCATCACATGATAGTCACACGATATATTTTCTTACTTTTCCTCTCTCATTAGTCGTAACCAAAGTTCAAAACAAGGAACAGATGTATTATCATTATCAATATCCGCAGCATATCCCTGTAATAAATAACATTATTAAAAATAATTAGTTGCTATGGCAACATACCTCAGTTGCACAATGAGCAGTAATAACTTTCACTCCACAATCAAGAGCTCTATTAATAGTATTAATAGATGAAAAATCGTTACTATAATTAATAATATACCTCCGAAGCAGGAGTGGATTTCCCAATCTATTATCAATATAAGCAGCATTCACAGTGTGTTCTTCACCACAATGAACTAGTAATATCTGCAATTTCATAAGGATTAAATGTGTGTGTGTGTGTGTGTTGTAAGTACCATATTCAGTTCTTTGATCTTGTTGTAAAATGGGATACATTTTTCATCTGATGGATTAATACCCATTGAATTTGGCTATATATGAGGAAACAGGACAAATGTAGCAAGACAAATAGAATATAACATACAAGCCACTTGATTATTATAACACCATGTTGAGATAACTGTTCAAGTATATCTAGTGCATCATGTCTATAAGGATTAACAGATCCAACTGGATTGAACAATTCAGGAAATTCAGTAGCTAGCTGTATAGAATATTCATTAGGTACATACTGGAAGAGAAAGATAATGACTTGTATACTAATGAATATCAAAACCACATCTACCATTGTTGTCCTGTTCATGTCTCGTTCACCAGTAATTGGATCATAGAATGCATCAAATGGTAACATGTTATATCGACCATGAATAAATCCAGTCATAGAAGGTTTAATAATTCCAGCAGGTACAAAATGCTTAATAAGACGAACAAGACGACTAATATACTGAATATCACCACTGAAAAAAAGCAAACAATAATAAGATTGTTGTCATGGTAACTATTACATGCTAACCCTTGTTCATCTACAACTTGAGCAGCACTCATAAAAATATGTGCTTTTAATCTTCTCAATGGATACCACCAAGATGTGAGCTACACAAGAAAATACTTAATCAATAATTAATCAATTAATGTATTACCTAACTAACTGTATGATGCATATGACATTGAGATCCAGAATCACCATGTCCAACAATATGACAATGATAATCAACAATATCCTGAGGATCCTAAAATAATAGGTTTATAAAATATTCTTTAAACCAAAATATCATTTGTAGCAACTGCGAGCATTTTAATATTCTCTCGAAACTCTAAACGGACCATGAACTATAGTTCATTATTTTTTTTTTTACCAAAATATTTCAACGTTTCAGATTGGTCCGAAATTTGTTCCAGACTTAGATAATGATATCCTTATTAGGTGTACAAAATATTTTTGATCAGAAATGTCGTTTGTAGGAACTGCGAGCATTTTAATATTCTCTCGAAACTCTAAAAAAACCATGAACTATAGTTCATGGTTCGTTTTTAGACCAAAATATTGAACGTTTCGGATTGGTCCGAAATTTGTTCCAGACTTAGATAATGATGTCCTTATTAGGTGTACAAATTATTTTTGATCAGAAATGTCGTTTGTAGGAACTGCGAGCATTTTAATATTCTCTCGAAACTCTAAAAAAACCATGAACTATAGTTCATGGTTCGTTTTTAGACCAAAATATTGAACGTTTCGGATTGGTCCGAAATTTGTTCCAGACTTAGATAATGATGTCCTTATTAGGTGTACAAATTATTTTTGATCAGAAATGTCGTTTGTAGGAACTGCGAGCATTTTAATATTCTCTCGAAACTCTAAAAAAACCATGAACTATAGTTCATGGTTCGTTTTTAGACCAAAATATTGAACGTTTCGGATTGGTCCAAAATTTGTTCCAGACTTAGATAATGATGTCCTTATTAGGTGTACAAAATATTTTTGATCAGAAATGTCGTTTGTAGGAACTGCGAGCATTTTAATATTCTCTCGAAACTCTAAAAAAACCATGAACTATAGTTCATGGTTCGTTTTTAGACCAAAATATTGAACGTTTCGGATTGGTCCGAAATTTGTTCCAGACTTAGATAATGATGTCCTTATTAGGTGTACAAATTATTTTTGATCAGAAATGTCGTTTGTAGGAACTGCGAGCATTTTAATATTCTCTCGAAACTCTAAAAAAACCATGAACTATAGTTCATGGTTCGTTTTTAGACCAAAATATTGAACGTTTCGGATTGGTCCGAAATTTGTTCCAGACTTAGATAATGATGTCCTTATTAGGTGTACAAAATATTTTTGATCAGAAATGTCGTTTGTAGGAACTGCGAGCATTTTAATATTCTCTCGAAACTCTAAAAAAACCATGAACTATAGTTCATGGTTCGTTTTTAGACCAAAATATTGAACGTTTCGGATTGGTCCGAAATTTGCTCCAGACTTAGATAATGTTGTCCTTATTAGGTGTAAAAATTATTTTTAAACCAAAATGTCGTTTGTAGGAACTGCGAGCATTTTAATATTCTCTCGAAACTCTAAAAAAACCATGAACTATAGTTCATGGTTCGTTTTTAGACCAAAATATTGAACGTTTCGGATTGGTCCGAAATTTGTTCCAGACTTAGATAATGATGTCCTTATTAGGTGTACAAAATATTTTTAAACCGAAATGTCGTTTGTAGGAACTGCGAGCATTTTAATATTCTCTCGAAACTCTAAACGGACCATGAACTATAGTTCATGGTTCGTTTTTAGACCAAAATATTGAACGTTTCGGATTGGTCCGAAATTTGCTCCAGACTTAGATAATGATGTCCTTATTAGGTGTACAAAATATTTTTGATCAGAGAGGTCGATTGTAGGAACTGCGAGCATTTTAATATCTCAAAACTCTAAACGGACCATGAACTATATATAGTTCATGGTTCGTTTTTTGACCAAAATATTCAACGTTTCGGATTGGTCCGAAATTTGCTCCAGACTTAGATAATGTTGTCCTTATTAGGTGTAAAAATTATTTTTAAACCAAAATGTCGTTTGTAGGAACTGCGAGCATTTTAATATTCTCTCGAAACTCTAAAAAAACCATGAACTATAGTTCATGGTTCGTTTTTAGACCAAAATATTGAACGTTTCGGATTGGTCCGAAATTTGTTCCAGACTTAGATAATGATGTCCTTATTAGGTGTACAAAATATTTTTGATCAGAAATGTCGTTTGTAGGAACTGCGAGCATTTTAATATTCTCTCGAAACTCTAAAAAAACCATGAACTATAGTTCATGGTTCGTTTTTAGACCAAAATATTGAGCGTTTCGGATTGGTCCGAAATTTGTTCCAGACTTAGATAATGATGTCCTTATTTGGTGTACAAAATATTTTTGATCAGAGATGTCGATTGTAGGAACTGCGAGCATTTTAATATCTCAAAACTCTAAACGGACCATGAACTATATATATATAGTTCATGGTTCGTTTTTTGACCAAAATATTCAACGTTTCGGATTGGTCCGAAATTTGTTCCAGACTTAGATAATGATGTCCTTATTTGGTGTACAAAATATTTTTGATCAGAGATGTCGATTGTAGGAACTGCGAGCATTTTAATATTTTCTTGAAATGGACCCTGAACTATAGCCTTGGTACTTATTTTAGTAGTAAGGGTTTTGGATTGGGTTTAAACTTGTTACAGAGTTATGTAATGATGTGTTTGTTATGTTCATATAGTTTTATTCATCAGAATGTAATTATAAATAGAATTACTCACTAAATCATGAAATACTCTTTCTCTCAGTATCTGTTG
This sequence comes from Petrosia ficiformis, assembly GCA_947044365.1. Lineage (NCBI taxonomy): Eukaryota > Metazoa > Porifera > Demospongiae > Haplosclerida > Petrosiidae > Petrosia > Petrosia ficiformis. The sequence continues at coordinate 6,945,721 of OX345644.1, read as the reverse complement.
AGAAGCTGGAGAGAGAGGACACACTCCTTCATTATCTAATAGGTCTTCTGGTTCATAAGAGAAATTACCACCAAGCTGTTATAATATAATATTATACAATTATAATTATATATATATATATATATATATATATATACAGTGTGACATACACTCTAAAAATAAACAAACACCTTGAAACCTATATACTGAGCAAAAGATCTCCTCCTGATGAGATTTGGTGGACCAGGTAAACAGTTATCTTTTATTTTGAACTCGTACGTTGTCATCATTACAGATGACCTGTGAGAATAATACAAGATTATGGACACAAATAACTAGTTCTTACCTGCTTGTTAGAATTGAATAACTTTCTCCTTCAGCCATGTTTATTTTTTATTAGCAGCCACACCTTATATACCAAAGAAAGATTTGCGCATGCGCAGTTCAGTTTAATTATGTCTTTAAAAACTACATTCACAAAATTTGTGAATGTAGTACGTATATTTTCATTATTTTGCAGGTGGATGTTTCTTGAATGCATGTACAGGGAACTTCTTCTCTCCACTTCCTCTTATTAGCAGCAGCAAACAGATTATATTAACAATTCACCAAGACACACTTTCTCTTCTGTAATCAGACCAAACCTACAATGATAATAATCATAAAATATGCAATATATATATGTGAAGTCATTGAGCGAGTAAGGTATTAGTCAATTCTGTAATACTCTTTAACTACCGGCTGTATATTGCATAATTTGTTACATGTAGTACACCTGGTTAACATCTGTGTAGTTGTATGTTGTAGTCTTGTTAGATCAGGATGTTTATAGTTGAATAATTATTATAGACAGATCTATAATATTATTATCTGTATAATACAATGAAGATACAGTAATTACTTGCTGTCATCATCCTATACATGCTGTTAATGCTGTAGTACATACATCAAGACTGCAAAGGTGAAGCCATATTAAATGGCCTTTTTTAGGGTGGAGTATCTATTGTTTCATATCACTATAAGGCTATGTATTTTGCGCCTGCAGCGTCGTTTGAATATGGCTACTAAGTAAGTTATAGATGATCTATCTATTTTATTGCATTTCCTATAATAATTATTTTATAGTTCATCATTGATGAAAAACTATAACTTCAGAATAAGAGAAAATTGTTTGTCTGGTCCTCCATCACTGACTTCTAACTGTTCATGGGTTGAATATATTGTTTTCAAGGTATTTCTATTCTATAATGAGTGTGTGATTCATATAATGTTTATATATCTAATCATTATATATAATACTATTATAACTTAGCTTGGTGGTAATTTCTCTTATGAACCAGAAGACCTATTGGATAATGAAGGAGTGTGTCCTCTCTCTCCAGCTACTCAACAGATACTGAGAGAAAAAGTATTTCATGATTTAGTGAGTCATTCTATTGTAATTGTAGAGACGACACAACACAATAAAAATGCAATTAAGTGCAGAAATGATTTGTTCAATTTTCTGACCTATAGCTAGACAGTTAGGTAATTACTAAACACCTTCATAGCAAACTGCTGCACTTAAAAATATTTCAGGAAATATTATTATTATTATTATTATTATGTGATTTAACTACTGGCTAATACCAAGAATTTTACTTGTTTGATTCTGGGCTAGTTTAATATCTATCATAATGTCAACCAAATGCTTAAGAATTAATGTAAAATTGACATTTGAATGAATCAATGAACATTTGATAGTGTGATACATTAACTTCACTAATTTAGGATCCTCGAGACATTGTTGATTATCATTGTCATCTTATGGGAAATGGTGTCACGGGATCTCAATGTCAAATACATGGCAATGTGAGTTAACGATATTCATTGACAAATCAACCTTCACAATATTTATAGTATGAATCTTTGTGGCATCCGATACAAGTTTCAAAAGCAATTATGTTTTCTTATGCAACTCAAACCATACAGAGAAAGAAGTGAGTGTGGTTGCCATGGAAACAATTTTTTTTATTGATTTTGTTTTCAGTGGTGATATGGAATATCTTAGTCGTTTCATTCGTCTTATTAAGCATTTTGTACCAGCTGGAATTATTAACCCTTCTATGACTGGATTTATTCATGGTCGATACAACATGTTACCATTTGATGCATTCTATGACCCAATTACTGGTGAACAAGACATGAATCTTTCATCATTGGTAAATGTGGTTTTGATATTCATTATTATATAAGTCATTATCTTTCTCTTCCAGTATGTACCTAATGAATATTCTATACAGCTAGCTACTGAATTTCCTGAATTGTTCAATCCAGTTGGATCTGTTAATCCTCATAGACATGATGCACTAGATATACTTGAACAGTTATCTCAACATGGTGTTAACATTGTACTATGGCTAGTATGTGTGTAATATATTATCATATCTCATATCATGCACTGATTTATTTCCAATAGCCAAACTCAATGGGAATGGATCCATCAGATGAGAAATTAATTCCATTTTATAACAAGATAAAGGAACTGAACATGGTATATGTGTAGGATATATATAGCCCTAGTTGGAGGCATTGGTTGAGGGCATATAATATAACACCTGGTAGATAGATAATTGGTTGAGGGCATAGGTGTTATATGCCCATAATTGGCTTCAACTATGTCCTTATGGTATATAACACAAAAGTATGCAATTACATTTTGTAAATCACATTTGACATCACTCATGTCAAGTAGAAACCATAGTGCTATACCAATTAGTGTTTACTGTAAAAACTGTGAAAATATGATTAGATTTTTTAGTGGCTAGACACTAAATCTCCCTGTCTACAGGCATGTTATGGGCATATATCTCCCATGGTACATCGAAGGTTACCATGGCGATTGCCCACTCACCATGGTATAAACTATGATACACAGTATCATCTAAACATGCATATTGATATATTTTTATACAGGTTATGCTTATTCATGGTGGTAATGATCAAGCTCTCAACGCTGGTTTTCATGATAATAGTTTAGGGAATCCCCTGCTATTAAGACGGTATGATGAGATTCACAGTTTATTTTATTCAAATAATGATTTATGTTTGATAGAGCTCTTGATTGTGGGGTAAAGATTATTACTGCTCATTGTGCAACTGATGTATGTTGTCATAGCAACTAATGGAGACTGTTTTAATTACAATTATAATTGCAGGGATATGCTGCAGATATTGACAATGATAATAGATCTGTTCCTTGTTTTGAACTTTGGTTACGACTAATGAAGGAAGAAAAGTAAGAATATATATCATGTGAATGTCATGTGATGAAATCCGAACCTAATTAGATACAGAGGACTGTTATTTGGAGATTTGTCTCAACTGAATGCAGTACATAGAGTCCCTTATCTCAAAAAAATATTAGAAGATCCTGTGAGTGATTAATGCACTAATGCAAAGGTATCCCTGAATTGAATTGCATTTGTATGTACCATTGCAGGACTTGCATGATAGATTATTGTATGGATCAGATTATCCTGCCCCCGGTATGAGTCTATTGAGTCAAACATCAAGACTGAAAAGGTATGTATACTTATGATAATACTCTGCAGTGTTCAATGATTTTCAATTCATAAATACACATGTATTACTATCCAAACTATGTTTGCAGCATATCTGCTACATCTAGTAATTAATGAATTGACTGAGACACTACCACATAAATATATTGTATATTATCATTACAGGTTTGGTCTGATAACATCTGAAGAGAAAGTGTGTCTTGATGAATTGTTTAAATATAATCCTCTTCTGTTTGATGTTGCTAGTAAGAGATTAGTAAGAGGAAGTGGAGGGGAGAAGTTCCCTGTACATGCATTCAAGAAACATCCACTAGTATTACCTGCAAAATAAAAAAACTGTGACTGTTGACCCTTGAACACACGCTGACATCTGTTGTATAATAATATTATTTCAATTTTTTGTTTTCATGGTCCAATTAGAGTTTCAAGAGAACATTAAAGTACAAGTAGCCAATATTATATCAAATATAAGATTGGCTACTTTCCATTGTAAACATGTTATGAAAAGTACAGATATACTCTCTATTTGTTTATGATGAAATCAATCATTATGTTCTTATGGACAGTACATCTGTATAATAATCACATTTATAACTGAAGTAAAAATTTCTTTATTATGGCATGTACCTCATCTCATATACTAGTCAATACAGATCAAGATGAAGAAATTATTAATCATTATCTAGGAAGAAAAGGAATTTGTATTAATTTATAGTCTCAGGAGGAATTGAAACCAAATGAAGGTTATTAATTTTTACAGTGCGGTTTCAGCCCAAAAATGAGTTATTAAAACCAGTATCAAAGCTATACCCCAACAAAGAGAACAGAAGATTAGGAGTTTCATATTTAGTGTCATTGAATTAATGTTAATAATGAAGTGTGGTAGAAATAATGTAATTATTGAGTGAATAAAAATCGTTTTTTTACTCTCTCTTTAACTAATAGTCCTTTTGTTAGTTTTATCCATCTCTCCAGAATACGTTTCTCTCGTTTCTGTTGTCATAGAAACAAACAAACTATTATAATATTATAATAAATGTTTAATATTCATTACTTTAGACTCTTTCTCAATTATAATCTGTTGTTCTTGTAACCATGCTTCTATTAATATATCTTTAAATTCCTCAGCAACTACAATACCTTCTATACTGTATTCAAAGACAAATCATATTTCAGTATTTATTATAAAATGTAATATAAATTACATTGGATGACAGTATCCACCATGGAAATCCCATCCTTTCATTGCTGGAGCATAATCTAAATTCAGTTTACGAGCAACTCGAGCTATTCCAGGTTCTGTGTACAAGAGAAATGTGATTTGTTTGGTACCAGTAAACAAATATACTATTGTTATGTATTGAGAATAATAAACAAATATACTATTGTTATGTGTTGAGAATAATAAACAAATATACTATTGTTATGTGTTGAGAATAATAAACAAATATACTATTGTTATGTATTGAGAATAATAAACAAATATACTATTGTTATGTGTTGAGAATAATAAACAAATATACTATTGTTATGTATTGAGAATAATAAACAAATATACTATTGTTATGTGTTGAGAATAATAAACAAATATACTATTGTTATGTGTTGAGAATAATAAACAAATATACTATTGTTATGTATTGAGAATAATAAACAAATATACTATTGTTATGTGTTGAGAATAATAAACAAATATACTATTGTTATGTATTGAGAATAATAAACAAATATACTATTGTTATGTGTTGAGAATAATAAACAAACAAGTTATTTGTTTATTATTCTCAATACATAACAATAGTATATTTGTTTATTATTCTCAATACATAACAATACATGTTTGTTTATTATTAAATGTTATTTTAATAATAAACAAACATGTATTGTTATGTAATAATAATAAACAAAACATCAATAATTGTGATAACAAACATCTATTGTTCTTATTGATAATGTTTGTGTTTATAAACATAATTCTCTACTGATTGATGTCAACATAAACATGTAAATAAAACACGTAAATACCATGTAAATGTACAGATCCAGCTGGTAACATAGAAGACTGAAATAACTCAACATTACCATATTCATTTCTTGGTACTTTACCCTATAATATTTACAATTAACAAATAATAATAAGTTATTACAATTATATTTACATCTACAACTGGTGGAGGTATATACTCTTCTGTCTGCCATTTACCAAACACATCTATCATATTTGATTCAGCCTCAAGTGTCGTTTGACCCTAATGGATTGAATTGATAACATATATATACATACAAACTAACAAACTTACCTTTTTACGTCTTCCTTTCACACTCTTGTAAGGTTTCTCTCCTTTCTATTACATAATTTGTAACTGAAATATGTAATAAATATTTAATAATTAATTACCTTCACAATTCTACCTTCTTTAAGCCAAGTCTCTCGAGTATGTAACTATATAAATTATAATAATTAACATAAATTGGATAATTATAATTATTTACAAAGTGAACACAGTTTCGTGAATAAACAGGTTCTCCTCTAAAATAATCTATTACTTCACTATCTTCAGGATATATAGCTGCAAGTGTTGCCATGACGATTTGCAAAACTACATAATATAAGAATACCTTCAAACTTCAATAAGTGACTTCTTAAAACATATCTAAAATACGATTATAATAACAGTACAATCTCATTAATATAATAATTATTAATACATACAGTGGGTGTGTCCTGTAGTCTGATGCAGTCGTTGGTAAAGGATTAGATAGAAGAGATGCTGAAAAATAGAAGCAATAAATCATTCAATAATGATAATAATAATAAACCTGTTATATCTTCATTCTCTAGTTCGCATTCTTCAATAGATGGAGTAAATGGTTGAAGACATTCACTCCACCATTTACTATCAATTCTGTTCTTACAAGTACTAGTACACCACTGTGACGCATAGCGAGGTGTGACATCATAAATCATGTGATCTAAAATAAAAGTCACATGTTATTCATTTGATCTTTTTAACTTACCATTTTCAATAGCTATGATATAGTTCATCTGATGTTGGCAATGTTTCTCACATAAGTGTGGTTGATTAACAGAAATGGATGGTAAATGTAGACACATCCATTTACCAGCTAATAGTATCTCTGTCCAACTGTTATAATTATCTATCAGGAAAGACAAGTCATAATATACAATTATACATCAAATACATACCATATATAATAATATCATCATGTGCTACTGCATCATATGTGTTTAGTTTGGGTCTTTTTGATGGTAATGATGATGATGTCACTGTGATGTCATCAAAATATGGTGATTTAGTTATATTCTCAACTTTCCTTTTTCTTTTATTAGTTTGAGAATCTTCTTTTTTGTATTTAAATTGTTTCAAATTGCTATCCATATCTAAGGGCTCATTCACCAAAGCATTTGTGGTATAGTCAGGTGACACATCATGTGACTGAATAGGTACTTTCTTTTTTGAATCTTTAGTTGACTTAGTAGATTTCAAAGGTGAGACTTTTAACACTAATACTATTCTTGTTCGGAATCCTAAGCCCCTTAATAATGATACTAATAACTGAACATCAGTATAAACCTATTAGAATTAATGGTCATGTGATCAACATGTGATAATATATTATAACACACATTATTTTTTAGATGAGGTCCAATATATTCTTGTAATGTACTTACACTTGATGAAAACCTACAAGATCTAGTAATATTATTATAATATCAATCATAACTTACCATCTTATTAATTTAGGTAAAACAGTTTCATTGATGGTCTCACAAGGACTCACTAATGAAAATATCGATGGAGTTAATGAAATAACAAGAGATTGTACAAGAGGATCATCACACATTGAACTGTATATACGACTATGAGCTAAAATACACAGGAGATGAACCTACCATAAATAGAAATGGTATATTATTTATAACATACACATATGTATGTACCTTGTGTATGTTTATTACAACTTCTTTCTGAAATGAAATCATTGCCTTCTCATAAAAGTTGTGTTTCCTTCTGTTTCACACATATAAAATTACATATAAGAATTAATACTTACCGTTTAGATTTCCTGTCTAAAGTTATTTCAAGTGATTTCTCAGACTGATCAGTTGTTGAGATAGATGACATCATTAATAAATCTAACACAATGATTTAGTGGATAATTACTGGAGTACTAATGACAGAATTACTTTCATCATGTCCTATCTCTTCTCCCCATTCAACTTCACTCTCTGAAGAAGTGTCCATCTTGAAAATAGCACACGTGGAAACACGTGTTATTGGGCATGCGCAACAAACGCAAAATACGTGTACTTGGCCATGCGATACTAACGTATTATAAGACGTGACATAAGCAAGATAATAATAAAAATACAACATATAACTGAAATAACTACTCTATTACTTAAAGATCAACACCTTTCATCATTCAAATCTGGTACCATCAACTTAACATCCCATGCTTCTTGATACTAGACCAAAAATATGTAACAGAATAGAAAATATAACACAATGTATCATTAATATACATTTGTACTGTTAGAAAAACAATCTAATAGATACAGCATTGTGTTAAACATTGTATGAAGATATATCACTAAATTACTATCTTATTTCCTGCCGTCTACACCGAAGTGAAGCTCAATACTAAAAAACAAGACAGCATTTAATGATATAAATTCACACTATTTTTCACAAGTCAACTGAACTAGAGAATACATTAGAGAAATGCATGAGATACAGTTACAATTGCATTGTGTTAAACATTGTATGAAGTTATATTACTAAATTACTATCTTATTTCCTGCCGTCTACACCGAAGTGAAGCTCAATACTAAAAAACAAGACAGCATTTAATGATATAAATTCACACTATTTTTCACAAGTCAACTGAACTAGAGAATACATTAGAGAAATGCATGAGATACAGTTACAATTGCATTGTGTTAAACATTGTATGAAGTTATATTACTAAATTACTATCTTATTTCCTGCCGTCTACACCGAAGTGAAGCTCAATACTAAAAAACAAGACAGCATTTAATGATATAAATTCACACTATTTTTCACAAGTCAACTGAACTAGAGAATACATTAGAGAAATGCATGAGATACAGTTACAATTGCATTGTGTTAAACATTGTATGAAGTTATATTACTAAATTACTATCTTATTTCCTGCCGTCTACACCGAAGTGAAGCTCAATACTAAAAAACAAGACAGCATTTAATGATATAAATTCACACTATTTTTCACAAGTCAACTGAACTAGAGAATACATTAGAGAAATGCATGAGATACAGTTACAATTGCATTGTGTTAAACATTGTATGAAGTCATATTACTAAATTACTATCTTATTTCCTGCCGTCTACACCGAAGTGAAGCTCAATACTAAAAAACAAGACAGCATTTAATGATATAAATTCACACTATTTTTCACAAGTCAACTGAACTAGAGAATACATTAGAGAAATGCATGAGATACAGTTACAATTGCATTGTGTTAAACATTGTATGAAGTTATATTACTAAATTACTATCTTATTTCCTGCCGTCTACACCGAAGTGAAGCTCAATACTAAAAAACAAGACAGCATTTAATGATATAAATTCACACTATTTTTCACAAGTCAACTGAACTAGAGAATACATTAGAGAAATGCATGAGATACAGTTACAATTGCATTGTGTTAAACATTGTATGAAGTCATATTACTAAATTACTATCTTATTTCCTGCCGTCTACACCGAAGTGAAGCTCAATACTAAAAAACAAGACAGCATTTAATGATATAAATTCACACTATTTTTCACAAGTCAACTGAACTAGAGAATACATTAGAGAAATGCATGAGATACAGTTACAATTGCATTGTGTTAAACATTGTATGAAGTTATATTACTAAATTACTATCTTATTTCCTGCCGTCTACACCGAAGTGAAGCTCAATACTAAAAAACAAGACAGCATTTAATGATATAAATTCATACTATTTTTCACAAGTCAACTGAACTAGAGAATACATTAGATAAATGCATGAGATAAAGGTACAATTAATTTACTACATTCAACTGATCTGTGTACACAGCCTGATCTTGTACATAATCTGTAAGTTGATAATTTGTCACAGGTGGAAAGTAGCTCTCTGTCTTGAAACTGGAACTAAGAGAAGAAATATAGAAGAGAATGATTATAATATTGTGTAAATATTGGTAATTAAAAACACTATACATGAGATGGAATTGGATTAAACCACATTTGTATTGTATGATAACTAACCTCATCATTAGTCTAGCTACACCAGACTGTTTCGGTGTCCTTTAATCCGCCGAATCCATATGTTTGACATATTCTTTTGTGTTCTAGAGATTCCCAAATCTTTTCTTTGTTTATCGACAGCATCTTTTGGGGAAACTACAATCACAGCAACGTGAAGACGTCTTTATAGATTTTTGAATAATGCGCATGCGCACAACAAAATTTTAATTACTATCTATCATAATTATATACACCCATATAACAGACAATATGGTAACTATCTTGTAGTCAATACAAAGTGTTTTGAAGTAAACATGCAATTATATTATTATTTTAGTTGTTGCAGTAGAACTATATTTTAGAGTCTTAAAAGTTACGGTTCTATGAACACCAAAATGTAGAATGTTAATCATGAGGTGTTGTCTTTCTTGCAGGTATTAATGAATGATTCTTAAACATATCCGCAGGTAGCTTCTCTCCTCCACTTCCTCTTAATAATCTCTTACAAGCAACATCAAACAGAAGACAGTTGTATTGAAATAGTTCATCAAGACACACTTTCTCTTCAGACGTTATCATGCCAAACCTGTAATGAATTTCATGATATTAATATTTACAAAGACTTCATGCATTGTTGTGGCACTAGTAACTAATTATAAACCAGTGAGATCTTACACTTCCCTGTTAATTAAGTTATATACCTTTGTAATCTTGATGTATGTACTACAACATTAACAGCATGTATAGGATAATCTGATCCATATACTAATCTATCATGTAATTCCTATAAGAATGTTACTATTTTCATTACATTCACAATTACTAATTACTTACTGTATCTTCTAATATTTGTTTTAGATTAGGGACTCTATGTACTGCACATATTTGAGACATATCTCCAAATAGTTGCCCTTTATATCTGATTAGGTTCAAATTACACCACATGATAGTCACATGATATATATTATTACTTTTCTTCCTTCATTAGTCGTAACCAAAGTTCAAAACAAGGAACAGATCTGTTATCATTATCAATATCTGCAGCATATCCCTGTAATTATAAGTATAATTTTAAGTCTCTATTAGTTGCTATGACAACATACAGCACTTGCACAATGAGCAGTGATAATCTTTACTCCACAATCAAGAGCTCTATCATAAATATATCATTATAAATTATTATAATTATATCGTAGTTAGTACCGTCTAAGAAGCAGGGGATTTCCTAAACTATTATCATGAAAACCAGCATTTAGTATATTATCACTACCACCATGAACAAGCATAATCTGAGTCAGTGATTAATAAGTGAGATTGTATATTCATATTATTATATACCATATCTAGTTCCTTTATCTTGTTATAAAATGGAACAAATGTTTCATCTGATGGATCCATTCCCATTGCATTTGGCTAATACACAGAGTTACATACATTAGATATGATAACATATTACACACATACTAGCCATAGCACAATGTTAACACCATGTTGAGATAACTGTTCAAGTATATCTAGTGCATCATGTCTATGAGGATTAACAGATCCAACTGGATTGAACAATTCAGGAAATTCAGTAGCTAGCTGTATAGAATATTCATTAGGTACATACTAGAAAAGAAAGATAATGACTTGTATACTAATGAATATCAAAACCACATCTACCATTGATGTAAGGTTTACATCTTGTTCTCCAGTTACAGCATCATACACAGCATCAAATGGTAACAAATTATATCGACCATGAATAAATCCAGTCATAGAGGGGTTAATAATTCCAGCTGGTACAAAATGCTTAATAAGACGAATAAAACGACTTATGTACTGGATATCACCACTGAAAAAAAGAGATTAGAAAGTATTAATTAAATAATACTACTTACAATTTGTCATCATAATCAGTAACTTGAGCAGCATTTGAAAACACCATAGCTTTCAATTTCTGCAGTGGATATCTCCATGTATAGTACTATGAATATAATTAACTACACAAGTTAATGAATATCGTTAACTCACACAATCATGCATGTAGCACTGAGACCCTGTAAAACCATTTCCCATAATATGACAATGATAATCCACAATGTCTCGAGGATCCTAAAATTACAATGTTCTCTTTAAACTTTAAACAGATCCTGAACCATACATAGACTTGGGTACTAATATTTCATGAAAATGAGGGATTGGTTGGAAATTACTTCTAGATTAGGTGAATAAAATATTTTTGATCAGAAATGTCGTTTGTAGGAACTGCGAGCATTTTAATATTCTCTCCAAACTCTAAAAAAACCATGAACTGGTCCATTTTTTAGACCAAAATATTCAGCGTTTCAGATTGGTCCGAAATTTGTTCCAGAGTTACATAATGATGTCCTTATTAGGTGTTCAAACTATTTTTGATCAGAAATGTTGTTTGTAGCAACTGCGAGCATTTTAATATTCTCTCGAAACTCTAAACGGACCATGAACTATAGCCTTGGTACTGATTTTAGTAGTAAGGGTTTTGGATTGGGTTTAAACTCGTTACAGAGTTATGTAATGATGTGTTTGTTATGTTTATATAGTTTTATTATCAGAATGTAATTATAAATAGAATGACTCACTAAATCATGAAATACTCTTTCTCTCAATATCTGTTGAGTAGCTGGAGAGAGAGGACACACTCCTTCATTATCCAATAGGTCTTCTGGTTCATAAGAGCAATTTCTACCAAGCTAATAATATATATATATAAATAATCATTGTAGACAGATACATATACCTTGAAATATATATACTCCAACCATGAAGTATTCCCAGTTGTTGGTGGACCAGACAGGCAATCTTCTTTTACTGTAAACTTATATTTTTGCATCAAAGATGATCTGCAACATAATAATTAATGTGTGATAATAAATGCTATATACAATTACTTGCTGTCGTCATCTTTCTCAAAACCCCTGCTTTCTTTTGCAGCCATTGTTTGGAGGGTTGCGCAAACGCGCATTCAGAAAAAAATTAATAAATTAATTAAAGAAATAAAATTAATTATTAATTAACAACATGAAAAGATACATACATACATACATACATACATACATAAAAGATTCAGCAGTAAAAGAAACGAGATTTCACAAGTTATGCATTTCTAGTTGCTAAAGAATTATTATTAGCTAAAGACATAGGTCGTATACATTGTGAAGCTGAACAAACAGTATCTTCCATTCGTTCTTCCTGTTCATCATCATATTCATCCTCATCTTCATTAATAATCTCCTTGCTACATGATAATATATTATAACACATATTATTTTTTAGATGAGGTCCAATATATTCTTGTAATGTACTTACACTTGATGAAAACCTACAAGATCTGGTAATATTATTATAATATCAATCATAACTTACCATCTCATTAATTTAGGTAAATCCTTTTCATTGATGGTATCGCAAGAACTCACTAATGAAAATATCGATGGAGTTAATGAAATAACAAGAGATTGTACAAGAGGATCATCACACATTGAACTGTATGTACGACTATGAGCTAAAAGACACAGGAGATGAACCTACCATAAATAGAAATGTGTACATTATTTATAACGTACACATGTATGTTTATTACAACTTCTTTCTGAAATGAAATCAATGCCTTCTCATAAAAATTGTGTTTCTTTCTGTTTCACACATATATAATTATATATAAGAAGTTAACTAGAATACATACCGCTTAGATTTCCTGTCTAAAGTTAATTCAAGTGATTTCTCAGACTGATCAGGAGTCGAGATAGATGACATCATTAATAAATCTAACACAATGATCTAGTAGATAATTAGTGGAGTACTAATGACAGAATTACTTTCATCCTGTCTTATCCCTTCTCCCCATTTCAATTCACTGTCTGAAGTGGTGTCCATCTTGAAATTAGCACACGTGGAAACACGTGCTCCTGGGCATGCACAACAAACGCGAAATACGTGTTGGCATGCGATACTAACAACATACAACTGAAATAACTACTCTATTACTTAAAGATCAACACCTTTCATCATTCAAATCTGGTACCATCAACTTAACGTCCCATGTTTCTTGATACTAGACCAAAAACCAGAATAGAAAATATAACACAATGTATCATTAATATACATTTGTACAATTGCATTGTGTTAAACATTGTACGAAGATATATCACTAAATTACTATCTTATTTCCTGCCGTCTACACCGAAGTGAAGCTCAATACTAAAAAACAAGACAGCATTTAATGATATAAATTCACACTATTTTTCACAAGTCAACTGAACTAGAGAATACATTAGAGAAATGCATGAGATACAGTTACAATTGCATTGTGTTAAACATTGTATGAAGTTATATTACTAAATTACTATCTTATTTCCTGCCGTCTACACCGAAGTGAAGCTCAATACTAAAAAACAAGACAGCATTTAATGATATAAATTCACACTATTTTTCACAAGTCAACTGAACTAGAGAATACATTAGATAAATGCATGAGATAAAGGTACAATTAATTTACTACATTCAACTGATCTGTGTTGAAAGTAGCTCTCTGTCTTGACATTGTAACTAAGAGAAGAAATATAGAAGAGAATGATTATAATATTGTGTGAATATTGGTAATTAAAAACACTATACATGAGATGGAATTGGATTAAACCACATTTGTATTGTATGATAACTAACCTCATCATTAGTCTAGCTACACCAGACTGTTTCGGTGTCCTTTAATCCGCCGAATCCATATGTTTGACATATTCTTTTGTGTTCTAGAGATTCCCAAATCTTTTCTTTGTTTATCAACAGCAGTTATATCTTCTTTTGGGGAAACTACAATCACAGCAACGTGAAGACGTCTTTATAGATTTATTTTGAATGATGCGCATGCGCATACGCACAAATACATTTTGTCGTCAATTATGCATATATAATAGTAACAGACAATATTGTAAATATCTTGTAGTCAATACAAAGTGTTTTGAAGTAAACATGCAATTAATATTATTATTTTAGTCCTTGCAGTATATAAACTATATTTTAGAATCATATAACATTACTAAAATAGGTTCTATGAAAACAGAAATGTCGAATGTTAATCATGAGGTGTTGTCTTTCTTGCAGGTATTAATGAATGATTTTTAAACATATCCGCAGGTAGCTTCTCTCCTCCACTTCCTCTTAATAATCTCTTACAAGCAACATCAAACAGAAGACAGTTGTATTGAAATAGTTCATCAAGACACACTTTCTCTTCAGACGTTATCATGCCAAACCTGTAATGAATTTCATGATATTAATATTTACAAAGACTTCATGCATTGTTGTGGCACTAGTAACTAATTATAAACCAGTGAGATCTTACACTTCCCTGTTAATTAAGTTATATACCTTTGTAATCTTGATGTATGTACTACAACATTAACAGCATGTATAGGATAATCTGATCCATATACTAATCTATCATGTAATTCCTGTAAGAACGTTACTATTTTCATTACATTCACAATTACTAATTACTTACTGTATCTTCTAATATTTGTTTTAGATAAGGGACTCTATGTACTGCACATATTTGAGACATATCTCCAAATAGTTGCCCTTTATATCTGATTAGGTTCAAATTACACCACATGATAGTCACAGGATATATATTATTACTTTTCTTCCTTCATTAGTCGTAACCAAAGTTCAAAACAAGGAACAGATCTGTTATCATTATCAATATCTGCAGCATATCCCTGTAATTATAAGTATAATTTTAAGTCTCTATTAGTTGCTATGACAACATACAGCACTTGCACAATGAGCAGTGATAATCTTTACTCCACAATCAAGAGCTCTATCATAAATATATCATTATAAATTATTATAATTATATCGTAGTTAGTACCGTCTAAGAAGCAGGGGATTTCCTAAACTATTATCATGAAAACCAGCATTTAGTATATTATCACTACCACCATGAACAAGCATAATCTGAGTCAGTGATTAATAAGTGAGATTGTATATTCATATTATTATATACCATATCTAGTTCCTTTATCTTGTTATAAAATGGAACAAATGTTTCATCTGATGGATCCATTCCCATTGCATTTGGCTAATACACAGAGTTACATACATTAGATATGATAACATATTACACACATACTAGCCATAGCACAATGTTAACACCATGTTGAGATAACTGTTCAAGTATATCTAGTGCATCATGTCTATGAGGATTAACAGATCCAACTGGATTGAACAATTCAGGAAATTCAGTAGCTAGCTGTATAGAATATTCATTAGGTACATACTGGAAGAGAAAGATAATGACTTGTATACTAATGAATATCAAAACCACATCTACCATTGATGTAAGGTTTACATCTTGTTCTCCAGTTACATCATCATACACAGCATCAAATGGTAACATGTTACATCGACCATGAATAAATCCAGTCATAGAAGGGTTAATAATTCCAGCTGGTACAAAATGCTTAATAAGACGAATAAAACGACTTATATACTGAAAATCACCACTGAAAAAAAAAGATTAGAAAGTATTAATTAAATAATGGTTGACAGTACTTACGTTTTGCCAAGACGATCAGTAACGTGGGCAGCATTTGAAACCACCATAGCTTTCAATTTCTGCAGTGGATATCTCCATGTATAGTACTATGAATATAATTAACTACACAAGTTAATGAATTCGTTAACTCACACAATCGTGCATGTAGCACTGAGACCCTGAAACACCATCTCCCATAATATGACAATGATAATCCACAATGTCTCGAGGATCCTAAAATTACAATGTTCTCTTGAAACTTTAAACAGATCCTGAACCATACCTATACACTTGGGTACTAATTTTACATGAAAATAATGGATTGGTCTGAATTTATTTCTAGATGAAGTGTATAAAATATTTTTGATCAGAAATGTCGTTTGTAAAAACTGCAACCATTTTAATACTCTCTTGAAACTATAAACGAACCATGAATTATACAGTTCAGACCAAAATATTGAACGTTTCGGATTAATCCGAAATTTGTTCCAGACTTAGTTAATGATGTCCTTATTAGGTGTACAAAATATTTTTGATCAGAAATGTCATTTGTAGGAACTGTGAGCGTTTTAATGTTCTCTTGAAATGGACCCTGAACTATAGCCTTGGTACTGATTTTAGTAGTAAGGGTTTTGGATTGGGTTTAAACTCGTTACAGAGTTATGTAATGATGTGTTTGTTATGTTTATATAGTTTTATTCATCAGAATGTAATTATAAATAGAATGACTCACTAAATCATGAAATACTCTTTCTCTCAGTATCTGTTGAGTACCTGGAGAGAGAGGACACACTCCTTCATTATCCAACAGGTCTTCTGGTTCAAAAGAGCAATTTCTACCAAGCTAATAAAATATATATAAATAATCATTGTAGATAGATACATATACCTTGAAATATATATACTCCAACCATGAAGTATTCCCAGTTGTTGGTGGACCAGACAGGCAACCTTCTTTTACTGTAAACTTATATTTTTGCATCAAAGATGATCTGCAACATAATAATTAATGTGTGATAATAAATGCTATATACAATTACTTGCTGTCGTCATCTTTCTCAAAACCCCTGCTTTCTTTTGCAGCCATTGTTTGGAGGGTTGCGCAAACGCGCATTGAGAAAAAAAATTAATGAAATAAAATTAATAGCATTTATTATCACAGATTAATTATTATGTTGCAGACATAATAATTAATCTGTAATAATAAACACTATATACAATTACTTGCTGTCGTCATCTTTCTCAATACAACTACAGCCATTCTTGCAGAGGTTGCACAAATGGCATTTAGAAAATTAAATTATGAATAAAATTAATAATTATTAATTAACAACATGAAAAGGTACACACATACATACATACATACATACATATATAAAAGATTCAGCAGTAAAAGAAACGAGATTTCACAAGTTATGCATTTCTAGTTGCTAAAGAATTATTATTAGCTGTTTCTTTATCTAATAACGTCTTCTGTTTACAAGAGAAGCAGTGATACACATCAATTTCTTCAACACTCTCAATAGTCAACCCAACACATAATAAATGATACCACAGCTGACAATGATCACATTGTACCCAACTCAATTCTGAAGACATAGGTCGTATACATTGTGAAGCTGAACAAACAGTATCTTCCATTCGTTCTTCCTGTTCATCATCGTCTTCATCCTCATCTTCATCAATAATCTCCTCGGTACATCCTAAAACATGACTAGGACTGGTGGTTTTGGCTCTCGAGGATTTACTTGGTGAGGATCCCGTGCTGGTAGGTGAGACCTTTGTACGAGTAGGACCAGAAGACTTTTTCTTTTTCTCGTTTTGTTTCATTGTCTTCTTTCTCTTAGTTACAGGAGATGATGTTTCTGGTAAAGGTGTTTTAGTTATTGCATCTCCTCTTTTACGTTTCTTAGCATTAACAGCATCAGTAATAACAGGAGGTGTGGCTTCATCATCTAATTCATCGTATACTACAGTAGGCTGAAAGAGAAATAAACACAGTGTGGATATCTTAATAGAATCAAATAATAATGTTAATTCTAATTTGTACCTTTCTTTGAGAGATTTTAGGTAATTCACATTTCAAAGCTTCCTCTTCTGATAATCCAAAATAGGACAAACATTCTGAGTCTGTTTGTAGTAGCTATGAAAATTAAAACAACTATTTATTAAACTACTTTTTGAAAATGCAATTTTCTTGTTGTATCATGACTATGTTATTAATAGTATCATAATTCCTATAGTTCTATTAATAGTATCATTCTTAGTTCTATTAATAGTATCAATCTTAGTTCTATTAATAGTATCATTCTTAATTCTATTAATAGTATCATTCCTAGTTCTATTAATAGTAGCATTCATATTTCTATTAATAGTAGCATTCCTAGTTCTATTAATAGTATCATTCTTAGTTCTATTAATAGTATCATTCCCAGTTCTATTAATAGTACCATTCTTAGTTGGAACATTTTTAGTTCTATTAACCGATTCACCGCGGAATTAATTTTTGTAATTCTACGTTACAAACGCTAAATTAAATCTTTAAAAATTTCAAATTTACATACCTGTTTACAAAACCGGTTATAACTGCTTATGTGTACAATTTTTGTATGGCATCGATTGCGTCATCGATCAGACCACTTTTTTCTGAGGAGAAAGGTACCAAACACGAAGGACTTTGAGTCAAGAATGTAGAGAAACGAAGGGATATACAGGTTGGTGTTTGTTGTTAGTACAATTTGTGTGTAAAGTAGCTATTGTAGGATTATAAAATTGTCTAAGTAACATTATAGAGACCAGTACTATATATATATATATATATATATATATATATATATATATATATATATATATTATACAGGTATAAATATATATTATACATATATATAATTGTTATAGTGTAATTATAATAATAATTATTATTATATGTATAAAGAAGACTATGCATGCATAAATATGAACTGGACTCTATTATGTTGAAGGGTTGTTCCTGTGATGAATTAGAAAACAGTGTGTTGTGTGATCTCCTGTGGGACACAAGTACTTGCTGCACTCCTCACAGAGCTCAAAAGTCTCTTCTTTTATGTTTTATTATGTGTTGGAATGCCAACAACGTCTAACACAACAATATTGTTATTGGCTGTTTTCTTTTTTGTAGGGTGTGTTACTAGATGTGATGATCCACAGTAGGTTCTTCAACTGGCCATAACAGCAAGATAAAACATCTCAAGAAATAAATAATACTATCTATAACAGAATTATTGTTATTAGTCACATGTAAACAAAAAAAGACACGTGTACTTTACACGTGGATTTTTTCAATTTTTCTTTATGAAATGTCCTATTAAACAGTACATGAAAGTTGTAGCGTATATGTTCGTATATCATCTGTGAAAGTAACAGCGCTGTACTGTGGACCGTTCGTGAGTTAGACGTGTTTGAAGTGGGTGTGTCAGATTTGTCGCATTTATGCGACAACCGCGTTTACAGTACATAAATCTTTTGTCGCATAAATGCGACAACGGCGGTGAATCGGTTAATACTATCATTCCTAGTTCTATTTATAGTATCATTCTCAGTTCTATTAATAGTATCATTCCTAGTTCTATTAATAGTATCATTCTCAGTTCTATTAATAGTATCATAATTCCTGTAGTTCTATTAATAGTATCATTCCTAGTTCTATTAATAGTATCATTCTCAGTTCTATTAATAGTATCATTCATTCCTGTATCCACACATCATTTAAAGTAATCAGTTGATGAATATTAAATATTTCCAATGACATACACACGCTCTCTCTCTCATATACATGTACCTGCCATAACTGTGTTGTTTCATCTGTTGTTACTTCAAGAAGATCTCCATCAAGAAGTACTTCTTCCATTCTCTTTCGCTGGAGCTCAGACAGACCCACGTAGGAGCTCTTCTCTTTCGATAATTGATTATTGTAATGTCGTAATACAGAATCTGAGATAAACAAACACATAACACATTAAACTAGTCATACAGGTATTACTAACCTGCTTGACTGGCTAATTGAGCTTGTATATCATTTTCTGTTTTTACTTCAGATGGATCAGAAATGGCTTCTTCCTTCCATTTCAATATTTTCTTCCTCAAGTCTATTAATCTCAACTGTTGTCCTCTCGCATCATCAATAACTCCTCGCTTAGAACTAATCAACTCTCGAGCTCTCTTCTGCCACGCTATAGCTCTCTCTGCTAGACAATGAAGAGCTGTACCTTCAGATATTGCTACAGGAACTTTCTGAAGAGATATTAATAACGAAACTATCGCATCAAGTCGTGGGCGTCGGGTCCGAAGGCAGGCACCACAAATGAATCTCATATCTTTACTAACATCACTCTCTTGTGATAACTTGCTTTTAGGAATATGTAAACAGTGAGCATGGTACCATTCATTACATACTTCACATTGTAGCATATAGCCACTCTCAGGTTTGCGACATAGACAATATACTACTGGAGAAGATCCAGGTTTTGAATCACCATCTTGTTGTTTATCAATATTAGTTTTCCTAAGCGATTGAATATGTGTCTTCTCAACTCTTTCCATTTCGTGAATATACTCCATTTCTTTTAATCTATCTCCTTTGAGTGAGGTAAGAGGTGTGGGTATTATACTATATTCACTATCCTGTTTTTTCTTTCCTTTACTGGGATGAGTTAAACAACAGGTAACACTCGTACGAGGAAGAAGAACCTTGATTAAATGATTATATCGTCGTCATGACAAGAATAATGATGGGTGTTTACCTCTAATAGTGAACAAGGTGAGTTCTTCTTTAGGAATGTTCGTCCCGCTCTGTCAACCCAAGCTTTGGCAGCCGAATACCTGGACTCTATCTGTGGAAGATGATCCAATCTCACAGGTAGTGGACGAGATGAAGATAGAAGTTCCTTCAGAGTATCATAATGAGGATCTTTATCAGTCACCTAATTAAAATTCATGAGTCATGTGACCTACATATCACAATAATTATAAAAACACCAATTACTATCTATTAATTAGGTGGGCGGGGTCAGTTTGTCAGAGGATGAAATCAACATTGATTTGTTTCAGTCCCGAAAGATGGTATATTCATATAACTCATCATTCCCCATCAAATTAATTGACCAATATGGTAACCATGACAACCAATAGGCTCTAAATAAACACTAATTAACATAGCTCATGTCGTGCATAATTATTATAATTAGTAGGAACTAACTCATATTACATGTACCTGTACATGTTGAGCTTCTGATAATTATTATAATTAGTAGGAACTAACTCATATTACATGTACCTGTACATGTTGAGCTTCTGATAATTATTATAATTAGTAGGACCTAACTCATATTACATACAGTACATGTACCTGTACATGTTGAGCTTGTGCAGTCCATTGCTTAGCAAGTTGTATTGTTTCAGTCACAGTTTCAACGAGTGGTATTATCACAGGTATGTCATGTGACTTTGATAACATGCTCTCATAATAAACTATTGGATGAGGGGGTCTATTGAAAGAAGAGATAATTAACATGAGGAACTTTACTAATCCTCTCCTAGGAAACGTACTTCTCTTTTAATGCAGATTTTATTTTCTGTTCCCACTCTTGAGATAATGATATTAATGTCTTCACACGTTGTAATACATTATCTACGGCTAATTTAATTATATATTCATAACTATTATTTATATGAATATTAATTAGATTTACCTTGAGAATGAGGCAAAGTTGATCCCTTTTTATACATATTACGTAAAGTATCAAAATGAAGATCATGTCCATTTGATAACAGATCCTCACTCTCTCTTACCCAAACAATCTGATTAATAGCCTAAAAACATCAAATACATGTACAATAACATACATGTACATGTACAGCAACATATATGTACTGTCACGTACATGTACAGCAACATACATGTACAGTAACATACATGTACATGTACAGTAACATACATGTACTGTCACATACATGTACATGTACAGTAGCATACATGTACAGCAACATACATGTACAGCAACATAAATGTACTGTCACATACATGTACTGTCACATACATGTACATGTATAGCAACATACATGTGCTGTCACATACATGTACTGTCACATACATGTACATGTACAGCAACATAAATGTACTGTCACATACATGTACTGTCACATACATGTACATGTACTATATTTGTACAGTCAATTCTATAATTATACATTAGTCTGCTCATCATCTACATGTACATGTACATGTATTTATTTCATTAGTATATTTGTGTGTTAACTTACATTTCTAAGTTCTGTTATTTGTGATATATCAACATTTAATGATTCTCCTCTTTCTAATAAATCTTTTAATAACTTAATCCCTTCTCCACTGGTTGTCAAATTGGGAAGAGTACTTAAAGCAGAAGACACATCTTGTTGATATATCAATATATTATCAAGACGAGACTGTATGATAATATGTATTGATGTGTGTATATAATATATTATACATGTATATATTACCTGTAATGCTTTGACTTGAGGTATTACACAAGGTAATGAGTCCACATCAACCAATAGTCTTTGAAGTTTTTCAACAGTGACTTGTTCATCACTACACATATAAATACAAGTATATTAACACGCACACACACACACACACACACATACTTATTATTTTGTCCGATATTACACACTAACTCAAGAACTCTCTCTGCTTCTGTTATTGTAGCATTGAGTTCCTGATATTGATCAGAACTAGTAAATCCTTTTGTTTCTGAATCATCTCTTAAATCTTTCATGAATTGTAGGTTTGGTTTAGGCAAATGAAATCCATCCAATAGCTGATCAACCTGGTCTGACCAGGCACAAAACAGGTTTGCCTTCTTTCGAGCCAATGAAATGAGATTTTGTAACTCATCAATACTATATCTATACCTACATGTACATGTATATTATATATTATAACGGTAATAAAAATTAATACATACTTTAGACATTTGTTAGATATTGGACAAGAACACATTTCTTTAAAATGATGTGGACAAGATAGTCGTCCTGAATATCAAGAGATAAACATGTAACAATGGTTGATACATATACACATACATGTACATGTACATACATACATGTATTATACATGTATTATAATGTACTTACTTTTATTACAAGTACATTGAATACCAGACAGGAAACAACAGGTCTTACAAACACAACACTGTCTCTCATCATCACTAATTAACTCAAATATGACACGTTCCTCAGCTAAGATACCCTACACACACACACACACACACACACACACACACATATATATAATATATATATGTATACATAATATAATTTAACCTTACTTAAATGGTTTTATTATTGAAGAGTATTGTAGAGTATATAATAATGATGTAACTTACAGCTTGTTTAATATTTCTTCTCAATTCTTCTTCATCTGATAACATCGTAGAAGCATCTTCAGTAGTTACTAATAGTAAAGACAGGTCTAGTTCATCGGGTTGAGCTATCATTTTACACACAAGTTCATCATGACAGAATACTGGATGTTTCTGCGTTAATCTATAATGATGTACACTTTGACGCCCAACAGGTAACTAGAAGGATAAATGCATTCAATAGTTATATTAATTATATTAATATTTACTCACCCAGTCAGCTATTGAGAAATTAACAGCCTCGGCAAAATTAAATCCTTGATTAAAACCTGCATGATAAGCTCGTGGGAATGTCACTACAAATTCACCAGCACATTGATCAGTACGTACAACCTAATATATGTACATGTACATGATAATAATAATACAATGTACATGTACATAATAATACATTGTACATGTACATAATAATACATTGTACATGTACATAATAATACATTGTACATGTACATAATAATACATTGTACATGTACATAATAATACATTGTACATGTACATAATAATACAATGTACATGTACATAATAATACAATGTACATGTACATAATAATACAATGTACATGTACATGATAACAACAATGTACATGTACATAATAATACAATGTACATGTACATAATAATACAATGTACATGTACATGATAACAACAATGTACATGTACATAATAATACAATGTACATGTACATAATAATACAATGTACATGTACATAATAATACAATGTACATGTACATGATAATACATTGTACATGATAATAATAATACAATGTACATGTACATAATAATACAATGTACATGTACATGATAATACATTGTACATGTACATAATAATACAATGTACATGTACATAATAATACAATGTACATGTACATAATAATACATTGTACATGTACATAATAATACAATGTACATGTACATAATAATATATTGTACAAGTACACGTGCTATAGAAACCTAATATAATGTTCATAGATGATAAATTTAGCATCCAAACCACACAGTACTTAATCAATTAAAATGAATACGTATATAATAGGTAGACACTTACAGGTATTCCATTCTTCATTAGTAGTGATGGAGACATTGTTGTTGCTAGGTGATGCATTAGATCTGGTTGATTATCAAATAATTCAGGGGCTTGTTCCTTCATTGTCTCTTCTAAAGCATCTGCATATGCTGAAGGTACACCATACCACGTCTTGGGTTCACCCCTAAATTAATTGATTAATTGTTAATTATATATAATTATGCATACATATGAATTAAATTTAATTAGGTGGGCGGGGTCAGTTTGTCAGAGGATGAAATCAACATTGATTTGTTTCAGTCCCAAAAGATGGTATATTCATATAACTCATCACCCCCCTTTAATAGATTAATTAATATTAAACTCCGCCCACTTACCAATGTAGATAATTAATAGAATATATCCAGTGATCTTCAGTGTGCCAACAGAAACAGGAGAAACACATTCCTACATACAACCATGGGACCTTCATACCTGATATATTAACATCAATATGTCTCAACACCGATCCCTAATAAATGAGATTAATGTTTCAAAACTGATCCTTAATGATGATATCAGTGAAGATATACTCACAAACCTTTAAATTAGGTAGGTTGTTTAAATTCCATCCTGATTTAGCATATGCTTCAGCTCCTGGTACAGTTACACTGTCACTAGATGAATCATACATGGGAAATCCACTACCATGTATACTAGAATGAAGATCAGCTCCGTATTCAACTGTTACCTAAAAATATTATTTATAGAGGTAATGAATATCAAGTGAGTAATGATTAACATGATCTAACCTCATCATCAATTGATCTCACAAGTCTCCAAAACTCTTTCTCAACAGTTGCAAATGGAACAGTCTATGAATAATTAATGAGTTAATATAACTATTAATAACTAGTAATATTAACATACTGTTGGTTGCATGTTAAAATAATTAGTTTTGAACTGATTAGCCATTTGTCCAAATGTTCTTAATGAATAATCCGTCTTGGCTTGTTCAAAACCAAATGCTTCAACTGGTTGACAACATTCCTATGATACAATAGATAAGATGATAAGATGGATAGATAGATAGATGGATAGATAGAGGGATAGATAGATAGAAGGATACATAGATAGATGGATACATAGATAGATGGATAGATGAACAGAGGAATGGATAGATTGACAGAGGATGGAGGGTGGATAAAGGGATAGATAGATAGACAGAGGGATGGATTGATGAATAAAGGGATGGATAGATGTGCAGAGGAATGGATATAGATAGACAGATGGATGCATGGAGGTTAATATACCTTAGCGATACAAAGAGAGCAATACCATATTCCTGAGGGTGCTGAGGGCAAAGGAGGTACAAGACAGAAAGTATGATGAAATCTTTTACATCCTTTGCAACTCAGAAGTTCTTCTTCACAATATTCGGTTTTACACTCTTCACAAATCATCGGTTTTAGTCTCTCTTCTAACTCCTCAACGTCTTGTTCCATTTCTTCTTGTTTAATACCTGGAGGAGGCGTGGCTACATAGGTGTGGCCAGAAATATCCATCATATCTGATGAATATTGTTATCATAATTAGATCATTAATATTCATATATTTAATACCTTCATCTTTCCTCTGAATACATCGTCTACTGGATCTTTTCAATAGTGCGAAAGCATTTTTAGGACCCGGAGCAACAAATGCTAACTTTTTAAATTCAGGATTATCTTCAGTAAGATCAAAAACATAATCTGGATCCTTGAGAGAAGATACATACATTTAACATATAATGTACATACACACACACACACTGAACATGTACATGTACATACACACACACTGAACATATACATGTACATACACTGAACATGTACATACACACACACTGAACATTTACATGTATATATGCACAGACTGAAGGAATGTACATGTATTATATAATTATATACACGTACATGTATATATACGTACATGTACCTCCATTCGTTTTCTTCTAGATCTTCGTAACTTCCCATCTGGTGTGTGGTTCTCCATCATATTAGTCTCTTCTGATTCTATCCCGTCACTACTAGGAGGAAGGGCTTCTTTATTAAATAATCCTTGTGGTTTAACATCAAGCTAATGAATAATTAAAATATTAATTAATTAATTCATTATGTGAATGGGCGTGTACCTTTAATTGTCCATTAGAAACAAGGAATATTTCATATGGATATAGGAACTTCTCATAATTAACTCTTAAAGAGCCAGCAACAGTGTGATTATCATAACTCATCTAAACAAGAATAGAATGAAGATGATGATCAGTTGACACTACAAGTATGGGAGCTCAGTATAATGTCAATAGACAAATAAATCATGAATATTCATAACCCAGTGCTGAAACATCATTGCTCCTTATACTACACCATGAATATTCATAACCCAGTGCTGAAACATCATTGCTCCTTATACTACACTAACTCTACCTCTCGAGTAATTGTGGTCCATTTTCTACATCTACAAACTTCCTCAAATCCACCATGTTTAGTAACAACCTAACATATGTAAAGAATGACATGACTAACACATTATCTCTCATATCAACAGATGAAAAGGATCACATGATTAACACATGATAATATCAACAGATGAGAGATCACATGATATATAGTACATACCTTGTATAATTTGTGTAGATCTAAAGGTGTTCTCAGTACATTGGGGATTTTAAAAGTCATTCCCTAATAATAATTTAATATTAAATATATACATGTATAATTATATATCAATTAATACCTGCATATCCCAAAACTTGAATAGTGCATCCAAAAAGTTTAATTTGACTCTAGTCTTGGCCTGTAGAAGATGAAGTATGCCAATAATAATTATACACACCTCAACAGATCTATGTATCTTGATAACATGTTAACAATATCAATAATTAACACTACAACCTATCTATTATAATGAATAAATGATTACAAGTAGAGAGTATTATAACCATGGGGATTATTGTAAGAGGTGTATATGTTATAACATGCATACATACATACACACATACATACACACATACATACATATATACATACATACATCAAGTTCATTGAGTGGTTGTATTCGTGGTGTAAATCGGAAAGTCTCAATATTCACAGCAAATGGAGGTCGCCATCCCTGTAAAGAACAAATTATTCTAACTTATGTAATGTGTACATATATACACATACCCATCTATATACATGTACCCATCTATATACATGTACATATACCCATCTATGTACATGTACATTATACCCATCTATATACACATGTACATATACCCATTTATATACACATGTACATATACGCATTTATATACACATGTACATATACCCATCTATGTACATGTACATTATACCCATCTATATACACATGTACATATAACCATCTATATACACATGTACATATACGCATTTATATACACATGTACATATACCATCTATATACACATGTACATATACCCATCTATATACACATGTACATATACCCATCTATATACACATGTACATATACCCATCTATATACACATGTACATATACCCATCTATATACACATAACATTAATAAAATACACACAAAATGATTATACATGTCATCGTATAAATAACTAACTGGAGGTGGTTTTATTTTACATATTCCTGTGTTCAAGACAACTGGTCTGATTTTGCTGATGTAAGCAATTGGATCCTCAAATTCTTCTAGAGTTGGTTGAAAAACAGGAGCCTCAGGTGGTCTAATGAAATCTTCTGCCTCCATAACTTCTTTCTTCTTATATTTGATCGTATCTTTTACTCGTACTGCAACTGAAAGCCTGTTCAAAATCAAAATTAAGGTAAGTTTTAGTCAGCCATCTTGAAAATACTTGGGAGAAAGACATCCTCAGTCCCTTTCCCCATGGCAATATGTCACGCACTGCGCATGCGCGAACCCTTCCTTAAAAGTGCGCTTTAAATAGAATAGTAGTAGAAAGGATGTGGTCTTTGTACAGTCTTTGTAATGCTAGTGAGCCATGAAATGCATATTATACATATTATAATATGTTATAATTTTTAGGTATTGTACACTATCTTCCAAGTGGAAGACAGTATACCATAGGAAGGAAAGGTTAATAATGATATATATAATCACACTCACACAATTCTAATACTAACTAATAGATTGTGATGTACTTGTTACTAATGACCAATCTGTTAGTAGAAGACATGCTATTATCAATATACAGGTCAGTTACATGTTATAAAGCTAATGTACTGTGTGCTAATTATCTTCAGGAAGGGGGTGTGGTCTTTAATGATCTTAAGTCAAGATTCGGTAGCGAAATAAATAGTAACAAAGTTACTTCAGAAACAACGTTACATAATAATGACATCATTAAAATTGGACAAGGGCCAAGCACATTCAAGTAATGATAATAATTAATACTGGTTATAATTATATATTCTTTTAGATTATTGAAAACAGAGTTTTTATTTTGCTGTTCAAACATGTCACCCAAACAAAAACAAGATGTTATTAAACTGGCCAAGAAACTTGGTTAGAGCTAACATGAAAGAGTCCAACGTACCACATGCAAAAGCACTGCATGTCCTTGAATTGATAATATACAGTTTGTCCTGGCCTCATCTCCAACCTCCCAAATCCCAAATCAATATAAATTATTATTATTTAATTAGGTGGTGCATTAACTAATAATTGGACATCATCTTGTACACATTTGGTAATGATATCAGTGACTGTTACTGTTAAGGTAATTATAATGTGATGTAATATTACATCATCTGTATGTTGACCAATCAGAATACTGTATATTATTGTAGGTAGTGAATGCATTGGTTACATGTAAACCAATAATAACTCCATCTTGGTTAGAAGAGGCTGTGAAATGTGTTAGAGACAAAAAGATATTACCTGCTTTAACAAAGTAATGAATATAATTATTATAATTAATATTAATTTACTTTAATTACTAGCTATGAACCTAATCTTGTTGATTCATATCTTCATACTGCATCTCAAATATCAATATCTCCTAATCAGACGAGACGAAAACTTTTCAAAAACAAAACTATTTATTTCTTGAATGAAAAACAGGTTTATAAAACAGGTTTATGGATCAATTAATTTACAATACTTTCAATAGCATTCAACACTTCAATATTGTCTCATAGCTGCTGGGGGAACAGTCTGTGTTACCAATAACACATCATTGGATGGTATATATAATAAAAATAGTATTGTAATTGATCCTGGAAGTAGAGATGATGATACAAATAGCATTATACAAACATTATCAAGGTATATGTATATATGTATGTATGTATGTATGTATGTACGTGTATGTACATGTATGTATGTATGTATGTACATGTACATGTACATGTATGTATGTATGTATGTATGTATATATATATATGTATATGTACATGTATGTATGTATATATATATATATATGTATGTTGTATGTATGTATGTATGTATGTATGTATGTATGTATATATGCATGTATGCTTATATGTGTATATATTGTATACATGTATATCTCTACTTCTCTCTATAGTCATGGATTAAGGTTGATACCAGAGTCAGAAATAGGACATGCTGTTATCAATATATCTATAAATAGATATTGTAATCCTGAAATTGTCATGGGTATATAATTACACTAACAGGTTCGTGTAATATTCATATTTTCTTGTTATAGATAATCCTGTATCACCTAATGAGATACCTCCTCCATCTTTATCTCAAGACCCATCATCATCTTTAATGGATACTCAACAATCAAATTCTACAATATTAGCTTATAATACTGAACAATCACAAATGAGTATGGCTACTAAACCGACCAATCAGAATTATTTAAGAGTGGACGAGACAGTTATCAAGCAACCGGTATTATCACATGACATTTTGTTATTTACTCTTCACTTTTAATTACAGCTAGATCCATTTGATCCATTGTTTAGTATGGACTCTACACAAGGTGAACATCAAAAACCAATTAAACAAGAGATAATCGATGATAGTCATCAGGCTCAGACTGAAACTCAAGCCACTAGTACAGGTCTCAAGTTAAATGTAATACTTATAAACATTATTATACTCATCATTGATATAATTATATTATAATTATAGGATGTATCTGTGGTCCCACCAAATTCATCATCATTAGGTGGTGGGTCTATTTTAGCATTTGATTCACTTCCTCCCCTAACTCCTTGTGGCGCATCAATAGATCTTCCTGATAAGAGAACATTAGCAGTTGCTTTTCAAACCAAAAAAAGGGAAAGGTTCCAATACTATTATATATATGTATATGTACGTTTGTTATTGTATATATAGGGAAGAAACTGAACAACAGACTCATTCCAGAACTAAAAGACTCAAACCAGAACTATCCATTCCCAGCCCTGTAACACAGTTGCCTCCTGTGTCACCAATTATACCAGATACCAAAACCAGTCAAACTAGTTTCATCACTGCAAGAAAACGTACAAGAAACCAAAGCACACCCACAAAAACTCCAATGAAGACTAAAATCAGAATAGGAATGAGTCCTATACATGGGAATGAACATGACACAGATAATCCTCTGCCAGAAAGAGATACAAAAGCAGGAATATTGACACCCAAATCCACTCCTGTTAAATCACATAATACATGTGGATTCATTAGTGCCAGAAGAAGGCCACCACTTCAGGTAATAAAATATATTTATACATTACTATTTTATATCTTGTCTCATCTAGTCTCTTAATCCTCCCATTGTTGATAATGAATCCATGCCTACTTCTCCAGTCCCTTCTCCAGTAAAAGTACATGTTGAAACTGTTAGTCTGATTAGACCCAGAATTCAACAAATATCACATGACAATGATCCTCATCATACTGGAATTATAAACTTTAAAAAGTTCAAAAAGGTAATTTGTACTATAATAATACATATTAACATATTGTATGCAATACTATTAGGTTGTTAATCCTGGTTCCCATTCCAGTATCGGAAGAATGATTGGAGGTAGTGACTTAAGAATATATCATTATACAATAATCGATTAAAACATTTACTACTCAGTATTTTTTTAAAATGTTTAAAAATCAGTTTTCATCAAGGACCACTTCCTCTTCGTCAGGTTGAACTACATTCTCTTCCTTGTTGGGTTGAACTATGTCCTCCTCCTCCTCTTTGTTAGGTTGGACTGTACCCACTACCTCTTTGTCGGGTTGAACTACATCCTCCTCGTCGGGTTGGACTGTACCCACTTCCTCCTTGTCAGGTTGAACTACATCCTCCTCCTTGTTGGGTTGGACTATACCCACTTCCTCCTCCTTGTTGGGTTGAACCACAGCCTCCTCCTTGTCAGAATGGACTGTACCCACTTCATCAGATTGGACCACACCCTCCTCTT
The DNA here is from genome assembly GCA_947044365.1 of Petrosia ficiformis. Lineage (NCBI taxonomy): Eukaryota > Metazoa > Porifera > Demospongiae > Haplosclerida > Petrosiidae > Petrosia > Petrosia ficiformis. The sequence continues at coordinate 6,913,470 of OX345644.1, read as the reverse complement.
CATGTAATATAGTAACTACACCCTATAATAATTAAAGTACTTATAATTAACTCGTTATAATCATCACCATACCTTTCCAGCATCCATATGTATCTTCATACCAGTCTAAGTAGATAATGTTATATTATTAATTAACAATCCACACCCACAAATATACCTTCAATCTCTTCATTAATCCACCTGACACACCCACTATAGTGGGTAATCCAAGCTCGCGAGCTACAACAGCAGAATGAGATAATAAACTATGGGATAATATTAATAATAATAATTAGTGATATTAATTAATAATTACCTTCCCCTTTCTATTACAAGTCCTGAACACAATGGGTATAAAGGAACCCAACCAGGATCAGTACGAGCTGTTATTAATATCTCTCCATCAAGACCCTATATGTACATACACTTAATACACATACATGTACATAGTACATACACTTAATACACATACATACACCTTATACACATACGTACATACACTTAATACACATACATACACCTTATACACATACGTACATACACTTAATACACATACGTACATACACTTAATACACATACATACACCTTATACACATACGTACATACACTTAATACACATACATACACCTTATACACATACGTACATACACTTAATACACATACGTACATACACTTAATACACATACATACACCTTATACACATACGTACATACACTTAATACACATACATACACCTTATACACATACGTACATACACTTAATACACATACATAAATAAACATTGTCTTACTGATGCTTCAGTGATTGAGTGTACAACACGTATAGTTCTTGTGACCACACCTGGACAACACGGAGTACCTTTTAATACATTAGGATCTGATGAAGCTTCAGCCTGAGAAACATACATATAGATACACATATATTATATACATATATATCCATATACATGCATACATATTGAATAAATATACATGTACATATATACATACATACATACATTGTACATATGTACAACATACATATACATGTACATACATATGTACATACATACATACATATGTACATACATACATATACATGTACATACATATGTACATACATACATATACATGTACATACATACATATACATGTACATACATACTTCTAACTCTTTCAACAGGTCCAAGTCACTCAAAACTTGAGGAAACAAGAAATATATACCACAAGCCCCAGTTGTCATGAATCTTTCGGGAGGGGGGAGACCCTTTCGATATTCATCAAATTCCTTTTTCCTTAACTCCACTAGTCCTCTCAAATCATTAGTTACACTTCTACCCTCGACAAATGCATATAATTCATCCAGTGTCAAATAGAAAACATCCTAAGTAAATAAGCATTTATACATACATACATACATACATACATACATACATACATACATACATACATACATACGTACTTGACGATTGTCCAATAATTTCATTTTAACGAGGTTATAACCAATAGCTCTGAACAGAGTCCTAAATACGCCAAATAGTTTAGTCCTAGAAAACCTCATATTTTCTCTATGTCGTACAGCTTTAATGAGCAAACATTAATAAACAATAATTATAACAATAATGAATATCATTACCTCTTCGAGCATGAAACAAGACCCAATTAAATAGTAATCTTTTTGGTAGTGATAAAGTACCTTGCACTATTTCCTCTGCTTTTCTTCTGATCTCCATTTCTCTAGCTTCCATATTTTGAATAGAATATGATTTAGTACGTATATATCCACATATAGCATCCAATACAAATCCTGTGATTAATTAAAATGGGTGTGTCCATTGTAATTAATCTTTTTAGTGGGCGTGGTCTTTACCGGGATCATCATGAAGAGTATTTTCCTCTAATTTCAATTCATTAATACATCTAAATCCATACTTTTTCAAAAATCTTTGAATAGCCTGAACTATTGAAATCTTGTCCTATGAATAATTAATTAGTTATTAATTAATTAATTACCAAATGCTATCAATTAATTGTACCTGATATAAATGATCTAACGAGTGTTTGTGTTCAATATGATCAGAAAATGGTTTTCCTTTTCTTTGTCTCAGGCCATCAGAAGGACTAAAAGGGACGGAGTAGTTATTAATAATGGGAGTGGTTATTAATAATTAAGAGATGGGAGTAGTTATTAATAATTAAGAGGTGGGAGTGGTTATTAATAATTAAGAGATGGGAGTGGTTATTAATAATTAAGAGATGGGAATGGTTATTAATAATTATGGGAGTGGTTATTAATAATTAAGAGATGGGAGTGGTTATTAATAATTATGGGAGTGGTTATTAATAATTAAGAGATGGGAGTGGTTATTAATACTTAAGAGATGGGAGTGGCTATTAATAATTAAGAGATGGGAGTGGTTATTAATAATTAAGAGATGGGAGTGGTTATTAATAATTAAGAGATGGGAGTGGTTATTAATAATTACAGTAAAGTGGACACACCTTTTTAATACACTAGTTCCCTCGGCTTTCTTTTTCCTCTTATCATCCTGTTCCTCTTGTTCCGCTAGCATATCTAAAACTTCCTGTTGACTTGTTAGAAACCATTTACAAACTTCAGGAGATCCAGTATCAATATGTTCAGCTATCCTCATTAGCATTTTAGTAGGCTCAGTACTTTCAACATTACCTATAAAATATTATATATATATACATAATGATATACATGTCATGACGTACCTTGACCACATAGTAAATCATTTTGTAGAGATTGTGCCTGTTATAGTAATATATATACGTATATATAGACACACACACACATACACAGAGTAATGACCTTATTAGGATCATCTGTTAGGTATTTACTAACGAGTTTCTTTAGAATACCAAAAAACAGCATTACATATGTGTCGTTATAAAGAGGAACATACCAGTTACGCAATACATCCTGATGAATGGATGGATGAATAGATGGATCAATAGATGGATCAATATATTGATGAATTGATGGATTGATTGATGCATGCATGGATGGATGGATAGATAGATGCATGGATAAATGGATGGATCAATAGATGGATCAATAGATGGATGTATATAATGATGAATTGATGGATTGATTGATGCATGCATGGATGGATGGATAGATAGATGCATGGATAAATGGATGGATCAATAGATGGATCAATAGATGGATGTATATATTGATGAATTGATGGATTGATTGATGCATGCATGGATGGATGGATAGATAGATGCATGGATAAATGGATGGATCAATAGATGGATCAATAGATGGATGTATATATTGATGAATTGATGGATTGATTGATGCATGCATGGATGGATGGATAGATAGATGCATGGATAAATGAATGGATCAATAGATGGATCAATAGATGGATGTATATATTGATGAATTGATGGATTGATTGATGCATGCATGGATGGATAGATAGATGCATGGATAAATGGATGGATCAATAGATGGATCAATAGATGGATGTATATATTGATGAATAGATGGCTGGATTGATGCATGGATGAAGGGATGGATAGATGAAGTTACAGGTGAGTATATGGACACAGGCGTACATTAAAAAGATGTTTAATAAAAGCAATCTGTTCTTGTAGAGAGAGGGAGTTGAAGTCAGTATTGAGAGCGTCTTCATAATGTTTATTAAACATTATAAAAAACCTATCAACTAATCTGTCTATACAATATACTATAAGATTGAGAGATAAATATATGACCACACCCACTGGAATTTAATTAAAACATACTTTTATGCATTAATGAAAATATGAGTTTCAATTTAGTCCATAGTGAGTACTTAGGAGCTGATTTCTGAATGGATCCAAGTTCAGCCTCTAAACGAGGATCTAAAGACTGTTTTACACCCATCATAGTATCCATATACCTGTTAATTAATATTAATTAAAGGAGTTATTAATAATAATTAACTTACTTTGATGTGTCTCCCACAGGAATACAAGTTAAACATCGATACCAATTCATCAAATTATAATATATATTACCTCTTACGAGACCTATTTAATAAAACACAAGAGTTGATCCATATGCCTAGTAATACTAGATTAGACACCAGTAGACGAAACAAGATTACATGAGCCAAGGAGGAAGATACATAGAGATACTAATATACAATACTCACCTAACATATTACTCAAGTATGGTTTATAATCATCAACTACATTTTGAGGGACACCAGCTGCTAGTAAAGTTACTGTATATCCCTGTGTCACAAGACAAATCATGTGTATTATCATATGATAGTCATGTGACATACCATTTCATAAGCATGTGATGCAAATGAGAAAGTCAATGGTGAAGTGACTCCACTATAACTTTCCACGATATTAGAATTATCAAATAAAATAGCATCTCTACCAGGAACAGAATAATCAAAAAAACAAGATGGAGGCAGAGTAACAACAGGACGAGCTTGAAGACAATATAATTGACCTAAAATAATAATAATATAAACATCATTTATAATATCTAATATAAAAATTAGGTCCAAATGTTTTCTAGAGTTAAAGTGTTAGGTGTACAAAATATTTTTGATCAGACATGTTATTTGTAGGAACTGCGAGCATTTTAATATTCTCTCAAAACTCTAAACGAACCATGAACTATAGTTCATAGTTCGTTTTTAGACCAAAATATTGAACATTTCGGATTGGTCCGAAATTTGTTCCAGACTTAGATAATGATGTCCTTATTAGGTGTACAAAATATTTTTGATCAGAGATGTCGATTGTAGGACCTGCGAGCATTTTAATATCTCAAAACTCTAAATGGACCGTGAACTATAGTTCATGGTTCGTTTTTTGACCAAAATATTGAACGTTTTGGATTGGTCCGAAATTTGTTCCAGACTTGAATAATGATGTCCTTATTAGGTGTACAAAATATTTTTGATCAGACATGTTGTTTGTAGGAACTGCGAGCATTTTAATATTCTCTCAAAACTCTAAACGGACCATGAACTATAGTTCATGGTTCGTTTTTTCACCAAAATATTGAACGTTTCGGATTGGTCCGAAATTTGTTCCAATGTCCTTATTAGGTGTACAAAATATTTTTGATTAGAGATGTCGATTGTAGGAACTGCGAGCATTTTAATATTCTCTCAAAACTCTAAACGAACCATGAACTGTAGTTCATGGTTTGTTTTTTTTTACCAAAATATTGAACGTTTCAGATTGGTCCGAAATTTGTTCCAATGTCCTTATTAGGTGTACAAAATATTTTTGATTAGAGATGTCGATTGTAGGAACTGCGAGCATTTTAATATTCTCTCGAAACTCTAAACAGACCATGAACTAACTTGATACTGTGTGAAATCTAAAAAAATAATGTTTCAGAGAGTTGGCCAAAAAATAATAAGTAATTATGTGATTTTTTGACTAGATTTGGCTAAAACTGCTCAATTTTGATATAATTACAATTGATTAGATTTATGACCTTTCTCCCAGCCCCATTCAAAATCTTGAGGTGTTCCCATCTTATCTTCTAATTTCATCATCAGTTGAGTGATATCTCTTGCAATTTCATCACTCAATGCTTTTTCCTTTACTTTCTCTTCATCAACCTTAACCTTAACAACTCCACCTTCATCACATTGCACAAACATTTCAGATTTGTCCACAACTTCAACCATTACTTCAAGACTCTTTCTTGAAACCTAAAAGATGCAATATAACATACTATATTAATTACTGCCCCTATCATTACTTATATTTAAGTTATAATTACTTAATTAGTTTAAATATTAATTGATAACGTACCTCATATCTATCAGCCTCTAGTTCACCACTAACAAGTCCTTCTCCTAAACCATACACTGCCTCTATGAACACACAATCTGACGATACTGGCTTTAGAGGATGACGTGAAAATGCTACACCACTGACTTCTGAATTAACCATTACCTGGAATAGAAAACATACATAGATGAATGAATAGATAGATAGATGAATCGTGATGGAGGGATGGATAGATAGCGAATGGACAGATAGATAGATGGATGAATGGATGGAACAATGAATGGACAGATAGATAGATAGATGGATGAATGGACGGATAGATTGATAGATGGTGGATATATAGATAGATGGATGAATGGACAGATAGATAGATGGTGAGATAAATAGATTGAACAAAAGCCTACTTGCACAATGACTGCCATTTTCAAATCCTTTGTACTCATTCCAACATCCAATCGATGAGACATTACCCTCTCAGAGAAACAAGAGCACCAGCAATGTTTAATAGACGAAAGAATTTGATCTATCCCACTTTGAAATAGATAACTCTCAAATTGTCCTATATATATATATATACCAGAAGAGACAATGTGTAAAGGAGTCTTAGTAATACAACATCAATTTGTGTTTCGAACCTGCAAATGAGTGTGAAGCTGAATCTTCGTCAGTGCCACTGGAACGTACAGCTACAAATCCAGTAGAAAACGTAGGCTGTGATAACCTCTCTTCAATGATTTCTCTAAGATCATCAGGCCAAATCCCTTCCATTATCATGGATTCAATATGAGCTGTGGAATCCTTCAAATCACTAGGATGAACAACAAGTTTGTCAGAAAGAGAATTAGCCTATTAAAAATATAATATCATTATGCATATACATAATATATGATAAAACAAACCTTAATATAATGATCAAAACCAGATGTCGTGATAACAAACCATGGAGGTACAGGACAATCTACCATTTGTCCCAACAACCAAAGGTTCTTTGCTTTGCCTCCAGCAAGTAACTGATCACATGATAATGATGAACTATCAAGAGTAAACAGAATAGGACCTGTATCTAGAGACATGTTGAATACCAAGGCCCTAGACCCAATCTGTAATTCAATAAAATAATATTTAAATAAAATTATTAATAGTTATTAAAATTAATAATAATTATATAATAGTTGCCTTAGCTTACAAGGTATCTACACATATCTATATAAAATAATTATGATGTACATGTACATGATAATATTAGTATTGATGCATTTATAGCTAGGACATTGTATATGGCTGCCGACATACAATTTAACATTAATAAATAAATAATTATGACAATACGATGTCCATACCACCAATGATATTGGTTACCTTAATTATAATCAATACTACAATATATTATAGATTATGATAATGTACACATACATGTTTTATGATATCATAATACGTTACATAGCAACTAATTAAATTTCCTTGACAACGATAAGTTGCTGCACATGCTCAGTGAGAGAGAAATAGGGCGGAAGGAGTGTTTATTGACCTACTGCGCAAACTCTAGCTCACATGGAGTCAAACAACGGCGGGAATGTAGAAGATCTTACCACAAATCCTTTAGATTTGGCTAGACACTTCACTGGATCAGGAGTGAGAGTTCCAGTAGAGATAGTTGAAGCAAGTGGGGAGTCTGTTGTTTTAGGAGATGATGGGGTTAGAGAAAATCAAAATGAATCAATGGAGATTGTTGTTGAAGAGATGTCCACTAATGATGGGGAGAATTTAACAATGGGAGTTGATGATAATGTTAAAGTCACTCAAAATTCAAATATCGTGATGCCCTCTCAACAGCCAATGGGAATGGTAGTAGTATCATCAGTTGATTCCACTCAACTAACTCCAAGCAAACACTCGACTTTATCTTCAATAACTGCAGGACTTGTACAAGACACCTCTAGTCTCCCAGTCCGTCAAACGACACACAATACTGGAAATATCCCCACTCTTGGTATCTCACTAGATGGTACAACATTGGATCCTCAATTAAGCATCCAACAAGTCTCTCAGTCGGCAATTCAACACTTCCAGGAAGTGAGTCGCTCGTTAAGAAATGAAGGGATAGAGATTTCACCGGAAACAATAGCTAATCACTTTCCTCCTAGTCTAGCAGAAAGTCTAGCTGCGTCTATTATTAGTCATTCTACAGGTACTAATAATACCAGTTTGTTAGATTCAGCTATTAACCAAACAGGACAGTCATTACCACTAGTTAATTATAATGACCTCTCAGATGTTAGTCGAGTCATGAGTAATATTGATCCTAATCTAACTACTACATCTAACACATCAATATCTAGAATGGAAACAAACAGAATGGAGAATGTACTTAATGAGACAGATCTTCCATCTAGTCCAGAGAGTAACTTTGATACGAATGATCTCTTGAACACTGGACTTGGACAAGAGGATGAAATTACCTCTAAATTAGCTAATGCTGGACCTGTTGGTGAGTCATGAATATCATTATATAATAGTTAATTAATATATGTATTGTAGGTGTGGCTGCAGCAGCTGCTATACTGAGTGGACGGAAGAGAAAGAAACATGTCTTTGAGTCAAATCCAGCACTACGTAAACGCCATTGTTCTAAATTAATGAGACGTCTAAAAGAAACACTTGATGAGTTATCAACAAGGGTTGGATTACAGGTGGGTGTGGTCACTAATTAATTGCTATAAAATTATCTGTTTTTGTGTTAGGCTTGTGTGGTTACATATCGACCATCTTCAAAACAGGAGAAACCCGAACCAGCTTTTAAAGTTTTTGGAACATCACCTCTGAAAACCTCGGTAGAGGAACAAAAACATCGTATAGTTACCCTAATGGAGTACCAGCTTAAAAAACAAGTCCCAAAGACACAAAGTAAACAGTGTTTATTTGAGCTCCCTGCTCTAGTGTTCGAAGGTATCCCCACACCAATACAAGAGATGACACAGGCTCAACTGAGAGCCTTTATACCACACATGTTGAAATACTCTACTGGCCGTGGAAAACCTGGATGGGGTAAAGATGAGATGAAACCGGTATGGTGGCCTCTAGATGTGCCTTGGCAGAATATAAGAAGTGATGTTCGTAACGACATACAGAAGAAGACTGTTTCATGGTCTGATTGTTTAAGAAAGATTGTACTATCGTGTTACATACATCACAATCGTACCGATCTTCTACCTGCTTCATGCAATGTTGATAAAGATAATAGTATTGAGTTGATACAGAATGAAGAATCATCTCAACAACTTCAACTGTTACAGCAACAAGGATTGGATCTAACTGGTCTTCATCACAATGGAGGAGGACACGGTGTTGCCACATTAGCTGAAGTGGCTTCTGCTCAAGTGGTAAATAATATTCATTTGTGTGTAGACTTTGATATTCAGTTTAATCTTCTCTCGTAATTATCTATACACACGTACATAGGATCAAACTCTGTTGACTGATCAACAGCAAGTATTCACTATTGATACTGGTATGGGTAATTGTGATACCGCTGGTATGCCTACATTAGCTGATGCATCATTAGCTGAAACAGCAGCAAGACTACAACAGGTACAGCCAGTTCTAATTAATGCCCATGATTCTATTATAGTTCGGATATAGGTAGCAGATGAAACTGGACAAGTCCAGTATGCTACTCAAACTGTGACAGTAACAGAAGGAGATGCGAAGGCTCTTGGTCAGCCTGTTGGATCAACAACAACTGTATTACTAACAGCATATCCAAGTACTCATATTAATACAAGTAATTAATGTGTGTGTGTATATGCATCATTTCATAATCCCTGCCCTCTTTCATTAGGTGATACACCACAATATTACAATCCTCCTTCAGTAACTAGTTCTATATCTTCAGGTAGTACTCCAAGTGTACAAGTAGTATATAGTGCATCTCATGTTAGTGAGTTACCAGATTCAATAGTGTCTAACATAACAACAACTGTACAACAACAACAAGATGATTTGTACACACAACAACAACAGCAACAAACATTTGATAAACAAGTGTCTGGTAATACTATCACTAATGAAGAAATCACTGTAACACAGGAATCAATAACAGATTCTAATGATTATCTCACAACACCCACTACTAATAATAATGTATCTGAAGTTATGGTTTCCACAACTGATGATAATCATGATATTACATCCTCTACTGAAGGAGTAATGGATTTAGCTTCTCAATACATCAGTGGTTATACCAGTAGAGGGGATAGTGGTATATTGGTTAGCAACAGCGAACAAGAACTTAATAATGAGCTTACTACATCACACAGTGGTAATATTGATGAAGGTATCAGTTTGGAGCTAACATCTACCTCACAGGGTGTTAGTATGGGAACGGAGTCCCTTACATCAACCTCACAGGCTATCGGAATGGGAATGGGGCCACCTACCTCACAATATGTACAGTCTGTAGGCCTTGGAATGGGGTTGCTTACATCTACCTCACAGTCTGTAGGCCTTGGAATGGGGCCTCTTACATCTACTTCACACACTATAGGCCTTGGAATGGGGCCGCTTACATCTACCTCACAGTCTGTAGGCCTTGGAATGGGGCCACTCACATCTACTTCACAGACTATAGGCCTTGGAATGGGGCCGCTTACATCTACTTCACAGACTGTAGGCCTTGAAATGGGGCCAATAACATCTACTTCACAGACTGTAGGCCTTGGAATGGGACTAGTTACATCTACTTCACAGACTGTAGGCCTTGGAATGGGACTGGTTACATCTACTTCACAGTCTGTAGGCCTTGGAACGGGACTGGTTACATCTACTTCACAGTCTGTTGATCTGTCCAGTAGTAATGAATGAACTATAAACTATATACTTTTATATGAACTCACAAAGTTTTCAAACAATTCACTCATAAATAAGGGTTTAATTATTGTTTATGCATTCTTTATAATTATTAGTTAATTATCACTTATGGGTGTGGTTGTTACTATGGTAACTAATGGGAAATAACAGAGTCTAGTTCAGAGATCAAATATACAATAATGGTAAGTTGATATCACTTGTTAAGGTATTATGTACTATAGATTGTCATTGTTACAAATCAGTAGTGACTGAATAGTTCAGTTACTTAGTTAATTACCTTTGAAGTTAAGTCACACTGAGGAAGACTGCGAAATTGATGGTCAGATTTTATAAAATAAAAAAAAATTGGAGTGTAGTTTGCAATATATAACAAAAACATTGTTGTAATTGATAACAATACATTGTAATTAACAATACATTGTTACTAAATATAACAATACATTGTTACTATAAATAACAAGTAACAATACATTGTTACTAAAAATAACAATACAATGTTACTAAAAATAACAAATAACAATACATTGTTACTAAAAATAACAATACAATGTTACTAAAAATAACAAATAACAATACATTGTTACTAAAAATAGCAATACATTGTTACTAAAAGTAACAAATAACAATACAATGTTACTAAAAATACCAAATGACAATACAATGTTACTAAAAATAACAAATAACAATACATTGTTACTAAAAATAACAATACATTGTTACTAAAAATAACAATACATTGTTACTAAAAGTAACAAATAACAATACATTGTTACTAAAAATAACAATACAATGTTACTAAAAATAACAAATAACAATACAATGTTACTAAAATAACAAATAACAATACATTGTTACTAACAATGTTTTTAAAAATAACAAATAACAATACATTGTTACTTCAAATAACAAATAACAATACAATGTTACTAAAAATAACAAATAACAATACAATGTTACTAAAAATAACAAATAACAATACAATGTTACTAAAAATAACAAATAACAATACAATGTTACTAAAAATAACAAATAACAATACAATGTTACTAAAAATACCAAATGACAATACAATGTTACTAAAAATAACAAGTAACAATACAATGTTACTAAAAATAACAAATAACAAAATAACAATTTGACATTGTTACTAAAAATAAAGATGAGGTGTTATTACATACAATAATATAATATTGTTTTCTTTAGCCTGGAAAGAAGGGGAAAGCTAAAGGTACTAAAATGAAAGCTAAATCAAAAGGCAAGAAGAAAGGTGGAAAGAAAGGAAAAGCAAAAGGAAAGAAGACTGGTAAAACTGTAGAGAAGAAGACTCCTCCTGTATCTGATCCATTTAGTATGGCGGCCATGTTGAATGCATATTATATATCCCATGGACCCGTTGAATTCCTCACATTTAGAGGATACTCGTGGGAAGGAGGAGGAGCAGGAGGAGGAACCAAAAAGAAAAAAGGCAAAAAAGGAAGAAAGAAATAGTAAATTATAATTATCATAATGTACAGTAGAAATAACTTTATATTCACTGATAATTTTTATTTATTAAGAGATCAAAATATTTGACAAGATACATCTAATTACAAAACTGAGCCTGGTACCTAGTCCAGTAACAAAACCTAGCCTGGTACCTAGTCCAGTAACAAAACTAAGTCTGATACCCAGTCCAGTAACAAAACTGAGCCTGATACCCAGTCCAGTAACATGAGACTGTGTCGTGTAACTGTCAACTAATTAAACAATACAACATAACAAAATGTAATGAAAATGAAACTTTTATACACACAATAAAATATGTATTAAATATTATATAAATAAATATAATTAATATTCCACATAATTAATTACCAAAAGTAGTTTTGAGACAAGATTGTAAATCTTCGGGTAATTTCATAATAACATTATGAATAAGTCGTTGAAGACATTGTAAAGTTTGAGTGGATATGGTTGGATGATGCGTTAAGGCTATTTTCTGGAGATGGAGACAGGTGATAGTGTGAATAGTGAGGAAACAAAGAGAAGATAAGATGGGAATAATAATAGAGTGAGAGATGGATTAAATATTCTCACTTACTATGCATTGTTTAACTTGCAGGAGAAAGTCAACTATTTCTACTTCCTGTTTATCTTTCATCCAAAATAGAACGTCCTGTTCGTAAATAGATAGATAAATGGATAGATAGATAGTAAGGGGATAGATAGATAGATAAATGGACTGATAGATCAATGGACGAACAAATATAGATGAAATGAGGAATTGATGGATAGATAGATGAAGGTCAGATGAACACATAATTATATACTGACAGCTTTACAAAGCATTTCCAATTGAATAAGTCTCAACTTTTGATTAGCCTCTTCTCTCCTAACACGATACCATCCAATAAAATTAGGAGATCGAAGAAATTTTCTAAAAGAAAACACGAGGATGATGACGAGACATAAGGAAGATATACTTACTTGTACAACGGTCCCCAATTCCCTCTAATCCCAGCAGTCATGTGTGGGCCTGCACCTTCTACCATTTTTATGAACTGCTCTTCATCAAATTCTTTAAGCGTAGGTGGAGGCTGTATGTATGTACATGTACACATAAATATATGTATATAACAGTTCATATATTATTGTTCTTACTCTCCATGGTGACACATCTCTCTTCAAAGGCATTAAACTTGCTAAATATCGCTCCTATAATTAATATATTTATTACCATATAATTATATAATTATTTAATCACCAGAGGTATGATAAAATTAGTTGTTAGTTCTAAAGCATGTCTTCTGATCATTGCATTCTAATAGAAATAGTTATTATCATTATTACATTAATTAATATAATATCCTCATACCTGTACTTCAAGAGGTCTCTTACCTCCTGTTACTCCCTATATATACATGTACATATAAACACATGTTATGTACATGTACATATAAACACATGTTATATACATGTACATATAAACACGTTATATACATGTATATATAAACACATGTTATATACATGTATATATAAACACATGTTATATACATGTATATATAAACACATGTTATATACATATACATATTTATTCTTACCTTTGCATGGAGTAGTTTACCAAAAAGCTTGTTTTTACTAAGATGAGGTTTATGTTTTGTGGAAATACCTAGTAATAATAATAATAATAATAATAATTTATTAATAAACACATCTAAATGTATTTTACCTGCTTTAGTATCTCCACCCTGTGAGCTAGTATTTCTTCTTGATGTCATTGATCTACCTTCATCTATGTGATGAGGTCATGTAATCAATTCATGTGATAGTTGCTGATAGGTCAAGTAATCATCACTTTGGTCATATGATTGTCATTCATGTTAGGTAACTGTCATTAATGTCGTGTGACCATACTAATTGATTGTCACTGATGTCATGTGATCATAACTGGTATATCATGTGACCATTATTAATGTCATGTGATCAATCATATCAATTAATCATCAGATTCATCACTAATGTCATGTGATCATCACTGGTATATCATGTGACCATTATTAATGTCATGTGATCGATCATACCAATTAATTATCAGATTCATCACTAATGTCATGTGATCATCACTGTGACATTATTAATGCGATATGATCATCATTTATGTCATGTGTTTGTCACTGATATAGTCAGTTACTGTTATTAATGTCATGTGATCATACCAATTGATTGATCAGTGATTCTAATAATATTTGGCCAATGTTCCAGGGTTTTGGAGAAGAAAGGATTCGTTACTCCAAGAACTACTTGAGGACTAATCGAGGAATGAGAATGGAGAGTATGTAAAGATACATATGATTATATCAATCTTACGGAGCTTGAGTTCGAGTTGTGTAATGTTTAAATTCAGTATCATGAATTGTGAAAAAAGGACGATAATCTGAGCAATATTTTAATGGGTGTATTAAACTATATGAAATAGATAGATATATATATAGATAGATAGATAGATAGTTAGCTAGATAGATAGATAGATAGATAGATAGATAGATAGATAGATAGATAGACAGATAGATAGATAGATAGAAAACACAGAGAGGTAGAACACTCACCTGATTAATGCTTGTACAGCGTTAGCACATAGAGTAGGTGAGGATGACATCACTACAATAGGCTAGTGAAATATCATATCATTATTAGTTTGTTACTATGACTATCATTCTCACCTCATTAATTAAAACTAATTCCCACACTGTCTCAAAATGGGGTAAAATCGGATTCAGAGATCTGATGAGAGAGAAGAGGAGGAGGAAAGTGAGGCACTACTAGTACTGAAAATGTTAAACTCACTGATATAAGTTAAGTTCATGAACCGAAGGTATCACTACCATTGCTGGCTATAAGAGAGAAATAATAATAAATATTTATAATATTCATAACTTATTCGAAATCATGACACACCTCTGGAACAAATTTCAGACCAATCTATAATTAGGTGTACAAAATATTTTTGTTCAGAAATGTCGTTTGTAGGAACTGCGAGCATTTTAATATTCTCTCAAAACTCTAAAAAAACCATGAACTATAGTTCATGGTTCGTTTTTAGACCAAAATATTGAACATTTCGGATTGGTCCGAAATTTGTTCCAGACTTAGTTAATGATGTCCTTATTAAGTGTACAAAATATTTTTGATCAGAGATGTCGTTTGTAGGAACTGTGAGCATTTTAATATTCTATCAAAACTCTAAATGTAACATGAACTATAAATTATACAGATCATAATGCTCACAGTTTTTAGAAACCATATTTTTGTAAACCTAATACCTGATATTGTTAAGTAACTGTAGGAAACATTTTGACATTATATATAATTATATATATAATTATGTATATAATTATACTCACAGATTTGCCTACAGTATCAGGCATATTAATATTAGCTGTTTCTGGCTTATCCGTTTTGAGCGGTATTCTTACCTATTAATATAACATTCCACAAATAATAGTTATTAATAATAAAATAATATATCTTTACTTGTAAAATGTACTCTTATGTATACAAAACTGTTTTTACTGTCACATAAAAACACACACATACATGTACATGTACATACACATGTACATGTACACACACATGTACATGTATTCACACATCTCTTCTCACATATATTAGCTGTCCCATTAAAGGAAGTTGTAATAATTGTCCCGATCGAGGAGGAGGCCATTTATTAATATTATGACATGCTATATAGAAATGGATGACTGAAGAACTATCAAAAATATATCTAATTAACTAACCAGCTTCTAACGAAGGGATACCATTTCTAAAATAATCAGGAGCCAACTTTTCAACCTAAATTCATATATGTCAATTAATTAATTTATCTGTCTGTCTGTTCGTCTGTCTGTCTGTCCGTCTGTCTGTCTGTCTAATCTCTGCTTACCAGGAATGTAAAGAATGTAATATAGGGTAAACGTGTTAATAATACTACTGATTTTTGGAAATATCCTCTCTTAATATCAGTATCTTTAACTTGTCGGAAATATACAAATCCATAATAATGACTATCATCAGGCTATGAGGAAGATGAGAGAGTGATAAATGTGAGGGTGATAGAGTAGAGAAAGGGGTGACAGACAGTCATTTCTCACAGTTAATACAAGGGGAGCTCCGATATGATCTCTTGAGTGTTGTAGACTGGTACCTCCATTTCCAGGACCTGAACATCTCAATTTAATATGATATTGTGTATCACCCATACACCCTGTTTAGAGAGACAATATAGTATAAATATAAATATATATAGATATATATATATGCATATATATATATATAGAGTGATAGATAGATAGAGTGATAGATAGAGTGATGATACCAACACAAACCTGAATTCGAATCCGGAAATGCTAAGTAACAAATATTACTCTTCTACAAGTGAAACAATACACGTGTATATATAATACATGTAAATAATTATGTATATTAATTATATGTAATAATACATTTTATTAATTATACCTCACTATCTGACAGTTGATATGAACTAGGATATATTGTCTAGATAGATATATAGATAGATAAATAGATAGATAGATAGTATAGATATATAGTATAGATAGATGGATAGTATAGATAGTATAGATATATAGTATAGATATATAGTATAGATAGATAGACAGATAGATAGATAGATAGTATAGATATATAGTATAGATATATAGTATAGATAGATAGATAGATGGATAGTATAGATATATAGTATAGATAGATAGATAGATAGATAGATGGATAGTATAGATAGTAGATAGATAGATAAACATCATCACTTCAGTGTACTAACCTCTAACGCTTGACCTAATTCAAGGTCAAAGGTCACTATACATATACAACACACCCAATGATTTAAATTCACAAATCGATCCTCTGTCGAGATAGAGGGTGCAGTATCATCATCAGAATAATATGATGAAGAAGATGAGAAATGTTGACGAGGAGGAACAGTTTTATTCCAAGTTGATTCTTCTCCTCCATTACTAAATACTTCATCTTCATTTTGCTGTTTAGAGTTCTCTAACAATGAAGGTGAGATGGAATTGTGATCACCTCCTTGAGCCATTGTAATGCATGGATGATCTTGTGGGTGTGGTAGTATGGGTGTGGTATTAATCATGGAGGAGTGGCTGCCTGGCTGGATTCTCCCACGTGTTGCATAAATGGAAAGTGATAGAAGCACTTCTAAAGAGCTATTAAAAGCTCCACATGGACCAGGTACTGTATGCAATACTCAATTAGTATAATTATTATTAATTAATTGTAGGAGTTCCCTTAATTAAAAAAAATGATCCTCCAAAAATTGTCAAAGTTCAGACTAGCACAAGTGAGTATATATATATATTATATATTATATTATTTATTCTGTCCATACAATCCTAAACAGTTCTTTCTCAAGTGAGAAGTTTCTTACCTGAATTAGCTGAAGCTAATAAAATATTAAATAATAAAGATATTGAAAATATATCAGATGAAGAATCGGAACATATTGAAATGGTACTGTATATGTATATACACATACTATTATCTTTTAATTAAGGATATATACCTATTTCAGGACTTAGCTATATTTCCGGTTTCATATTCTAGTTCTGATAGTTCATCAGATGATAGTGATATAGAGACTGAACACCAGATATCACAATATACTACACCAGATGTACACACTTTGAAACTGAACTCTTTTACAAGTAGAAATACTACCCATAAATTCAATATAATTGAAGAGTTACCAAATAAATAACTACACATTTTATTATTATTATTATAATTAGCAAAAATAACAGGAAAAAGGTTCTTCATAAGTTATATATGTGATAACTATACAGCCTTTTTAGAATACAATATATAATTGTTGATCATCAAATAGACGGCAATAATTCAATTGGGATCTTGCCAATCTACATCTTCTGTAGCTAATATATAAAATAAACACGTGGATTGATGATACATGCATATATATATAAGTATACATATTAACAACTTGTGAGCATAATAACAAGTATGTAGTTTTACTAACCATCATCCATTCCAAATCTTTTTCTTAATTCTTCGTCTTTCTCAAGATCCTCAGCAAGAGCATTGTTATTAATTTTATGACAAGCTTCAATCATCCCATCAATGGTTGCTGCACTACCTTTGTTAATGTACTCTATTATAACTCCCCTCATACACCTTGCTGCATTCAATCTATTTACATCAATTCCTTCCATCTCACTATACTCTAGTCCCAGAGCATAGCCCATTTGTTCCCATTGTGCCATCACATCTTTTAATAGGGTCAGCATTTCCTCTAAATAACTGTTACAATCACTCATAGGAACTGTATTAAAAATGATAATGAGTTTTTAATGTACTTTTGTTTTACTAACTAACCTTCCTTTGTAACGTCTTTACATGATTCAATGTTTTCAGCCAGTGCCATATTTTTTAGTTGTTTAGCAGCATCACGAACTACACCCCAAGTCTTCTTGTCTTTGATTTCCTTCCCCCTCCATAGAAGGAGAACTTCAGTCATTTTATCTCTCGCTGTTGGTCTGCCAGGATCACTTTCTATTTCTTCAAGTTTTTCATACATCACATGTAGTGCTATACCATACTGCTTCCACTCAGCGTTTAGACCACAAAGTTTGACATACAAAAATTGCAAATCTTTATGGTGAACTAGACAAATGACAATAACAATTTGATTATAATATAATGTGTATAATTGCAACATTTAATAACATCATCTCACATCAATACTTATTTAATTACAATATATACTACATAATTATAGTAATAATGTAATGTACCTTGTCTGGAGACTCCTGACATAATCCTCACTGCAGAAACTAGTTGTAGTAAAGAAATAGTTTAACAAATGACATATTATATTTATATATTTTATATATATATATATATATATATATATATATATATATATGTAATATATATATCTCATAATGAGATTCATAGCCCATAATTTCTATGGGGCGTGTAAGTTTATATTTCTCATATAAACCTCAAAATAGGTTGATATTTTAAAATATAATGGCGGGTAACTGTAGTTGGTGTCTGAGAAAGATCGGAGTTTGATAGTGCCTAGAAAGGTAGATTTTATGGTTTCAGTGAAAAGCTACAGAATTCAGCTTTCTTCAGCCTCTTGTAACTATAAAAGTAAAATGAATTTCCAGAAAACGGCTCTATTTGTTTTCTCTAAATGCATTGTACTTGGTGCACGCCATGATTGGTGGGCGTGGCTTTCTCCGTTTTGTACTTATTAAGATGGCAAAAATGGACATTTTATATATGTTTTATCAATTCCAGGACCCTATAAAGGTGATTAGAAGATATGAAGGTTGCCATTACACCAGGTTAGAGTCATATTATATAATATTCTATTTTGAAACTGATTGGAGTCGCATCCGCCCACTCCCTAGTACCACCTTAATCAATAAATAAAATAATCATTAATTAATCATCTTTACAATTAATCCACATAACAAGGGAAAAGATTGACTAGTAAGAATTTCATTAATGGAAAGCATTCTTTGTAGCTGTTCTCAAAGTTGATCCCAAAAACAATTTGTTCGATAAAGCTCAACCCTTTGGGCCAGGATTGTCATCATAAACTCTAACCATACACAATAAATATTGGGCACACCTGAGAGGGTGCTACATGCATACTGCCTGAGTAAAGAAGGATGATGATATACAACCCCTGTGGTACAGAAACAGATACAGATATAAGGAAAAGGTCTTCGTTGTTTTTTAGACTAGGATGTATTCACTTTGCACAGTAAGTGTCCAGTCTTTGTCTTGTGTGTTTATGGAGAAAAATGTACCTTTGTGGCTGGTTCTGCTGACGATCATAACTCATGAATACAACATGCAAAATACTTCAAATTTTCACTGATAATAAACTTCAATAAAATAATATTGTGTTGCAAATATGAAAATGATTTAAGAAATTGTAACAATGAAAAAAACAAAAAAACAAAAAAACTTTTTGCTATGAATATCATTAACGTTACCGTACCGCCACCTTAATGTGAATTATCAATAACAAACCATAAGGTTTTTTTGATCTATGAACAGTTATAATGAACGCTTTCTATTTATTCCAGATGGACTATATAGAAATTGAAAGAAAAGAAATAGTGATCTATTTAATTGTAGCAATTACATATTTTATTGTGATAACTTTATTATCAAAAATAACAGAAAAAAAAGGGTTCTTCAGCAAAAGTGTATAATATATTTCATATATATATATATATATATATATATATATAGCATGATATATAATCCTATACAACTTTTTTGGATACAATAACTGGTCCTACTTGTGATCTATATATTCCTCTTCTCCATCTACATGATACAGTATTGTATAATGAAATATTATTTATTATAGACTGGTTGCAATAGCATAGAAAAACAAATGAAATTTATGGTAAGTGACTATTATAATTATTATTATAATTATATATTGTACTAATAATGTTGTTACAGATCACTAACACATTTACTAACCATTCATTCCATCTTTTTCAAGCTGCTCAGCAAGAGCTAAATTCCCAATCCTTTTACAAGCTTCAATGATCTTATCGAAAGTTGCTTTCGTACCATATTGATCAATCCATTTTTTTATAACCCTCGTCATACAACGTTTTGCTGTCAGGTTACGTGCATTAATTAAATTCATCTTTCCAAATGGTATTCCCAAATTAAGACCAAATGATTCCCACTCAGGTATCACATCTTCCAAGAGTTCCAGCATGTCAACAAGATAACTTCTACCCATAGGAACTATATTACAATGAGAATGTATTATATGTGTGTGTGTGTGTGTGTGTGTGTGCTTTACTGAGTAACTAACCTTCATTCTCTAGACCTTTAGATTCAATCTTTTCAGCCAGTGCATAGTTTCGTAGCTTTTTAACAGCTTGATAAACCTCATACCAGGTTTTCTTGCCTGTGCTTTTCCTCCACAGTTCAAGAACTTCAGTCATATATTGTGTTACTGTTGGCCTGTCAGGATTAGCTTTTATTGCTTGTAGTTCGTTATAATCCACACGTAATGCAATGCCAAACTGCTCAAAAGCAGCATTTAGTTCATAAAGTTGGTCACATAAAATACCAACATGTTTCTCTTCAACTACATAATGAAGAAATATAATTATATAATTATAATTATTATGTGTACAGTTAATAAAGATTTATATACACAACAATTAACCACTACTTGTACAATATACTTGATAATGTGTACATATTCCTACTATAATTAGTTATTAATACATACATACATAGTTTTTTTTTGCAATGTACATGTATACACATAATTATGTGTATGTACCTTGTATTTTTAAGTCTGGTTTATCCCTTTCCAGAGTGCGTTGATCGGAGACTGACATAATCCTCACTGAAGAAACTAGTTGTAGTAGAGAAATAGTTTAACAAATGAAAGATCTCTCTCTCTCTCTATATATATATATATACAACAATCGCTTGTGAATATCATTATTATAATGATATTTATGATATACTTTATACATATATGGATATATGCAACGTCATCACGAAGGGGTATCTCCCTGGGGAACACCCTTTCTTCTTCTTCCTGGAAAATAATGTGACATCGTGAATTTATATATATATATATATATATTTAGTAAATGACGTAATGTTTTTATATTTCATTAATATATTATTGTAGGTGTTGCCAATAGAATTTACTCCAATAATATCAAATGACTCCACAAATATTCATATCTTGATTGTTCAGTTATGAATACTTTCAACTATACATTATATTAGAACTATACATTATAAAAAGTTTGCTAAACTATTCATTCTATAACTATAACTAAAAGTAGTCATTTCTAAAACAACTCTAAAGTTTACTATCTAATATGAAATGACTCCACAAATATTCGATTGTTCAGTTATGAATACTTTCAATAATCAACTATACATTACATTATAACTATACATTATAACTATGCATTATAACTATACATTATAACTATACATTATAACTATACATTATAACTATACATTATAACTATACATTATAACTATACATTATAACTATACATTATAACTATGCATTATAACTATGCATTATAACTATACATTATAACTATACATTATAACTATGCATTATAACTATACATTATAACTATACATTATAACTATACATTATAACTATGCATTATAACTATACATTATAACTGTACATTATAACTATACATTATAACTATACATTATAACTATGCATTATAACTATGCATTATAACTATACATTATAACTATACATTATAACTATGCATTATAACTATACATTATAACTATACATTATAACTATACATTATAACTATGCATTATAACTATACATTATAACTGTACATTATAACTATACATTATAACTATACATTATAACTATACATTATAACTATACATTATAACTATACATTATAACTATACATTATAACTATACATTATAACTATACATTATAACTATACATTATAACTATACATTATAACTATACATTATAACTATACATTATAACTATACATTATAACTATACATTACAACTATACATTATAACTATACAATATACATTATAACTATACATTATAACTATACATTATAACTATGCATTATAACTATACATTATAACTATACATTATAACTATACATTATAACTATACATTACACTTTACACAGTTGTATATATTCACTAATTGAGTGATGAACTGTAATTTAAATAATATAATTATAATATTACAAATTGCAAGTTCAGGATATCATATTACAACATAGCTTATACAAGATGAGTATTCATGTGATGATAATAGAAAATAATATAACTGCATACAACTATGTTAGCCACTCATCAACACATGCTTAGTCACATGATATATAAATGACATATAATGAGATAATAATTTTCATGATACTGTTGGATAAATCGTTATATAATGGAAATTAATAACTCATTTATTGAATGTTAGTTGGATCAATGCCACATTGCTTCATCTGTATTGCCATCTCAAACAAGTAATCATAACACTCACACCTGATTGGATATAGAAGTCACATGATACATCATATGATAGTCACATGACTTACATAGTTTTTGTTTTCTCCCATGTATCTCCCCATACATACACTCCATGTCTTCTTACTAACACAGCGCATGTATCAGGATAATTAATGATGGCTTCTTTTAGCCATTCCTGTGGAAATATAATAGCAGACTGAAGTCCTGTTCATATTCATGATGACTTCAATTAGGATATGATATGTACTATAGTGTATAGTTTAATATCATAAGGTTAATACATGATTATACTGTAACTCAATAACTTATATGTACTATAGTGTATAGTTTAATATCATAAGGTTAATACATGATTATACTGTAACTCAATAACTTATATGTAGTATAGTGTATAGTTTAATATCATAAGGTTAATACATGATTATACTGTAACTCAATAACTTATGTAGTATAGTGTATAGTTTAATATCATAAGGTTAATACATGATTATACTGTGACTCAATAACTTATATGTAATATAGTGTATAGTTTAATATCATAAGGTTAATACATGATTATACTGCAACTCAATAACTTATATGTAATATAGTATATAGTTTAATATCATAAGGTTAATACATGATTATATTGTAACTCAATAACTTATATGTAATATAGTGTATAGTTTAATATCATAAGGTTAATACATGATTATACTGTAACTCAATAACTTATATGTAATATAGTGTATAGTTTAATATCATAAGGTTAATACCTGATTATACTGTAACTCAATAACTTATATGTACTATAGTGTATAGTTTAATATCATAAGGTTAATACATGATTATACTGTAACTCAATAACTTATATGTACTATAGTGTATAGTTTAATATCATAAGATTAATACATGATTATACTGTAACTCAATAACTTATATGTACTATAGTGTATAGTTTAATATCATAAGGTTAATACATGATTATACTGTAACTCAATAACTTATATGTACTATAGTGTATAGTTTAATATCATAAGGTTAATACATGATTATACTGTAACTCAATAATGAAGCAATGGATTGAAATTAGATGTACATAAAAATGAATGGGAAGGATAATTATATGAAAATGGTGAATGTGAAGAGTTCATTTTGATCAAACTAAAGCTATGATTATATTCCTGAGGACAAGATGAACATGAATGATATTTAGTAAATCATTAAGTCAGAAGTACACATATATTAATGAACATACTGTCAAGTCACTTTCTAAAGGAGTGTTATCAATAATGGGTACTATTAACATATCAGTGTAACTAGTGGAGAGAACATGATATAAGGTTTGAATAAGATAGATAGAAAGGAATATTCACTTCATATTATCTCCTGAAATGCCTCTTTTAATTCCCTTTATCATTTCCATGTGAGAGATTTTAAACTCTTTACCAGGGTATAGTAGCGTTACCATGGCAGCAGCTTTGGAATGTGTATGGATTACTGCACCAGCATCTAAATGAACAAACTAACGGATAAACACACAAATTATTACTATATACCTCTCATGTGATAACAAGTTATAAATAATGGTGTACATTGGCTCTTCTTTAAATTCTTACTAAAAATTCAGATATGACTATTATTAATTAATAGTTATGAATCATACCATGGTGGTGGTAATTCTATATCTTTACCATTCATATCACATACAAACATGTCTTCGGGTTGTATGCGCTCCTTCTGTACCCCTGATGGGGCAATATATACCTTATCCCTGTATAATTAATATTTAATTAATAATAGTAGTATTTATAAACCAAGCTACCCATGACGTATACTAATTCCACCTCCTGTTCCAGTGACCCATCCTAAATAATAGAACTGTCTGTGTGTATAAAATCAATGAATATCATTAGTACACATCTGACGTTACTAACCTACATAGTTCAGGAATGAGTCTTCGGGGATGAAATTTAGTCTGTGCAAATTGAAAATGTTAATAATAATTATTATTATTGAATTAACTAACAATATCCTCTTCTTGATCTTCTAGTCTCTGCATCACGCATGTACACTATTGTTGATTGTCTACACGTGTGTAGCCACGCCCTGTTTGTATTACTGCGCATGCTCAGTTTTCATTGGCGGAAAAGCCGAAAATATATAAGGGATTACTGGGCTACTCAGGCTAGACTAGTATTATTTCTGAATAGAATGACATTATGTCTTTAGAAGAATTGAAAAGAGAAAACGAGCACTTGAAGGCTGAAATTCAGAAACTAAATGAGGAATTGGCCGAATCAAAAGAGAATGGAATCATAGCGGCAGAAGCAGGTATCTCTCTATTAAAAGCTAATCAAGAAAGTCAAGAAAAATACGAAGAAGACACAAAAATATATCAAGAACAGATAGAGGTATTTTTAAATCCGTTAATTTCTTCATCACAATGGTATGTTGTCTTTATCTAGCAATTGAAACAAGAGAACTATACGTTAACTACAAAAATATCAAATTATAAACTCACTCATCAAGCATATCTTGATGAGCTGGATACAATGAAGACTCAATTAGAAACATCATTTCGTCAACGTATTCATCACATGGAACAAAGTCATTCATTAAAGGTTCAAGAATTAAAAAGAGAGGGTGATGAATTACGTGGAGAAATAGAAAGACTGGAAAATGTGATTGAGAAAGAAAGAGAAAAATCGAAGACACAGGAATGTCATATAAAGACATTGAAAGAGGAGATTGATAATCAACTTAGTGCTACTGTAATGAATGGAGAGGTATGTACATGTATTAGGGTAGGTATGTACATGTAATATTAGGGGTATGAATGTACATGTAATATTAGGGGTAGGTATGTACATGTAATATTAGGGGTAAGTATGTACATGTAATATTAGGGGTATGAATGTACATGTATTATTAGGGGTAAGTATGTACATGTATTTCTAGGGATATGAATGTACATGTATTATTAGGGATAGGTATATACATGTATTATTAGGGGTATGAATGTACATGTATTATTAGGGGTATGAATGTACATGTATTATTAGGGGTATGAATGTACATGTATTATTTGGGGTAGGTATGTATGTATATGTACATGTATTATTAGGGGTAGGTATGTACATGTATTATTAGGGGTATGAATGTACATGTATTATTAGGGGTAGGTATGTACATGTATTATTTGGGGTAGGTATGTACATGTATTATTAGGGGTAGGTATGTATGTATATGTACATGTATTATTAGGGGTAGGTATGTACATGTATTATTAGGGGTATGAATGTACATGTATTATTAGGGGTAGGTATGTATGTATATGTACATGTATTACTAATAGGTATGTACATGTATTATGTTTCAGATAACTGAATTACAGTCTCATTGTCATAAACTTGAAGAGAGAAATAAATATTTGAATGATGAGATCATGGAGAAGAGGATGGAATTAGAGGTAATTACACATCAATATGAAGATTTAACAGTGAAAATAAAAGATATTGAAAATATTATGAAAGATAAGGAAAAATTAGCGCTTGAATGGTATCAAACTTTACAGGTAATTAATTGAATTGTACTTAATTAATTATTCATAGTTGCATGTATATTTAATTAGGAAACACAAGATGAGAATTTATTACTACAAAATCAGATTGAACAACAACGAGTTAAACAATTAGAGAATGATTGGCAGGGGCAGGGGAATTCCTTATTTGGAGAGGTATGTATATAATTATTCATATAATATTTATTATATATATATTTCATTATTAGGTTGAAGATCGGAGATTGGAATTAGAACGAAAATTAATTAGTCTTCAAGTTCGTTTTGAAACTCTTGACAGAACCCATTCGATACTCAAACAGCAATATCGGAAATTAAAAGTACTTGAAAATATGATAGATATTATGATGAAATTTACTAGACGAATGTTGTAGTGGGTGTGGTCGGTAATGAACAAACTATTAATTATATCTTATTATTCATCTTAAAAGAAATTATTTCTTGTATTTCATTATATTACATACATTGCCATAATTAAAATTGAGTTAATGTTTCTAATTAATATTTTATATAGGTTGAAATGTCCGCATTACTGTGTCGTCATGGCACTGTTTCTGCTGATGCAGCACATGTCCAAAGATTACAGCGTACTCTTCGTCAACGTGAGAGTGACCTCCATAGCATGACCGACAAGATCAATAAACTAGAAAAACAGGTAATGTACGAGTTTTAATTATCTCATTAATAATTAATTATTTATTTAGAAAGGAGTGGTTATTAATTCGGAGAATACTTCTCAATTTGCAGATGCTTTTCTTAAATTTGGAGACAAGAAAGAATATATTCATTATCTTGAACAACAACTACGAAATATGGAGTGAGTAGATTATATCATGTGACTATAGGTCATGTGTTCATACAAACATAATTAAGCTATATACATAAGCACTACTCAGCATATGTACAATAGCCTTAATACTTTGGTTCAAAACACTTCCTAGAGTTACATAATGTTGTCCAATCCAAAACGCACAATATTTTAGTTTAAATCAGACCATGAACTATATATAGTTCAGGGTGCATACTTACTTACTGTTCACTGTGTGATCTATTAGATGTACAGTATCTGGATTACGTGAGGATCTTGATCTTAAAACTACACAGCTATTATGGGAAAGTAGTAAACTAACTGACACTGAAGCTAAGCTACATAAATGTGAACAAGATAAATCTAGACTTATTAATGAGGTGTGTAAAATAAAAATTAAATTACAAGAAACAAGAGAAAAAGAAAATGAAGGTAATCTATCTATCTATCTATCTATGTATGCATGTGTCTATCTATCTATCTATCCCCTTATCT
This sequence comes from Petrosia ficiformis, assembly GCA_947044365.1. Taxonomy (NCBI): domain Eukaryota; kingdom Metazoa; phylum Porifera; class Demospongiae; order Haplosclerida; family Petrosiidae; genus Petrosia; species Petrosia ficiformis. The sequence goes on along the minus strand of OX345644.1, from coordinate 6,885,408 downwards.
GTCTATTAATCTATATGTATGTACATGTACATGTATGTGTCTATCTATACCATTATCTATCTATTGTCTTTACATGTATATATGTATGTATGTATGTACATTGTATGCGTCTATCTATCTATCTATCTATCTATCTATCTATCCTTGGTCTATCTTTGCTATTTTTAGTTAAAGCTAATCTCAAAGCTACAGAGAAAGAGATATCGACTCTAAGACAACAATTAAAATGTAAAATTAATAAAGGATTCAAATTCACTGAAGAGTCAGAACCAAAAATAATAACAAGAAATGATAAGATAGAAAAAGTTAATAAAGAGATAAAGAAAGAAGTACCTGTCAAGAAATCTATAAATTTATTGGAGGAGCTTGAAAGAGGGGCGTGTCAAGTTGATAGTGTATCTCCATGTGGACTAGTAGTTGATAAAGGAACAAGTGAAATTGATAATAATGAAGAACAGGACCTGATAAAGAAAGAAGTGTTACCACCATCTGATAATATAGAAAATAATACCACAATGAACACAGTAAGTTAATCTGATTGGTCAATTGGCTTGTGGTTATATAATTATTTTATTCCTTTAGAGTGCAACTGTTCATAAGAAAAAAACTATAAAAAGACTAGAAAAGATTGAACAATGTCAACAACAATAAATAATATAATTATTATCATAAAAGATGTTCTCTTTGTTATATATAATTATTATAGTAATTTAATAAATAATAAGTGATTGTATGACGTCTAATTAATTATAATTAGTTTTAATGAGAAAACATTCTTCGATATAATCCGAACTGTTATTAATAAATATTATAATATCTTGTGTTTGAGGATACGAAGACGAGGAGAAATATAACAATATATTAACAGTCTCTGATGACTGGAGCTGGAAAATAAAATTAATTACTACATGTACAGATATTAAAATGTGATTGGGTGCTTAATGTCATGTGATATATACTACATTAGTAGTGATTATGAATTAATAAATAATGTAACTCACTTTTAGTATGTCTGGTTTAATACATACTAGATCCGGACATGTGGTTGATATGTGAAACTTCTTCCTTTTGGAGTATGGATTAGTCCAACTGATAGTCTAAATACAAGTAAATGAATATTAATCACATGATAGTCATATGATGTCACATGATCACATCTACCTTTTTAAGATCTTGATCAGTCCCTACAGGTAGGGTAATATTAAATGCTTTACTGATTGTAGGAAGTTGAGTTGTGATATTAATATACCATATCATTAAAATATCATTAGTATTATCATCTGTAAAGAACATGAGGGAACCGAGGTTATATGTACATACATACATACATAC